>OY987240.1:4325425-4873065 GCA_963920705.1 Odiellus spinosus
TTCACCATCTTGTAGTTTTTATCTATCACTGCACTTTTACTACAGCCCTTTTTTTAAATTAAATTTTGGCGCATAAACTTCCATGTTTTTACTCGAGGCTAGAAATTTTTTGTAAGAGCACAAGCGACACGTCATTCATATTAGCTACAAAACGTTGTTTTTCCGTAATTTTTTCGTCATTGATTTCGTACCATTTATTCATTTTGCGAATGTAGTTAAGATAATGACCCTGAATTATGGAATTTCCTTTGTGAATGGCAACTCCTTTAGTTGTAAAGAGCGTTTTATTTAGAGTGACCCTTTGATTGTCGAAATTGGTTATTTTAGTACGAATTTTCTTTTCAATTCCATTTTCAAATAGAGTCCTAGGGAACCACATAAAAACGTACTTACTACTAGAAAGTAGTACGTCTCTTTCCAATATTTCCGGATTATGACAAGTTTCGCAGGGCCAAGACGTCACTCTCATTCTGCTTTCTAAATCCGACCACGTAATTTTCTCTTGATCTGGGAGAGGGACACAAAACTGATGAGTCTCAACAATATTAGCTGAATTTCGTTTGACAAGGCATTTTGGACATTTCGTAACGTTTCTCGTTTTCAGCCCGAAAAGCTCCTCTAAAAGGTTACCCTCAGTTCCTAATTCTACGAATAACCGACTTAGGAGTATCATCAGAAATTCTGACGCGTCTTGTTGTTGAAACAATGTAAACGGGTGCCCAACGGCATTTCGCAAATTTACACCGGCTACTGAATTCATAACTGAATTTGGGTTTTCAATTTGGTGAATACAATTCAGAAGGTAAGTTAAAACCGGTTTATTTTCAAGCAATGCACTGTAACCTTTAACGAATTCTCTCAGTTCTGGTACCAGTAGCAGTAACTGTAGAACACTGTTTGAGTAACATGTTACGCCATCATTATTGGCTAAACCCTTAATGGGAAATTCATCGATATTCTGATAAGTTTTCAGTCTTTTGTTTGGTTTTTGGCCATCATTAGTTATTTCAACCTGATCGAAATTAGTCGCTGACAAGTTAAATAATGTCCTCTTTTTATTTTTGTTCTCGGGATTTGACACCGCAATTTCTAAGAGAGGCAAATCTGGCCTGTATTTCTGTCTTAATCTGTTGTACTCCGTAATCGCTCGTTGATCAGCTTTAATTTTGCTTGGATCAAACTGCAAAAGATGGAAACCAGATAAAGAAGTCACTCTCGATAAAGCGACGTAAGCCATACCGGTTCCAAACAAATGCGGTCCTAAATCTAATATAGCGCATTTTAGACTCATGCCTTGGCTTTTGTGAATCGTGATGGCGTAAGCCAAGATGATGGGAAATTGGGAACGTTTCACGTACGTTTTGGCCATCAACAAGAATTTCACGCTAATTCGCTCTAACAGAAATAGTTTAGAGTTTGCGTCAATTCTGATATAAATGCCATCGACTTTTCCTAGATGGTTTTTTCTAAATTCTTCGACAACCCCCATCGTGCCGTTGACGATTCTATCTTCGAAACTGATGTTTCTTCTGACCATGACTCGACATCCCACGCAGATAAGTAATTCACTTTCCAAACCTCCTGTTTTGAAAGCTTCCTTATCAAGCATTTTCACGACGTTTTTTGTCATTTTTTTTATTGCAATCAGCTAGCCTATCTTCAGCAATTAGTCGTTCGACAGGTTATTGACATTGTTGGAGCATTTGAAAGTTGAATTTTTCACACATTTCTAATTTTGGCATTAAACAGAGGGGGGTTTGACCTTCTCTAAAAAGCCTCAAAAAGAGATTGATGGCCTCTCGAATATCTTTGCCTCCAGGAACTACTCTACTTTGTAGAATAGCAACGTCTTCCGCCGTTACTTTTCCAATCCTAATTCTACTTAAAATATTTCCGTAAGATTGATCTTCCGCTTGCCTGGCGTTTTGCGTAAGCTCGTCGTATTGGAAAAAGTTCCACAGGTTTGATCCACCCAAGCTATTGAATCTCAGCCTAGCTTCTCGACCAGTGACTTTTACAAACGCCTGATTACCTTGGACTGGTGGTAATTGTAGGAAATCTCCGAAAACAAGCACCGAAACTTCACCCCCGAAAGGTTTGTTCAGTTCAAAGAATTCGTTTAACCTCAAATGAATGTACGCGAGAATGACGGAAGAAACCATGGATATCTCGTCAACGATTAATAGCTTCAACTGGCCAAGGGTTCCTTTCATTATAGCAACGTTATCGGAACTAAGGGAATGATACTCCGCAATTTTCCCATGGTCTACCGGTAACATTAGTAATCTGTGTAAAGTTACACCATCAATATTTATAGCCGCCAAGCCAGTTGGAGCTGCGATAGCAACGCTTCCCGCGTTTTTAAAACGACTCCTAACGGCGTTGGAAATAGTTTCGATGAGAAACGACTTTCCAGTTCCACCTTGTCCGGAAACGAAAAGGCAAAAATTTCGAGATTTTTCTTCTCTTTCACCAAAACTCTCCATGACTCGGTCAAAAACTCTTTTTTGATCATTGTTCAACGAGTCTATCCTTTCGTTACTCCCTGTCTCAAAATGTTTATCCATGGCAGCTTGTACATCCGCCATAGCGTTTTCAGTTTCAATTATAATTTCTTTCCCTTGGAAAGCGTTCTCATCATCGTCAGTTTCTTCATCCGATAGTTTCTCTACAATTCCATCCAGTGGGGCTTTTTCTTTCCCGGCTTTAGCCATTTCTTTCGCTTCTTTAGCCTTTTTTTTTATTTTGCCGAGCCTTTTCAGCCTCTCGTTTAGCCCTTTCTTTAAGCTCTCTGGCATCAACCATTTTCCCGTGGTATTTATTCATATCTTTTAAAACAAAAAGTGAGTTTTGGAACGCTTCTGCGTAGGTGGCAAAATCCCCTAAAAGCTCTGATTCGTCTCTCCAAGGCTTAAACAAAATGAGCAATGCGTGGCAATACAGTTCTTTTTCATCTACCGGATCGTGGTTGTAATGCTCAATTATGTACGGTCTAATCCTTCTTCGCATGAAACCCTGCAAACGAATGACGTTCTCGTTTTTCTCTACATTTGCAGAGTACTTCACGACATCGTAAAATTTTGCAAATTCATGCAAGCACATGTCTTCCAAAGTGTCTGGACGATTCGGATACCTATCATCCACGAAACTTTTCGCGAGAGTATCGGTACTCTCTGGGTCTGTTTCTCGCAAGCGTTGAAGTTCCGTGAAACTTTTCAAAACTCTAGACCGGGTTTCTTTCGGGTTCATGTTAATAAATCTTGTACTGTCAGATTTTTCATACAAATTTTGGCCTAACATGATGTCCAAGGCTTCGTAGACCCCGACGGGTTTATTGGTCAAAGATTTTAAGCCGTAAGCCCACAACTTTTTGCTCATTGTCTCCCCGGCCAATTCGTCAAAAGTTTTGTCCAAATCGGCTCGGTCGCCTTTAGTGACGTAACCGCAGACGTATTCTGCCACTACTTGCGCGTTATCGGCGATAAATTGCAAATCAATATTCGCTTTAGAAGCCAAGAGCAGAGTAGGGTTGTAATCGTTTACGTAAACTTCACTCTGAGTTCTTGGCAAATCGTACAATCGTTTTTGAGTTCGTTTCATTTTAAGATGTCGCGTGACGGATGCGACCGAATTCAAAAGGGCAACATTCGTTACGTTTCGAGGGAAACCGTAGCGACAAACTTTGACACCCGCTTTGCCTTTCACCTGGCGGTAACAACTAGCTGTAAATTTGTGAATCTGATCTTTTTTAACGAGTCGCAATAGCTCGGGGCTTTCTACAGCTTTTGGCAGCGAGCAGGTAACGTGTTTCTGTACGAATTCCAAAACATAGTCTACTGAAGAAGCGCCAATGACTGGAGCGTCTTTGGCCCAAAGCAAGCAGTGGTAATGCGCCAATCCGCGGGCTTGGTACTCAACTCGCCAAAAGTAGTGATTTATCAAGCCCAAAAGCGGGTTGTCCTTACACAACACGAAGTTCTTTAAAAGGGATCTGACTTTATTGTGAAAATGCAAACTAACACTCAATGGATCCAAATTCAGCAATTCAGCCACTGTCATAGTTTCTATCCCTGGAACATCGGCATTCACTCTCCTCAAATGTTGGTGAAGCTCAACGTCATCGTCAAATTCTCGTATCATAGCCATAACGCACCTTAAGACTTTATACCAATAATCCTTCGTTCCCCGGATATGGCCCATAAATGTGGAAATATTTTTTTCAAGCTCTTTGTCAGAAGATTCGACGCTTTTCACCAAGTTGTCCACCGAAATATGCAACGGTTTTTTCACACGTAGAACAAAATTCAAGCTGCTCTTTATGGCTTTGACTTCGTATTCTTGATACGAATGGAATACGAAGGGGTAATCTCGCCTAAACATTGGATTTTCGTTTAGCAAGCGAGACAGACGATAGTCAGTTTCTGTTATTTTTCCAAACGGTCTTGTTTCGTGTTTGCCAAAGCGACCCTTGGGAAATAAGTGTACAAAACACATGTAATCTAATTTTTTTTCTGATTCACTAATAGGTTCGGCTTCCACACGCTTCATTTGGAAAGTAGCCAATAAATCTTTTGGCGGCTGAACGTTGACCGGGTGAATCGAATAGTGATCGTAAAGATCCTTGGATTCATTTTCGGAAAGTTTCCGAAGTAAAGCCTGGGATTGAGTGATCATTTTGTAGTCACTTTCATTTTCTAGATTTAATTCCTCTACTCCCATTTCTAGTTCCATAGCCAATTCCGTATCTGCAACCTCTCTTTCATTTTCTTTCTGTCCCCGAGTGATTGAGTTGGTTGGATCATCTACGTCCATTAATTCGTCACTAGCCAAGGAGTTTTCCTTGTTACTTTGCTCAACCTCTTCAGTAGCGCAAATGAAATCCTCATTTATGAGAGAAATATCAATGTCTTTGTACAAAGGATTTATTTTCTTCAACTCCGTAACGGCTTTAACTATAGCCTCTATTCGGACTATTTGTTGCCACACTTTTTTATCGCAAGTGGGTACGCCGTTTACCAAAATATGCAGTTCGTGATTCGCGGGTAATGCCGGAATCATATTCACATTTTTTGAATCGGTATTGGCAGGTATATTATTCTGCCTTTCAAAGCTTTTACCAAACCCGACTGCATTTTAACGTTGGTTTTTGTTCCTAAACGAACAACAGTCTGAAACGCTTTCGCAAGTTGAATAAGAATTTTTTCAAACATATTTTATTCCGTTATTTCTGCAGGACGGACGTCAACCCCCAAGCCTGTTTAAGAAACATCTATTAGGAACCTTAGATTTTCCTAATTGTGTCTGGCAATACAGGCATAGAAACATATCCTCTTCTCTACGATTTGGATGTTTCAATATCCAAGCCGCTCTTAAAATAAGATACGCCACATTGTCAAAAACTGGTTTGTTTACTAGTTTTTCTACCATTTTCAAATCGGATTTTTTCATCAATCTACAGCAACAGTCGCAAGGAGTATCGTGAAACTCATTTGTGGTTCGCTCATGTTGAGCAAATTGTTTCCCATTGTGTCTGAGGATATCGCTTTCATCCATAAAAGGCCTAATAGCGTTTACGATTCCTTTGGTACTGTTATCTGGCAAACAATTGGAGTGTCTTTCCGCAAATTTAGTAAGTTCAGACAAGATACTTTTCAAGGAATCATAGTCTCCACTCTCAATCTCAGTGGTCAGTTTCGTTAGTGCGTTTTTTAACGTTCTAACCACTTTAATTTGCCCCAAAATAGTCCTAATTCCGGAATAATGGGGAGCAAGTTCACTGAAAGCACGTAGCAAACTTTCACATTCGTCACTTTCGGCGCAATAGACGGTGTGGCCGAGGCGTGGTACTATTTTTATCAGGATATCAGAATCATCCGCCGGTAGAGTCACTACGGTTTTTGGACAGAAATGATTTCTCAATTCACAAATATCTAAATCTGAACCAAAAATGTCATTCAAAGATTTTTCTGTGGAATTCGCAGCCTTGTTAACGAAGGCTATTACTTTTGTAATAGCTCGATCACGAATATGGCAAATATCGCTACACTCCCAATATACAGATTTAGATTGCATGTCAATTAATCCATGCTTGTTTACTACGATATTTCGTTTCCTTCCTTTGCTTTCCAAAGGTTCTACCACATTGAAAAGATTTGTAACTGCTCCAAACTCGTTAACTCGTTTTTCAATAGAGGATGTCTCATTTGAGAATTTTGAGTCAACGAATTGTCCCATTTCATTTACCCACAAGTCTTTGAAGTCTCCAGATTCATCAATTCGCTCTCTTAAGACTTTTTTAATTTGTCCCTTTTCATCTACCATCACTATTTTACCATAATTTTGGCAATCATTGTTCTTCAATATTTTACCATTGTCACCCAAAGCGAAATACGACGTTTCGTGGAAATAGGCCTCTCCCAGACTGTTATGATGTCTTGTACCCCCAAAAACATCAGTTAAATTTTTGGCATTAACCGAACCAACGCCTTTAATTTTGTTGACTATATCCTTGAATTCGCTGACAACCGCGCAAAGCTTGCCGTGGAAAATCGCGTAAATTTTCCTCTTTAAGTCCAAAATTTTACCAGCCAATAGTTGGCACTCTAGTTTGTGAGAAATAGACTTTAAATTCACCCTTCTACCGACTTGGGAGAATTTTTTCGTCGCTGCCAATCTTTCAGTTAGCCTCGTCAGTATAAAATTTTTATAACTTTCGGCAATGATCTTTTTGTTTTTTGTTTTAAAAATTCCCGCATTTAGGGAATTTTTCTTTGCAAAAGTTACGCTCTTTTGTATCTTAGCCTTCATAGTTTTTGGTTGGCTGGATCGAGGTGCAACAATACTGGTTGAGGACTTCCTTTTTACCAGTGTTTCAGCCTTTTGTTGAATTGAAAAACTATTGTTTTTTGAGTTTATTTGGGCCTTTCTCCTAAAATTAATTTCCTTTTTCCTCAATTTTTTACCCCTAGCTTGTTCCAAAGCTTTTTGCATATTTAGGATTCTTAAGTTATTTTTCACTTTTTTGTTGCGCATTTTCCTTTTTTGCTCGGTGCTGAGTCACCATTTTCTCTTTTTAAAAATCAGAAATTTGATCTAATTCACGCAGAATTCTTGAAAGCAGTTCACACAGAACTACACTATTGGCACAAATTGTACTTAAAGTTCACAAAGATCTTTAATATTCCACACAGGAATTGTACAAGTGGGAATCACACAGAAACCAATTGAAAAAATTCAATTTGCCAAAATGGACTCAAAGTGTCCTTTGTCACACAGACTAATAATTCTTAAAACTTACACAAAACAATTATTTAACTAGTGTTAGTTAGAAATGAAATTGAAAGGTTTAAAAGTTTAGAAAAGTAAGCTAAAAATGTAGAAAAGCAATTTAAAAAATTTGGAAAATTAGAGAAGTAATTAAGCCTAATAATTCGAGATATTAGGCTTAGCAACTGCTGACTAGGCCTAATAATTTTATACAAAAATAAAATCTTAAAAGAAGGATAAACCACTAATTTCTTTAAAGAAATTAATGATTAAATAGCACTTTAATTAAATCTGAATAGGTTGGAAACATTAGATTTAAATAAAGTAAGACACAGAAAAAATAGCTCTGACCTGAATAATAGCGCGGGCAGAATTGAAAGTTGTTAAAAGGCGTGGAGTAATAATACCCAGCAATGGACTGGAAATATTACTTTTTATTAATGTTGTGTCCATTTTTTTTATTTATTATTAATTTTTTTTTTGGCTGTTGTTAGGCTATGGGGTATATTTTATGAGAAACCAATGATACACTTGAAATTTTGACGATAGAAAATATTTTTATTTTTGAGAAAGCTATGAATCAAGAATTGATGAAGGAACGATTAAGTTATGAATGGTAAAATACTGAATACACTTTTGGGGAAGGGAAAACTATCCTGGAACCATATGGTTTAGTGTACTGTTAGTCATGGTTGTAATGGAAATGTTGCTGTCTTTACTTTGAGTGCAAAATGTTACTGATTATTGGATTGACTGCTCCAATCTGTAATGCACATTGTAGCCATTCTAAGCAATAATGTATGACTTTTTGATGTTTTTAACTGTTCTAGAACACTTCGAAAGCAAAGCTCTTAATGTATAGTGCAGCACTCAATTTCTCAGGTCCTAATTAGTCTAAACCCACAGTGTAACTCAATGAAACATTTAATCAAGTGGTTCAAACAATTCTAGGAAGCAAATAAATTGGAACTGATATCAAGCTATGATAGACTAGATAATGAATGTTGTGAATAAGCAAAGAGGTACCTTTATTCAACGTAGACTTTAAAATGGTTTTTACTGTGGACCGCAAACTACACAAAATCATGGTTCAATTCGCCTTCAAAGATCAATCTTTCAAAAGTTGCTTTTTAGATTAAACGAAATACAATAATATGACTGTCCCCTATTACATAAATGAAATAACATAGTTCATATATATGGTACTATGTTTAGATCAAGGCTTAACTTACTTAGACTCAGGTGGGTGTTAAGGAGCTTATTTGAAGACGATTTAGGCTTTTTTCTTCTATTTGGAATTCATTTTAAAGAAGTCGGAGACTTTAGCTATTCCCTCGATTCTCTGATTCCTTGTTCCAAATGTTTATTTGTCATTTTACCTCAATACTTCGTCTCCCTGAAATGTAAAATAGACCAACCTCGAAATTCACAGCTGAGCTGACTGCTAAGGAGTGAAGAATACTATACCAAAACAAAAAACGAAGATGGATAGAATTCCACCATAGTAGGAGAGAGCAGTAGCTAACATCAGATTCAAATTTTTTATCGATTTTACTCGTATTTGTTTACAAGTCTTCATAGCCTCTAAATCAAGCGCGCTCCTCCTCCTGCACGTGATTTAAAAAAGCTACAGAAAACCTAAGCCTAATTTGTCAAATAAGGCTTAGGTTTTTGCCGACTATTTCTCCGCCTTACTTTTTCCTCCGTTTTCATAAATAGATTGTGGGCCAACTAATTGGTGTAAAATTATGAAATTAGTCTTAAAATAAAGCTCGAATCTTAATTCATACCACACGGAAAATACAAGTCTGAAAAATATCCGGAAGTATTAGAAAATAAACCTGAAAGGTAAGCCACTTTCAAAAAACCAAATCCCATAGAATAACATTACGAATTTGGCCATGCGCGAAACCAGCTAAGTACCAAAAAAAGGGTCAACTTCAGAATTAATTTTAAAATACTTAGACTTAATATTTTTAAATGAAACTTGGAAAAGGCACACATTCGAACCTTGCTCTACCACTTAAAATTAATTTTAACCGTAACAAATAATTCCTCTTTTAGTTCTGCGATGCAAGGGACATGTCCTCGAAAGAGTCGATTTTAATGTTATTTCAATGGGGAAATGGAGCGTTCTGATTGGCTAAAGGTCCATTTTTTTAAGGAAATCAAAATTGCATTACAGATGATGATGGGCCCATAACATAGAACCCTGCCGGGTTCTCCGAATATCATACATTTCTTTATTTATTTGTGCTGTATTTTCGACTAATACATTTCTGTTTGCACTTTGTATACCAAACCTTGTTGGAAAAACGTCTTGCTTAAAAGTTTTAAGCACGGAATCTAAAAAATCCGAAACCAGCTGGGGTCTTTCAAGTCCCAGCACAGAAGCGATTAATTTATTTGAATTTCCCTTACGCAATCGGAAGAGAAAAACTACCAATGCTTGGGTAACATTTATTTTTTCCGAGTTTGCTTCTCATTGATTTCATCATTTCACGTAGTTCTAGGAGTTGTTCCCTATTTAAACCAGTGAAAACGAGTAGACGTTCTTTCGATAGTGTGAAGTCACTTATCTGAGCAGTGAGTTCTCGATCACACGCAACACTTGAACTGCCCATCAATTTGGTGACCTCTTCAATTTCAATTTTACTTGTGGAAGATACAATTCGGATATTATTAATTTCATCTTCGTTCAAACGCTTTTTTAACAAATGACTTGGACAACAGCGATTTTATTTTGGAATAAAAATGCGTGTTTGAACAAAAACTGGTTTTCTGGCTTCAAATGGAGCAGTCGTGTATCCAGAGCGTGGAAACGGGTCTGCGGAACGGTAGTTCAATGTACTCTAATTCAGGTTTTACCAGAGGATGATTGCGAAGTTGGTGTTGAACTCAATTCTTGGCTATCAAATTGCTGATCTGGAATCGTCGGTACATTATGAAGATCGTTCATATTCCTTTCTTCAGACGCAGTAAATGACAATCACGGGTAGCACTTGTGACACACAAACCTATCGTTAATATATTTTTTACGGTCAACTGTTTTTTTGAGTGGATGCCATAGTTAACAAATGGTTCAAGACATGGTAGAAGAGATGGTTCACTTAAAAAATTCTACCTAGAATTATTTTTTGGAGCCTTGAATATAAACTATAATTTTCACTGTATTACTATCTTTATTCTAATGTTTCTTAGCGTATAATTAACTATACACTATATTTAGTTTGAGTATATCATTGCCTATCTAATAAGTTAAGACGAAACCACTGTATACGCGTTTTAGTTGAGTAGCAAAACATGAACTGAACTTTGTTTAAGAGGAGCGCGCTTATATACAGAATTCTGCATGTACCAGAAAATTCTAGATGTCTCTAGTAGCCGAAGCCACTAAAAGGCTTTAGCGCGCGTTCATCTCTGGTGTTAAGGTGGGTTTCCAAACACGCTTGAAAGGCAAAAAGATTGAGCTGGAGATGTTTCAAAACGAGCGCGCTTGAAAAATCAATCAAGCGATCGATAAAAACGCGCAGTGCCATCTTGAGCTAAGCGTACATCCGTTTCCAAACACGCTTATTCTGCCCCCGATTTCCCCCCTCGCTCGAGTTAACATCGCGGTTATGAACAAAAAAAAACATCGTTTGCTAATAAAACGATAATTATTGTTAATACAGTTGTATTACCAACTATCTGGGTAAAAAAAAAGAAATTATACGCGTAGCCGCTGGTGGGTACATCCGATATGGAAAAATAGAAAAACTGAAGGCTACTACGAAACACTGGTAAGCTCAACTAAGATAAGCCTTGGTTTGTCATTACAATTAAAATTATCAAATGCGTTTCTAATTAAGTTGAAATGCATGAGGGCAAATGATGCTATGATTCAAAAATTTCACCCGAATGAATCCGAATCTATTAGACAAACTTTTGAGTATGATTGAGGAGAAATTGCAAAAGTGTCCTACAGGTCGTTCACCAATTTCACCCGGGGAAAGACTAGCGTTGACATTAAGGTAAACTACATTATTTCTTTAAACGCTATGATATTTTTCAACTAATGATGTTTATTTATTTTAAGATTCCTAGCATCTGGGGCCAGTATGGTCAACATGACGTATGCATTCCGCGTCGGGAAAACTATCGCTCATCGCATAATAAACGAGACTTGCGCGGCAATCTGGGAAACTTTGCTACCTATATATTTACCTGTAACCGACATATATCAAGACCTACTTTAACATATAGACATTTCTTAAATCATGTTTTCTTATGTCATAATATAGGTACCAGATGAGAAAATATGGAGGAAAATTTCTAAGGAGTATGAAATGCGATGGAATTTTCCTATGTGTTGCGGTGCTGTAGACGGGAAACATGTTATGATACAGCAGCCTGGAAAAAGTGGAACACTATATTACAACTATAAAGTTAATATTTTTAAATCCTAAATAATTTAAAATTGATGGAAAACCTTTATTAATACGTTATTTCTGACAGGGCTATAATTCTATAGTACTCATGGCTGTTGTTGATGCAAAGTACAGATTTGTAGTTGTCGATATCGGGGGATATGGATCTCATTCTGACGGGGGAATTTTTAAATCATCATCTTTGGCCAAGCTGTAAAAACCGAGAAAGCTGGATTTCCAAAACCACAACTTCTCCCTAATAGCGACATAATGGCTCCATATGTTCTTCTTGGTGATGAAGCTTTCCAGCTTCTACCAAATTTCATGCGACCATATCCTGGAAATGAGTTAGATTCTGCCAAAAGGATATTTAACTACCGTTTAAGCCGTGCTAGGTAATTAACACATTTAACCATCTTTAAATTAAATAAACTATATATTTTCTCTTTATAGGAGATGCAGTGAGAATGCTTTTGGAATTTTAGCCGCTAGATGGAGAATTTTCCGAAATCCAATTTTATTAAAACCATCCTATATTGACGCTGTTGTAAAAGCGTGTGTTATATTACACAAATATTTACTGATTGAGGAAGAAAACGAGAAAACAAAATTATATTGCCCTCCTGTTTTTAGCGATCGTAAAGATTACTTACAAAACATGCAAAATGGACAGTGGCGCACTATTCTTAATAGTCTCCCAGCAAATGGTTTAAAGACATTTGTCCAAACGAATGCGAGGAACTATAGTTTCGAAGCTAGTGATGTGCGAAAAGCATTCACACGCTTCTTTTCAAGTGATGGCGGAGAAGTGTCGTGGCAATGGGAATTACAAGGGGTGCAACTTCAAGTAACTTGATGTATTAAATATTTAAAATTAATAATATTTGGTCAAACTTTTAAAAATACTTTTATTTCTGGAATTAACATTCTATTTAAAATTTTAATAAATTTAGAAGTTTCTAGTCTGAATTATCATCAGATGTGTATTTATTCATTAACTGGATCACTTCCATTTCACATTTTAACTTCAGATTATCATGTATAGCTTCGTGTAACCTCACTACATATTCTCCAAAGCGTTCAGATGAGGTGCTTGGTTTAGACAACTCCCTACATAGAAAAACCAATTAATTAAATAGGGCATTGGCAAATCAGCCTGTGTCAAAATAGGTGCCCAATTATATAAGCCTATTTCTGATGTGGTATTTCCAGTACTTTCAACCGGGGCAGACATATTTCTGCACGGAACCTGTGCACTTGTAGCATCGTATAAACTAGACGGCGATTTTGCACGGGATCCGTGCAGTTTGGACACTGTTTAGCCTAAATATAAACATACTTATTAGTCATCTCGATGGCATCCAATATTGCGGAAGAGGAAACATCGGATTTCCTAGCTTTACTTTTTGGTATCCACTTTTTAGGAGTGGCTTTCCTTTTACCCGTGTCTTCCACTTTTGCGTCCTCTTTCTTATCACCTTTATTTGGTGTTTCAATATCACAGTCAATTTCTTCTAAAATTTCTTCATTGAAAGTAAACGACTGTCCATTGAATAAATATTCTTTCTCCTTTGAAGTTGACGCGTCACTATTAATAATCATTTCTGAATCATTTGTTTCTTCACTTGTTGAATCAACAGCCACAGGAAAATTAGAACTAGTCCTATCAAATAGTAAAATTTAGGCCTCATAGGTTTATTTGAATTATGAAGGAGCTGTTTAAAAAATAACCATTGTATGGAATCAAAGCTGCTGTCATCAAATTCTTGTCCACTTTTAGAATAAGTCACTCTGTTAAAATGTGTGCGAAATGAATCAACGAGGCTTTTCCAATGGGATTTGCACTTTGCCTCTACAGGGAATGTTAAATAATTTTAATTAATAACAATGTTAAATTAAACTTTAATTCAATTAGACAGCCCTACTTGGTAAATTACTTTCAGAGGCGATTTCTTCCCAATAGCATTCCACGGCATTTTTATTTCTGTATTCTTTCAATCTTCTATCAAAAATGGCTGGTTTACCATGGACTGCACTAATATGCTTTTCTTGTTTTTTAATTCTCGCTGGGTAGCCATCTTCGTAAAATATCCGTTGAACTTAAAATGGCGGTAACTTCCGGTATATAATAATTTCCTCTGATTGGCTAGCAGTACTTCGCGCGAAGCTTGAACTCTTCACGCCCAAGCAAATATCTACTGACGCCAGATATGAGCTTAGCGCGTTTTTCAAGCGTAATCGGGCTGCATTTCAATCGTAAGCGACCCAAAAGCGATCTTGGAAACGGGACCTATTTCGCGCTTGAGCAAAAGCTTGAAATTTTTAAGCTCAAGATCAATCTTTTTGCCTTTCAACATGTTTGGAAACCCACCTTAAGACTTTACGCGTTAATGCCAGGTCTTTCGGGAAATTTCCAATACTAACAAGTTAGATTGACCCCATAACAACTCTAATAGCTTATACATGTCATCTACATCTATCGAATAAACGAACGATGTTCGGCTGAGACGGCTCTCACCCCTCTGCGGCAGGTCACGTGACATCTCCTGCCTCTCAGCCGTTTCCACTCCCCTCCGCGTGCGGCTGTTCGCGGCTCCATGTTTCCCCGCACTAAAAATGTCCGAAAATTCAGTTTTTATTTTTTTTGAGAGGGCCTTATATTTTTTTTAATAAATTTTCAAATTTTAAAACGCTTGTAAAAAATCTGCTTTGGAGCGTGAATTTTTTAAAAATATACCACCTTGTAGGGCTTCCAAAGACCTTTAATTTTAAGAAAAGTATATTCGATTTGGTTTAAATTTGGCCAAGATATCGCCAAAAAACGAAAAAACATATAATATGAGTTTTTGAGGTTATGTGCGCATCTTTTGAGCTGAAAATTTGAACATGACCACCATTAGTCATGCTCATTATGGGACTATTTTTTTGGTTTGGATTCGTTCAAAGGCAATTTTCACTATCTTATCCGGCAAGGTCCTTTATTTCTAGTTTAACATTTGTTCGTAAATTTTTTCACTAGGCCTATTTGAACAATATAAGGAATCGATAAAAAAATCACTTGTTAGGTTGCATTCTCCCTTTAAACATTTATATTATTGATGGTATTCCATAAAATACTCAACATAAATAAACATCTGGTGATTTTTCACGGGTTTTTACCTCCCCGACTGAACCAGCTTATCGTTCAACGGAATTACCTCCTTTAAGCGTGGTTGCCACATTGATATGCTTCAGGTGGTTTGCGATTACGTGCAACAGGACGTCTCCCATTGTATGTTATCGCCTTCCACCATCCACATTACGGTTGAACCCCGATGCTTGACAGTATGAGACGTCTCCCACTGTTATGATCACCTCCGACCATCCACGCACCAAGGTCCAACCTCCAGTTTCCGATCTCAGCGGGTCATACTAGCGAGGCGTCCCTCACTAATATGATCCAAATCAACCATTGAAACCATCCACTCTCCCCCTCTACGGGTCAAGGGTTACGTTCGCATCTACACTGAGCGCCAGGTGTATTTACTACCTCCCGACATTGACAAGGGAGTGTGTTCCCCTTTCTTTTCAGCTTTAAGTTGCAGATAACTGTTAAGGTATTCGAAACGCTTATATAGTATTAAAAATAGTATAACTCAAATTTGCCATATGCCATCACATCTTTAGTGAATTGAAACGGATTATTCATTTAAATTGTATATCGTAGTCTAATTTAAAATTTCGCTGAAATTTAAATGTAATATAAAAGATAGTTTCGAAGATATTTAAGATTTTAGGCAAAAAAGTTAAGTTAATTAAGGTGCGTTTACACGAAGATGAAGGCGCGTTCACACGGGTATCCATGATATAGATATGAATATTATAAGAATATTGGAATTTAATTTTCCCATTTCGGCTAAATATTGCTAGTTAATTAAGGTGCGTTCACACGCCAATAAGAATATTGGAATTCAATTTTCCCATTTCGGCTAAATATTGCGAATGGAAACATTTAACTTGGCTATCTTAAGAATATTAAATGGTGCATTTATCACGTCATCAAATTCAAACTGAGAGTATCTGTATTCGACAAAATGTATCTAAGATTACAAAGATCGAGAAATCATATGAGAGAACCCGTACGTTAAGCTATCTTTAAAAGAACTGATGACCTTAGCATTAAAGAAGGTACGAATGTCTAATATAAATCAGTGCGTATTTTAAAACGCCTGTTTAGCGGAATAACTACATTCAAGCAAAGGAGGCTTATTTTCAATACTCCTAAAATTAAGTTCGCAAGCATGTCAGAATGTGTAGCTCACGAGTATAGTGCTAAATTTAAAGTCGAAAACCACTTCTCTCACGCGAAAAATCAAACGAATTTTGATCATCTTGCGAAAACAAGCTTTATATTTTGGAAAAAAAAAACGGAATTTTCTCGATAACTTGCACACAGTAGCGTGAGGGTTGGTTTTAAAAAACAGTTTATAGCATGCGTTTGCAGTTACATTTTTTCGATTTCTCACGCATTTTCGAACGTGCCTGGTACAAAAATTTCGCAAATACGTTTCGCGCGGAAATGTCGCGTTTGCGCATGCGCAGATCGAGGCAGAGTAGTTAGACATTTCTACTAATTAACGCGTTAATTTGCAAAAGTCACGAACTTTCTAAAATTAGACGTGCATTGAATATGTCGAGAAATCGCGTGCGCTTAAAATTGAAACCAGCCAAGTACGCGAGGTCCTTGACTGTTGCTACCTATCATATACTTGTTCAAATTTCTCACGCGTTTTCGAACGTGCCTTGTACATAAATTTCGAAAATACGTTTCGCGCGGATATGTCGCGTTTGCGCATGCGCAGATTGAGGCAGAGTAGTTAGACATGTAATTAACGCGGCGCCTTCTTATTGGTGCCGCCACTCGGTAGTTTGAATGTCGCCGCCGCAGCATAGACGGCGCTGAATAGGAATAAGGCCAATTTGGACAGTGGCGCAATCTATCAAACGCGCATGAATACGCGTGAAATTACCTATCAGAATCAAATTTCGTTATGAAGTGGAAACCTGTCAGTTAAACTTGATTTTTTTTAAATGTGTAAACCCAGCCAATAGTATATAAAATATTACGCATAGGTCTACGAAAAAAGGCAACAGCTTTAATTTAGGTGAAACTTATTGATAAATGTACATGTATATTAATCTTTATCTGAGGCTTTGATTATCAAAATAGACCCACGAATTTTTTTAATTAATCTGTCACATCGAGATGAAATGCTTTTAAATCTCATTTTAATTTCATTATCAATATGTTTTTTAATCTCATTTTAATTTCATTATCAATATGTTTTTTAATCTCATTTTAATTTCATTATCAATATGTTTTTAATCTCATTTGAATTTGATTATCAATGTTTTTTAATCTCATTTGAATTTGATTATCAATATGTTTTTTAATCTCATTTGAATTTGATTATCAATGTGTTATTTGTTTGTTTTTTTAATTTCGATTTTTTTTAAGTTTAAAAAGTTTTCATTTGTCTTGAAACATCGGAATAAACTACTTCTAAACATTTCTTGTCTTGAAAATTTGAAATTTATTGATATAATCTTGATTCATTTGTATTGAACTCACTCTTTGGTATTGGTAAGAGGAATATTTTTGATTTCAATTATTTAACTTCGTGTTTATTTGATACATATTTTTATTTTATAATTTTTCTATACTTAAATTTTTTTTGTGTAAAAGGTCATTTACACGTTATTGAAGATTGCTAATTTCGATTGTTTTGAATTCTAATTTTTATTTTGTATTCAGATTGGTACATGAATATTTATTTGGAAATCAATCTGGTTATGTCACATGCATGTATTTTTCTCTGTAGTTAATTTTTGTTTTGCGTAAGGAGTTCTTTTACTCATTACCGATTGAGTTTTGATATATTTTGGTTACTGATTTTACGAGTTTAATATATACTGTGAAGATCTAAGTATTTATTAACTATTTTGTTTTATTTTGAGTTAAGAGTTATTTTACACAATTGTGAGATTACTGTTTTGATTTGGGTTACTATTGAGTTTGGTTATTATTTACTTTGAAAATTTAATCATTTAAAAATGGAAGGAGACGAAGGTTTAAGCAAAGAGGAATTAAAAAAAGCGTAAAGCTAGAGAGAAAATGAGAGAACGTAGAGCTGATCCAGAATATCGCAAGAGGGAAAGTGAAAAAAGGAAAGTTTTAGCGGCCCAAAAGAAAGCCAATGTGTCAAGGAATGCGGATAATACTGCTGGTACTAATATACCAACTAATCCGCCTGAAGTGATGTTATCACGCAATATTGCTAGGGAAGGTAATTTTGAAGTAGGGCAATCAGCCAATGTGGTTAAAAGACATTCTGGATTGGTATGTTTAGGAATAATAGAGGCTTTGAGAAATTCTCCTACGGAAGACAATCAACCTTCCACCTCTAAATCTGAGCGAATAGCGAAAAAAATTAAGAGAGATAGTAGTGAGGAGGAGCGTATTCGCGTCCAGTTAGCGAAGGCAACTTCGCGCATAGACGTGGAATATACAGAAGCAGAACGTGCTAGAAACAGGTTGGCGATGGCAAAAAGGCGCGAAGAGATAGAATATGCGGAAACAGAACGTACTAGAAATAAGTTAGCGAAGGCTGATAGACGCCAAGATGTTGAATTTACGGAAGCAGAACGCACTAGAAATAAGTTAGCGAAGGCTGATAGACGCCAAGATGTAGAATTTACGGAAGCGGAACGCACTAGAAATAAGTTAGCGAAGGCTGATAGACGCCAAGATGTAGAATTTACGGAAGCGGAACGCACTAGAAATAAGTTAGCGAAGGCTGATAGACGCCAAGATGTAGAATTTACGGAAGCGGAACGCACTAGAAATAAGTTAGCGAAGGCTGATAGACGCCAAGATGTAGAATTTACGGAAGCAGAACGCACTAGAAATAAGTTAGCGAAGGCTGGTAGACGCCAAGATGTAGAATTTACGGAAGCAGAACGCACTAGAAATAAGTTATCGAAGGCTGGTAGACGCCAAGATGTAGAATTTACGGAAGCAGAACGCACTAGAAATACGTTGGCCATGGCTGATAGACGACAAGAGCTAGACTATACTGAACTAGAACGTGCTAGAAATATGTTGGCTGTGAATGCTAGACGTCAGGATGATGAATATAGAGTCACATAAAAGATTGTACATAAAAGATTGTTATTTCAACACCATTAAAGGAGGTCCGACTTGGAAATGTGAAAGTTGTTCTAATCTTTTTTTTAGGGGATCTGGAACTTTCATAAAATCTAAAATTTTTTTGTCTGTTGCTGGTATCGAGCCTCGAGTTCTAGGCGAAAAAGTTTTCTTGTGCAGCGCTTGCAATAAAGCCATTAAAAAAAAGGAGGTTACAAAATTCTCGAGGGAAAATGGTTTTCAATTTCCTGTCATACCAGAACCTTTGGCAAGTATTTCGAATTTGGAAGAGAGAATGATATCACTACGAATACCATTTATGCAATTAAGACGACTGGGGTGTGACCAACAAAGGGGTATTAAAGGAAATGTGGTTAATGTACCTATAAATGTTGAGTCCACAGTTTCCGTTTTACCGAGGCTACCCTGTGACACAGACACCATTCAAATTGAATTAATGAGAAGGATGCAATATAACAGGCCGTTTATGCATGAAACTGTTAGGCCCAGAAAGATTATGGAAGCCCTAAATTATTTAGTAGGTACCCCGTTGTATCAGAAACATGAAATAACGATTAATCGCAATATTTTAGATCCAATTCAGGAAGAGTTAGAATTTATTGTTGATGAAAATGATTGTCAGAGATTTGACGTCGAGGTACCACAGGTAAACCAAGAAGGTGTTCAAGGTGTACAAAATGACGATAGAGATAGAGATGATTTATGTAATGAGCCCGATGTTGTTAATCCAACCCCAGTGGGAAATCAGGACACGTTATTAGTTTCTTTGACCGATTTTTTACCATCCAATACATTACGTGTTAAATTTGCCCCGGGGGAAGGACAAAATCCATTGTCCTTGTTATTTGACGAGGATTCGGAGGAATTGTCTTTTCCGAGTATTTATGTTGGTCAAAAAAGAGAACACAATGTCAAAAGTAGCTATGGGGATATCGTTAAGTGGGATATGCGAAGAATCCTTCGAAGCTGTTTTACTCTTTGGTTAAATTAGAAACAAAAAAGGTTAGTCAAGCGATACAAGTTTGTTTGCGAAAAAGTAAAAAAAGAGACGGGTCGAATTACACGGCCGGGTATCTCGCCTCTGAGGGATGACCCAGTTACTTGTGCTCCTTATTTTGACTACCGCTTCCGAGCTTTGCTTAACGCTCTTAAGAAATTAGGCCCCCTTGGTATAGTAGAAGATTACTACTTTAGAGTCGAAATACAGCTAAGGGGCTCTCCTCACCAACATGGGCTTATATGGATAAAAGGGGCCCCGAAATTGAAGGATGACTTATCTAATGTCAAAGAAGTAGAAAAGTTCGTCGATGAAATTATTGCTTGCGCTGGTGAGCACGACGATGAAAACTTAAATGTACTAACAAGGCTACAAATTCATAGACACACGATAACGTGCAAAAAAAGGTTAATAATAGTTCAGTTTGCCGTTTTGGAATTCCTTTTCCACCCATGCCCCGTACTGTAATATATGATCCAAAACAAAAGGAGGTTGGAACGGCGGAGGTAGAAAATAGTAAACGTTTATACGATACATTGCAAACAAAGGAGAAGGAGCTTTGGGTTAATACATTTGAGGAATTGTTAGCAAAGTTGAACATGACTGAAGAAGAGTATATTTCTGCCGTAACTTACGATATTAAAAGAAAAACAGTTCTATTAAAACGAAATCCTAAAGATACAAGGGTTAATCCTTATAACAAGGAAGTGTTGGGGCTTTGGCAAGCAAATATGGATATTCAGTTTGTACTCGATCCCTACGCGTGCGTTATGTACATTGTCTCTTATATTGGAATATCGCAAAGAGGCATGTCGGACCTCTTGCGTCAAGCTGGAAAACAAGCGAGCAAAGACAAATGTAGCGTGAAAGAGAAATTGAAGGTTATAGCGAGTAAGTTTTTAAATTCACACGAGGTAAGCGCTCAGGAGGCGGCTTATTATTGTTTACAAATTCCTGTATCTAGGTCTAGTAGAGAGTGTACATTCGTAAATACAAATTTACCCGAAAACCGTGTACGCATTCTTAAAACCCAAGAGGAACTTCAAGAGTTGCCAGAAGACAGTGACAATGTCTTTTCTTCTGGGCTTTTAGAGCATTATGTCCAAAGGCCTGAGGAATTGGAAATGACAACCTTAGCTCAGTTCGCTGCTTGGTATGAGTATGCCAAAAATCGAAAAGCAGTAGCTAATCCCCAAACCAATGTTGATGACGTAGATAACTTTGAGGTAGAATCGTATGGAAAGTGGATAAAAGTTAAAGATTCTTCTGTGTTTGTTCGAAAACGTGGCCATTCCAAAATAGTACGTTACCGAAGGTTTAATTTGCAAAATGATCCAGAGAACTTTTATCGAGAACAAATAATGTTGTTCACGCCTTGGCGCGATGAAACTAAAGACATTTTAGAACATGATCTTAAAACTCAGTATGAAGTTTGTCTAGATAATTTTAAGGAAGTCAGAAAAGAATTTTCCGATGAAATTGACGAAATGGCGCTTGAACAGGCCATTAACGATTTTGAGAACGAAGCCATAGAGTCAGATCTCACTAATATGCAACCCGAATTTGAACATCAAAATGAATTGGATAGATCGGTTGCTACCGAAGACACTGAATTTCTAGTTAATAGTGCGCAAGACTTTGTAGGAAATATCAGTAGAGATATAATTAATGAAAATACTGATAAAACCATTGCACCTTCAATTACTCTGGTCGATGATTCAAAATACACAGATATTGTTAGAAAGTTGAATTCGAAACAAAGAGAGATATTCTATCATGTTTTGTTTCACCTAAAAACACGAGAAACGCCTTTACGACTTTTTGTTACCGGGGGAGCTGGTGTTGGAAAAAGTCTACTGATTAGTGCCATTTACGAGGCAGTCTCTAGATTTTTTAATAAGCAACCAGGGTGTAATCCTTCAGAAGCAAAAGTTATACGATGTGCACCAACTGGAAAAGCGGCTTTTAATATAGGTGGAGCTACTTTGCATAGCACATTTAGCTTACCTGTAAGTCAATTTGCTGGAAATATTTCCAGGTTGGAGAGTGAAACTCTTCACAAATCTAGGCTACTATATGGTCAATTAAAGCTGCTTATTATTGATGAAATTTCTATGGTAGGGGCAAAGATATTTAATAGGGTTAACGCAAGATTGCAAGAAATCATGGGTTGCCCCGAATATTTTGGCGGAGTGTCCGTTTTGCTTGTTGGAGATTTTAACCTGTACGTGACCATTTCGCTTTTCAGCCACCAAGTGAATTTGATAATCCCTACGTTTCGTTGATTGGAAACCCTATTTGGGAGGAGTTCCAGTTTTCAGAACTAGACGAAATAATGAGACAAAAGGACGATAAAATATTTGAAGCTTTAAATAATATGGCAGTTGGTAAGATGACACCAAGTAATGTAAAGCTTTTCGCTAGTTTAGAAATAAATGCAGACCGTAACCCTCCAAATGACGCTATTCATCTTTTCGTAACTAATGCTGAGGTGGACCGATTTAATTCAGAGAAACTTGCTAGGATAGAAACTGAAAAGACTAGTTCAGTATCAATAGATTTTGTAAACGAAGACATAACTAGTAAAGTTAAGGGTGATATTTTAGCGCAAGTTGAAAAGTTAGCGACTTCCGATACCTATGGTCTTCCGAGAGAATTGAAACTGGCATGTGGTATTAGATATATGATGACTAATAATGTTGACACGGCGGACGGCCTGACGAATGGCGCAACTGGTTGGTTACGCAAAATAGAATACGGTACTAATAGAAACGGAAATAAATTTCCATCAAGACTTTGGGTCGAATTTGATGACCAAAATGTTGGAAAAAATTTGAGGCAAAGAAGTTACGGGTTATATAGGTTAGATAACTTTAGTACTTCTTGGACGCCTGTTGAAAAGGTAACCAAAACATTTGCGAGAAAATGGAGGCAAAACAATGTTACAGTGTCTAGGAAACAATTTCCTTTGATAATTTCCGAAGCCATTACTATATGGTGGTTCATTTTAAAGCGTCAAAGAAGCTAGAAAAATCATCCTTGTATGTCGCATGCAGTAGAGCAAGGGCAGCTTCCGGTTTGTATATTGATGGCAAATTTCAAGTACCAAATTCCCCTAAAAATAATGTCGTAGATTTGGAACTCAAAAGACTGCGAGATACAAAATGTATTGATCTTCCTTTCTTGAAAAAACCAGTGTCAATATTTGTTCAGAATGTACAGTCTTTAAATGCTCATTTGGAAGATATTCTAGCTGACAAAGTAATACTATCGAGTGAATTGTTATGTTTCGTTGAAACGTGGAAAAAAGAAAACGATAACTTTAGTGTCCCATCCTTTAGGGAGGTGGGAGGTATTTTCTTACCAAGAACAGCGCTTAGAATTGCTTTTGGATCATCGATTTATTTAAAAGAAAAATCGGAAAATACTGTTAAAGACACGGATAACAGAGTATTACGAAGAGATATGCCCTTCAAAGATTCTCATGTAGAGCGTTGCTGGTTAGACGTTTCTATGGAAAATGAGCCCATGTCTGTGGTACTGTTGTACAAATCTCCCGGTGCAAGTTTGCGAACAGTTTTTGAAGATTTTAACCCTTGATTTGACGAAAAATATGATCACTCTGTTCCAACAGTTGTAGTTGGAGATTTTAATATTAACTTTCTGAAAAGTAAAACAGCACTTACAAGGTTTTTCGAACTTAACGATATGTCTCTATTGTCTGGTCTCGATGATAAATTTTCTACCGATTATCACTGTCAATTAGATTTAGCGTTTGGAAACAAGTTATTTCGGGAAAGATATGAAGCGTTTTATCGGGAGACATATTATTCATATCACAAGAGTATATGTATTTGCAAAAAATTTACATAAAACAGCTAGATCTAATATATGTCGTTAATCTTGTGCACTTGGACAAACTGAGAGGTTTGTTCTACTTGGCTCTCAGACAACCAGAGATGGTTGCTCTAAGCGATTAATCGAAAACCCGAGAGGGTTTGAGCACTTGGACAATCCGAGAGGTTTGTTCTACTTGGCTCACAGACAGCCAGAAATGGTTGCTTTAAGCGATTAATCGAAAACCCGAGAGGGTTTTGGGCACATAGACAATCCTAAAGGTTTGATTTAAGTGACCCGTAGAAAACCCGAGAGGGGTTTATCTACTTGGCTCATCCGAGTTGGTTGACCTGATGCAGCCGTAGACAACCCGAGAGGGTTGATCTACATGCTCGTAGAAAACCCGAGAGGGTTGAACTACTTGCTCGTAGAAATTCCTAGAAGGTTTTTCTACTCGACATCTTAGAGAAGAGGGGGTTAGTACCTATGGTTGTAAAGGCATTGGTATGTTTCTAATGGATTTTGTTTCAAAAATTGTTTATGCCAATAAATTATTTTAAAATAAACTATTTATATTTGTTTCCAATAGATAGTAAAATCAATCCGATTTGGTGTTGCAACATTGAGGTTAGTTCAAGCGGCACAAGTTTACAACTAAATTGTCCAGGACGTCTAGGATGGCACTTTGCTCATAAAAAATATTTCTCTCCCAAGGGGCAAAATTTTTCCGGATTTTCTTGAAGAACGTTTTTTTTTCAACCAATCACAGGCCTTCTAGATTTGTATTTCGTGAGCATTCGAGATCATTTTTTTATTTTTCAAGTTTTCCATTTTTCAACCAAGGCTAATTATTTTTAGATCGATGACTTAGTCAGACTTGGTCAGACGAACTGTGTGGTACTGCATTTTTAGCCACACCAAACACAGAAGTCAGAAGTCTGCAGTCAGATGTCTGAAGTCGGTGTCCCCAGAAATGACGAAAAACGTCATCGAGTAGAAAAATGAGTAGTCGCCTATGTTTAAACCACAAATAACGTTAATTGGTTTAAATTAAATACTAATTACATCAATTTAAGTCAATTAATTAATGAATAGTATTCGTCAAGACCTTCTCCATCCATCCAGTCACAATTTTTTTACCTCCCCGACTGAACTTTAGTTCAGGGGGAGGTGTTACACTGGTCGTGTCTGTGTGTCTGTGTGTCTGTCTGTGTGTCTGTCTGTGTGTGTAAGCGGATATCCTGTGTAAACGGAAGTCACGTGACCTAGCTCGTGGAGCCAAAAGTCTAGAGACGTAATCATACCAGCTTATCGTTCAATTCCGGGGAATTACCTCCTTTAAGCGTGGCTGCCACATTGAGTTTCAAGTGTCGTGCAAAGACATACAACAGGACGTCTCCCATTGCACATCATCGCATTCCACCATCCACTTTACGGTCGAACCTTGATGCTGAACAGCCGAAGGCGATTATAAGCAATGGGACGTCTCCCACTGTCATAATCACCTCCGACCATCCCCGCACCAAGGTCCAACCTCCAGTTTCCGATCTCAGCGTTCCATACTAGCGAGGCGTCCCCCACTAGTACAGTTCACATCAACCTTCCACTGACTCCAAACATCGCCCCACCAATGGGTAAATTGCGTCGCCAAGCGCCTAGAGATCAAGAATCAGCAAGACATTGAAAGGGGGGGGTTTTCCCCCTAACTTCATGGCCATCACGCACGGTTACTTCGATTAATATAGCCCTTCGAAAGGTTTATATAGTATCTTTTTGGAACGAATGCAAATTAGCCTCATGGGGTGATTGTTTAGGGAAATGAAACGCAATATTAATTTATATTATAATTAAAAATATTAAAATGGTTCATCTTAATCTAATTAATTAGAAAGTCTAAAAATTAATTTAAAATTCGAGATAGTTTAGAAGTTATTTGAGAATTTATGCAAAAATTTAAAGAAATTTGACCGATTAATGGCAGTTTTAGTTGGCAGCATGCGCCTAAGCTATTTTCCATATATATCATTTACTCGAAAAAGCAAAGGTATAACGGGCAGTATAGGCTTATCTCTGGTGCAAACTTGGGGTGGATTGAAGAACTTAAATAAAGGTGCGTTTACACGGGTATGGAAGATTGAAACAACATAATTTAGATAAGAGATAAGACAATAATAACTTCGATTATACTCGGTGAATTTTTAACCAGTTCAAGGGGAATTGGTGTATAAGATTTGAAGCTGAGGCGGATTTATGCATAATGTTAAACCACTTAAGAAAAATGATAGTCGTGAAAACTCTCCTCGAACAGAAGTAGAGTAGGTTTCCAGTGTATTTGTGACACGTGTAAAATCGAGTTCGCCAGCACGCGAGTATGTGTAGACCACTAAATTTGAAGTCGGAAACCTCTTTACGCATGGAAAATATCAATGTGATTTTTTTTGATATTCTTGGGAGAATCAGCTTCATGTATGGGGAAATATCGTAATCTTCTGGCAAACTTGCAAACAGTGGCGTATTTGGTTTTAATTACTGGCACGGATTTTCAAATTAATTTTTTTATAATTTTCGCGCGTTTCGCAAATTTATTTCGTGCGAAATTGTGTACATGCGCAGAGCGAACCAGGTTAACGCGGATACACACAGACCTGTTTTTACGCGTTTCACGCTCGTGAACTCATAGAAGTACCATTAGCACGCGCGAGCGAGGTGCAAACCACTCTAGAAAAATTTTGTACACCTGATTCCAGATTCATTTGATTGTCAGTGATTCCGAATCAATTCGCGTGATTCCGAATTGATTCGTGATTCGCGTGATTCCGAATCGATTCGCGTGGTTCCGAATCGATTCGCGTGATTCCGTATCGATTCTCGTGATTCCGAATCGATTCGCGTGATTCCGAATCGATTCGCGTGATTCCGTATCGATTCTCCTGATTCCGAATCGATTCGCGTGATTCCGAATCGATTCGCGTGATTCCGTATCGATTCTCCTGATTCCGAATCGATTCGCGTGATTCCATTTAGTTTGTACACCTGATTCCAAGAGTGGTTTGCCCATTGCCCCTCGCGCGTGACCGTGAAAAGCGTGAAAATAGGTCTGTGTGAATCCGGCTTTAGTCATGCCACAATTAACAATTGACGAACTTTCTTAAACCGGATTGACATTGAAATTTCTCGTGTTTTAATAGTCATGTATGATATGGTTGACCCAAGAGTGAAATGTAGACAGAGTGAGGAAAAGAATCACGTGATTGGATCTCGTGATGACTGCTAGTTTTAGTTTCACACTTTTTCATACATGAATTTAATGTTAATCCCAATTAAGTATAATAGAACCAGGCTTTTAATGCCTACTGTCGTGTATTTCCGGTAACATTTTAGCTAGTGTGGAGTCACGTAAAATGACGTTTGTTTCACAACTTGGTATATTTTTACTCAGGCCTGCCCTGTCAGAAAAAAAAAAATATAAAAAATTTATGGTAGGGCCAAAAGAGAAACATCTATTCTTTACTCACAGCATTATCACCAAAAAACGTGTTTTTAGACGTAGGCTTATAAGGTATCTGTAGGTCGTGTAGCACCAAAAAGCGAAATTGTACGTCACAGTTCGTAGTTTAGCGTGTTATGCGGAAAGCTTATTCGTTAATTGTTTATTGAATATGTTTATTTACGGTTATATGACGATACCGAGGTCATAACTTGATTTTGATCAAATATTTTGCCTAATGACGTTACTTGGTCTACAAATACTCTAGTTTTCTTAACGCCGATATGATTTTACTGAGGGACCTTGACCTTGCTTATCTAAATTTTAATTTATTGAACGTAAAATCGTTTCATTTCTTTTGAAATCTTCGACGAAGTTTGTTCTCTAGAGATTTGACTCGTTGAAATTTTAAATTAAGTTTCATTCGTTTGAATACAATTTATTGGTAAGGAAGTAATTTTGAATTTGAATCATTTATTTGATGCGTTTATTATTTGTTTGGACATTTTTGGTATATTTTCATTGACCTGAACTCTAATTTTTATTACTGAGTTGTGACTGAAATATTAGTTTGGAAATCTAAAGGTTTTTTTTTTCTGACTCATTTTTCTCTGTAGTAATTTTTTGTTTTCGTAAAAGAGTTATTAATGCCTACTGTCGTTTATTTTTGGTGATGTTTTAGCTAGTGTGTAGTCACGTAAAATAACGTTTGTTTCACAACTTGTGTTGTATACTGAAGCCATGTATAGGTTCAATTTGATATAACATTTTGCCTTTTCACGTTACTTGGTCTACAAATACTCTACAACCGTCAAAATTCTGATATGGTTTTAAAAGAAGAACCTTGACCTTGTGTATTTAATCTCATATCGAGATTAAATGTTTTTCGCATCTAATTTTAATTGGTTTATCAATATGTTATTTGTATAGATATTTTTTTTAAGATTTTATATTTTTTTAGATTAAAATAAATTTATTATTCCAGAAGATTTTGTAGAATCTAGTTCTCAGGATTACCGGTGTTGAAAATTTATTTTGCTAATGTTATCTTGATGTCTGTGTTTTCTGCCCGCTATTTGGTAGTGGTAAGATTAATATTTTTAATTTTAATTAATTGACTTATTTGGCGTTTATTTGATAATTTGCTTTACTTAAATTGTTCTTGTAAGGGCTATTTTACATATTACCAAAGATTGCTAATTTCAGTTGTCTTAATTCTGATTTTTTTTTGTTTTAATACTGAATTATGGACTGGATTATTTATCCTGAAATCTATGTGGTTATATCTTATTTATTTTCCTTTTTTTCTCTAGTTAGGTTTGGTTTTAAGTAGAGAATTATTTAGGGTTGTGTTGGTATACTGAAGAAATGCATATAGGTTCAATGTGATATAATATTTTGCCTATTTCGCTGTTTCTTCTACTCATCCAATACTCTACATTTCTTTTCATCTTTTATTTTAGGTAGGGTTAGGTTAGGTTAGATTACCTTAACGTCGGGGTCGGGGAGGTTATATTTTGGTTTCCCAACTTGTTCATTTTGGCCCCCACCAGGAATCGAACCTGATTTGTTATTGATTTACTGCAATTGTTCACGATTGACGGCTTTAGCCACTGGGCCATGGCACCATGCTTAAAATATTTCATGAGTTCTATGTATAATAAATTATTATCAAACCAAGAAATAAGAAGTCGCGTATGACTAAACTAAATAATTCCTAAAAAACCTCAAAAGCATGAAGGAGGCCAAAGCTTCAGAAAAACGTGGAGGATGCCAAAGCTTCAGAAAAACATGAAGGATCACAAAGCTTCAAAAAAACATGGAGGATGCCAAAACTTCAAAAAAACATGGAGGATGCCAAAACTTAAAAAAACATGGAGGATGCCAAAACTTAAAAAACATGGAGGATTCCAAAACTTAAAAAACATTGAGGATGCCAAAACTTAAAACATGGAGGATGCCAAAACTTAAAAAACATGGAGGATGCCAAAACTTAAAAAAACATGGAGTTGGAGGATGCCAAAACTTAAAAAAACATGGAGGATGCCAAAACTTAAAAAAACATGGAGGATGCCAAAACTTAAAAAAAACATGGAGGATGCCAAAACTTAAAAAAACATGGAGGATGCCAAAACTTAAAAAAACATGGAGGACGCCAAAACTTAAAAAAACATGGACTTGGAGGATGCCAAAACTTAAAAAAACATGGAGGATGCCAAAACTTCAAAAAAAACATGGAGGATGCCAAAACTTCAAAAAAACATGGAGGATGCCAAAACTTCAAAAAAAAATGGAGGATGCCATAAATGAAAAAGTTTCACATGAAACATGAAAAATTTTCACATGAAACATGAAAAAGTTTCACATGAAAAATGAAAAAGTTTCACATGAAAAATGAAAAAGTTTCTCATGAAAAATGAAAAAGTTTCACATCAAAAATGAAAAGATTTTTCTTAAAAAAGGAAAAGTTTCACTTGAAAAATTAAAAAGTTTCACATGAAAAATGAAAATGTTTCACATCAAAAATGAAAAGATTTTTCTTAAAAAGGAAATTTTCACTTGAAAAATTAAAAACTTTCACATTTTTGGTAAGGTTAGGTTAAACTAACGCTTGTCTACCATTCGACCGAATCCCATTCGACCGAACTCTTATCAAGGTCCATCTCAATTGACCGAATAGTTTTATCATTTCCCATTCGACCGAAATACATTATAGCAAATAACGGTACAATTTTAATAGTAAAGTATAGTATAGTAGAAACCAAGTAGGGAAATATGCTATTTCGCGTTGATTCTGGCGTAGTTGTATAACCTAACCTATCCTAACCCAACCTATCCTGGCCTAACCTAACCTATCCTAGCCCAACCTATCCTAACCTATCCTGGCCGAACCTATCCTAGCCAAACCTATCACAAACTAACCGAATCTAACAGTAACAATTTTTTAAAAATAATTTATATAAAATTGTTATTGTTAGGAAAGGGTAGGGTAGGTTACGTTATGTTAAACAAATTGGCCAGAAGAAACGCGGAATAGCACACTCTCCAACTTAAAGAAATCGTACCTTTACCTCAACTAATTTTATGGTGCTTCTTTATTAGTGTTGTTAATTTACCAGAAATTCAGGACACATGCTCTAGCACACGCGGCCACAGTTGCTCGACAGAAAAAAGTTTATATCTTATTCTTAGATTGCGGTCTAAAGGGACTATTTTCAATGGGATGTATATTCATTCATTTTTATTAAGAAAAACATTTTTCGGTCCATTGGGATTCGGTCGAATGGATTTCGGTCGAATGGGATTCTGTCGAATGGGATTCTGTCGAATGGGATTCGGTCGAATGGGAGAATACCAAACTAACATCATTGGTGTGGCTATCCTATGGGCTTGACCATCTTGTTAATTAATTAAACAAGTTTGGACCAAACACTAAATTTTCAAACTATAATTTATTTCTAAATAATCATTAAAATTCGGGTTAAATTTAAATTATTTAATAGTATTATTAAGATTCGGGTAAAATTTAAATTATTTAATAGCATTTTTAAAATTTGGGTTAGAATTAAATTATTTAAAAGTATAATTAAAATTCGGGTTAAATTTATTTTATTTAATAGTATAATTAAAATTCTGGTTAAATTTATATTATTTAATAGTACTATTAAAATTGGGGTAAAATTTAAATTATTTAATAGTATTATTAAAATTTGGGTTAGAATTAAATTATTTAAAAGTATAATTAAAATTCGGGTTAAATTTATTTTATTTAATAGTATAATCAAAATTCTGGTTAAATTTATGTTATTTAATAGTACTCTTAAAATTCGGGTTAAATTTATATTATTTAATAGTACTATTAAAATTCGGGTTAAATTTAAATTATTTAAAAGTTTAATTAAAATTATGGTTAAATTTATATTATTTAATAGTATAATTAAAATTCGGGTTAAACTAAATAATATTAAAATTAGGGTCAAAATTAACATAATGAAATTCGGGTCAAATTAAATATGAAAAAATTTGTGTTAAATTAAATATAATTAAAATTCGGGTTTTTAATAATTAAATTCGTGTTAAATTAAATATGAAAAAAATTTGGGTTAAATTTAATATTATAATTAAAATTAGGGTTAAATTTAATATTATAATTAAAATTCGGGTTAAATTTAATATTATAATTAATATTCGGGTTAAAGTTAATATTGTAATTAAATTGTAGTTCAAATTAACATAATAAATACACTATAGAGTTTTGATAGTTTCGAGCCGATCGCATGGAGTTCAAGTGTTTTAGATGGTGTTTAGACATCTAGTCCATATTAGTAGCATGATTTAAATATAATTAGTTTCAAAAGACACTTTGCCAACATTTTACTTATGCTGTAAATAACGATGAGATCATCAAAAGAAGATTATCACTTGGAATATTGTAAGTCCTACAAGTTCCTTTGGTTTATTATAATAAAATACTATAGCTTGAATGTTTCCGAATTTTTAAACCAATTCTTATTTTTACCTTATTTCAATAATCAAACATAAGTATGCCATTTTAATTATTCCCCATGCTAATAAATTGAGAGAAGCTTTCTTTGCTACAGACTTCATAGCGCTCTCAATTCCAGCCCTTAAAGTAAGAAATAATCCTAATAAAAGATTTCCTATCATTTCTTTATCGTTTAAAATTACAATCAAGTATTTTAAGTTAGGCTTATTCAAGGAGATCTTAATATTTAAGGTAAGGTAGGTACTAATTTGGTTTTCCACCTTGTTAAGGCGGTAGTAAAGGGTTATTTAGTACGATGAAAAAACACGAGATGTCACTGACTATCATAATAGGGGTCTCGGCTTTTCTGGGGCTAAGGAATGCTTGGGATTGATGTATTCCCCGTCGACTGAACTCTCTCTTATCTCTTCCCCCAGTATCCCGCCTCTCGCGGCGGGTGGGCACGCTGTAGGCCGAACGGTAACGGGTCTCGGATAATAGGCTCGATCGTGGCGCCATCTTCGAGTTTACGAGGAAAACACCGTTATAAAATACGTTTCTTATCGTAACTAGAGAAAAATTAAATTTAAAATTGTGAAATTAATTCGCGAACTATGTCTGACTTTTACGGTTCGTCGGAAGTAAAGTTGAAGAAGCTGGCGATATCACAACGCGAGATAATAGGTACGGAAACGATAAAATTTCGATAAGTTATATTTAAACGAGATTGACTAATCTCTCGCGTTATAATAATCAAAATTACTTCGTGAACTAAAAAAAATCTCAATTTAAATTTAAGTGAAAACCGTGAACTGATAGCGTTAATGGTTCGCTTGATAATACTTAACGGAAAATGACCTTTTTTGGTGAGTTTCCCATTGACTACCGCTTAAAGTCTGAACATAAACAGAACTGACAATTAAAATATGCGTACACTACCTTGGCTAGAAGGTTAGCTTTATAATTTTAAAAAATTTCACCCTTTCATTCTCACTTTAATCAATCAATACACTGTTTTCTGGCAAAGTTTTTTTTTAGTTTTATTTATTTTCACTGCGTTACAGTTCATGTTTAATAACATATTTATCATACGTTCAGACAAGTAATTATTTTTTAAATTATTTGCGTTTTTGAGAATATTTTCGAAAGTTTTGTTGCCCTCTTCTCTTTCGACTTTGGACCTGTGGATGGATGATAATTTGCGTAAAATTGAAGGTTATGATGGGATACATAAACAACGCCATGTAAATAACTTTTAAACATATACCAAAATTTGTGTGGCCAATTGCGCTGTTACGACTCGTGTTGAGAAATCTTCTCCGAAAATAGTTTTGGAACGAATTTCATTACTGTCTACAACGGCTTGCACAGACCCAGCAAAGTTTTGCAAAATGTTGCGTTTACGATACTGTTCAACTTCAAGCATACGCTTTAGAGTGAAGCAGCGATTGATTTCTAGGTACTTCAAAATATTTTCCTATGATTTTGAAATGTAAAGTTTAGAAATCTTTTAATTCAAGTAATTAAGTAAAGAAAAAAATAATATTACATCAGTGATGAGTTGAATTGTCGCTTCCACATAAGAAAGTTGTAAGGATAAATCTTTTTGGCGTTCGTAAAGTTTGCATTCTTTCTGAAGACATTGCTGGCTAAGGACATTATGTCCATTAAAGACAGAATCCAAGTTCGGTACGAAGTTATATTGGCTTAGAGTTACATCACATCCTAAAATCTTTAAATGACATAAATATGAATTAATTAATAAATAATTTCAATTGCACTTAAATTTACCATCATCATTTCTGGAACAGTCGCGTTCCTGTTGTTCTCCAAATTATTTAAAGCCGGTATCTTGCGTAACATTTCGCCTAGCTCATCATACGTCGCCATAACATTAATTTGACTCTTCTTTGTCTCTTTAGTAAGTGAAGCCTTTCCATTCGAGATATTCTGTTTTATACGTTTGAAACGAGTTTTTATTTTTTATTTTTCATGAATCTATCAATTGTTTTTGTAGCTCGTACGACGTGATTAACCAATTTTTTTGGGGTTTTTCAGAGAATGTATACTCCAAGTAAAGAAAAGATTTCCCACCAAAGAGGCTCAAGGGAGAGGAGACTATAGTGGGACAAATCTTAGTTAAGTAAAGGTATCTCTACGCGCAGTACAAAGAAACTTCCAGTTCTGATTGTAATAAGCAAACCCTATACCCTCGTATACAAATTTTTGGGAACAACATCGTTAATTACGCTTGTGGAGCTTCTACTCCTTTCTTTTGTTCTCTATTCCCCCACTGCTCATTAGTGGTGCCAGGCGTCAAACACATTAAAGGGAGGGTTCAATGGAAAATTAAGCGATGTTTTATCGATTCTTCTACTAATTATAACATCTGTTTGTGTATTAAAACATTTGGGAAATATCTCTATACTTTAAAATATCAAAATAGGTGCCGATTCTTCTACTAATTATAACACCTGTTTGTGTATTAAAACATTTGGGAAATATCTCTCAACTTTAAAATATAAAAATAGGTGCCGATTTTGGGGCAAAATCGGCGCCTATTTTGATTTTATTAAAAAGTTCAGAGATATATCCCAGATGTTTAAAACACAAATAGATGATATAATTAGTAGAAGAATCCATGAACATCATTTGATTTCCTTTTCACCCTTCCTTTAACCCTCCCTTTAACCACAAATTTTTATTCTATAAAGCCGCATTTTGCCCGATTTTACGGTAATATTTTAATCGTGTTGTGAGTTTTGGCCACGAGGGGTGAAGATGTCATTAGGTTAGAAAATATTTACTCTGTTTATATATACTCGGATTATTTAATCCAGTTAACAAGCAGTGGACTAATCATCTCTTATTATATTATAGGTCTGTAAATTATATCTTATTTATTTTAATTTTAAGCTGTATTTTGTACCTGAGCTCTGCCAGTAAAAAAGCTTTACGCGCTATTATCTCTGGAAAAAATGCCCACTGTAGATTTAGCTTTAATCCTAAATGAGATAAAATCGTCTGGTGATAAGGTTGCAAAAACTCTCAATGAGTTCGGAGTAAAAATTGATAACCTAACTGATAAGCTGAAAGATGTTGAGTCCCAACAAAGTAATCTTGAGCAAACCATGGATAATATCACATTAACTTTGAACGATTTTCCGCTTATTAAAACACAAATTAAGAAACTGGAAGACGACTTCACGAGCGAAAAAGCAACACTGAGAGAAGTTGTCTCAAAGCAGAACCTAAAAATTGATGATCTAGAAACACAAATTAGAAGGAATAACCTTATTATCAAAGGTATAACCGATTCTAAATCTGAAGATAGGGTAGAGTTGGCGAATAAGATTGAAACACTTTTCTCAGATAAATTAGGAGTTTCATCCAAGATCACTTCAAGCCAAGTATTTCGTATTGGACAATTTCGCGATAATCATAATAGACTTATTTTATTTAAGGCTGAAACCTACGATATTAAACTAGGTATTCTAACAAAAAACACAAAATTAAAAGGTCTCAAAATATATATAGAGCACGATTATACAGTCAACCAGCAGAAAGCTAAATTTGAAATAAGGCAATTTATTAGAAGCAATCAAGCAACAACAATTAAGTGGCTAGGAACCAACGTGGCAATAGTTGACGGCCAGAAAATTAAATATAACTATAAAACCAATAATATTGAAAAATTAGCTTAACTTGTGTAAACGAAGTAGCTCGAATTTATTTTTTTTTTTTGTTGTTGTTTTTTTGTTGTTTTCTAATTCTAATTGTCTAAAAAAAATGGTCCTAAATATTGTCTCAAATAACGTTAGAAGTGCAAATTGTAATTTTTTAGACTTAGTGGCGTCATGTAGTGTGGAACTGAATCAAAGTGTTGATATTTATGCCCTTACTGAAACCTGGTACCAAGGGCAACATAGTATTAGCCTTGATGGGTATAAATACGTGGGAATAAATCGTACGAATAAAACTGGTGGGGGTGTGGGAATGTATATTAATAGCACCATACCTTTCGATGTTGTGGATAATGCCTGTTTTTCTAGACCAATTATAGAATGTTTCTGTATTAAATTGGATGATATCTATATCAGTGTTATTTACAGACCGCACAATGACGTCAATGATTTTATTGATGCGTTAGAGGAAATTATCACCAAAATGGGCCCGGCAAACTCGAAAAAAATTTTGCTAGGAGATTTCAATATAGATATGCTTACATGGGGTGTGGAAACACGTAAATTACATGACCTAACTTCAAGCTATGGCTTTAAGCAACTTGTCAATACCCCTACTAGGGTAACACCAACCTCCTCAACACTAATAGACCCCTGTTTTACAACATTTACACTAGACATTACAGTTAAAACACTTATAAATGCCATAGTAACAGATCATCGGCCAGTGCATATTACCTACGACACAAACAGGGACAATGCTTTCCCCCTTAAGCAAATACGCAATCTAAGTAAAAACAACATGGATATATTTAAAAATAAGATGGCACACCAAGACTGGTATAATCTGTATACCCTGAAAGATACAAATGTAGCGTCTGCATACTTTTTACAAGTTATAACTGAGTTATATAATTCGTGTTTCCCCTTTATGACACCTCGAAATAAAAAAATTAATGAGCAATGGATAACTGCGGAACTTAAACAAAAACTAAGGAGCAAGAATAAATTGCGGAAAATAGCTGAACGACATCCCACTGAGTTTAACCGCGCCTCCTATGTAAAGTATAGAAATCAATGTAGTAACTGGATTCGAAATGCCAGAATCAAATACTATAGTGATCTTATCACTAATAGTCCTACCCCAAGAGAAATTTGGAAAAACATGAATAACATAATGGGAAACACAAAAAATAGTCCCATAAAAACAACTACTCCCCCGGATACCTTTAATGATTTTTTTACACAACAAAGCATAAACATACACTCGGAAAGCGAAGTTGGTGGTAATGACAGATATACTTTTAACAATGTTAAACACGTAGCTAATACAATGGTACTAAATGAGACTAATGAAGCTGAAGTACTTCTAACAATTAAAAATCTACGAAGTAATTCCGCCTCTGGTGATGATGATATCGCTCCTAGAATTTTAAAATATGTGGGATTATACTTAGCTCGTCCACTTTGCCACTTAATTAATCTCTCTTTTGAACAAGGTATATATCCTGATACTCTTAAGAATAGTATAATTATACCAATCCATAAAAAAGGTGACAAAAATGATCCCTCCAACTACAGACCAATTTCTCTACTGTCAGCCATAGCTAAAGTCTTTGATAAAATTTTTTATACCAAATTAACGAGTTTCAGTAGCACATACGGACTTGTTGATATAAACCAATTCGGCTTTAGAGAGAAAAGTGGAGTGGATTCAGCTTTGACACATGTTTATAAGAAAATAATTGAAGCTTTAGACAAAAGTGACTATGTCCTGGCTATCTATTTAGATTTCAGGAAAGCCTTTGATTTCGTCAGCCATGAGAGATTATTACGTAAACTTCAGATCATGGGTATACGTGACAGGGCCTACTTATGGCTGAAATCTTACCTAACGAATAGAACCTCGCAAACTAGAATTGGAGTAAATTTATCACAGAAGAAATACATATTTAGGGGGGTCCCTCAGGGTTCCATCCTGTCTCCGCTGTTGTTTAACCTCTATATAAATGATCTTATAAAAAGTTGTCCAGAAGATGTGACTAAGCTATATGCGGATGACACGATTGGAATTTTTGAGGGACCGGACTTGAGGAAATTAGAGCAAGCCGCTAATGATTGTATGATCATTCTACAGGAGTGGGTGTCTCAAAACTGCCTTGAATTAAACTACGATAAAACAGTATATATGGTAATAAGCAACAGAAACAAGCCTAATGAACGTAACTTATCAATTACAATAGGGGGTAATAAACTTGACAGAGTCGAAGAGTATAAATACCTAGGTGTATGGATGGATTGCAACCTCACCTGGGATAAGCAAGTTGATAAAGTAGCAAAAATACTATCTTATAATACCTATAGAATTAATACAAATAAAAGATACTTTAGTTTGAGGCTAAGGAAACAATTGTATTACGCTCTAATATACCCGCACCTATACTATACCATCCACGTATGGGGAAATACTGCAAATAAAAATATCAATAGATTAGAAATTATACAAAAACGAGTTATAAGAATTATAAATGGTAGCTCCTTCAGAGAGCATACTGCGCCTATTTTCCGCGATCTTAATATTCTTAATATTAAATGTCTAATAAAATACGCGACATTGGTTTTTATCTATAAGTCACTTTATTGCAATTTGCACAACGAATTCAGTTTTAGCGCTGCATGTCGATACAATGTCAGGAAAAATAATCTAATAAATATACCACTTGCTAAAACCACAAAAAAACTTAACTCGGTTTTTGTACGTGGAGCAAAAATGTTCAATGACCTAAATTATACCTATAACCAACTAGACTCATTAGCACTATTTAAAAAAAAAAGTGAAAGATATTTGTCGCACAAATGGAGATATAATGTAGATACAAATGCTATAATACAATGGGACTCTGTCCTGCACGCGGAGGCCTAAAAGTCAGTCCTGACTTGGCCTCCAACTAACTGAGTAATGTAATCTTATTAGTATTCTAGAAATAAATTAATTGAATTGAATTGAAAATGGTTGTACATTAAAATCATGTAACAAAAGAATGACGTAATCAAAGAAATGAGACGTGTTTTGGCTCATTTCGACGCCGTCCAGTGCCGTGTATTGCAGCTTGTGTTTAGTTTCGAATTCGATAACTTTGGTTTATTTTTTAGCCTCTTGTTCGGATTTTCAGTACTGCGCTTATCTTCGTTTGTGCAAATTATAGGAAACATCCTTCAATCATTATTCGTACTATAAACGTAAGTATAAACTAATTAAAATCATATTTAAATTATTCTGCCGTCGAGAAGTTACCACCAATGTTTTTGAATTTGAACTTTAAATATAGTAAGTTATGTTTAAATAATTTTAATTTGATAGGACCGAATTAGGATTTTGATACTCAATAATTCGTATTTACGTTCACTTAGGGTGAATCAGTGTAAGTTTAGACAAGACTATGTTTGGTTTTGCGCTAAGATAATATTGTATACTAATAGCTTAACAAGCAAAATTCAGACAATGAATAGAAATCTAAATAGTGCTGAACTTTATAGTCTTCAAATAAATATTTTTATCGGTCTATATTATATTTTTCATAAAGCATCCAAATTTAGCCTTATCATTTTGATGTCTATTTTTGAACTAGGAAACATTTTTTTTTTTTTTAACCGGAAATTCGATAATCTTCTTTTGGTTTTTTTGTCGGTTTTTAGGAGCCATGCTTAAATAGAAGTACAGTTACCAATAAATAATAATATAAAATGGGAATTTTTTATCTCCCCGATTGAACTTTAGTTCAGGGGGAGGTTTTACACTGATCGGATGTGCGTGTGCGTGCGCGCGTGCGTGAGTGTGTCACATCCGGTGTACACCACTTCCGGTGTACACTTCTTCTATTACTAATAGACGGAAATACAATTGAGTATATGAAAGTTCAAAGTAGTTATTATTTTAATATAACGGACAAGCAACTTACTTAATATATCTATAATTTCAAATTTCATAATCTCGCTTACTAATATTTTATCTAACCTTGACATACTTTCAGATGTCTCAACAAAAGCGTTCGAAGTTCTTCTTAAAAAACAACCCATGGAATATTTTACAACGGGTTGTGGGGTCAAAATCCGAAAACTGGCCCGTGCATTTGTCTAAATTATTTTTCAAATCGGAAATAATATATCCCAATCAAATAAATATTATTGCTGCTTTCGGTTACCAAAATAGAGTACCGCCCAAAATAATATGTGAAGCTTTGGACTTTAATAATGCTTTGTCGACATACTCGAATGCTGAACATACCATAAGCATGCTATATAAGCTATGGGATGAATGTCCCGATTCCAGGACATTTATTGGGAGTTTCTCCGTAGAAAAGCAGTGTTACTGCTTCGTGAATGGGACTAAGTAAGAAAAACAAACTTTTTCGTATTCATACTAACCATTTTTAGTTGATACATTTTCCCTGTTACAGGGCTCCCAACGGGGCCCCTAAAATACCTTAAACCTCTTCTTTATTTTGTGGTTTTTAAACCACCTTAAAATCGTAATTTGCAGGAGCGTCGCTAGGATCTTCAAATTGTGGGTGGGGCTGAGCGGCCTTTTGGGGGCTAATCTGTGCGATTGGGGGGGGCTAACTAGGTGGGAGGCCTGTGTTTAGCTACAGGGGTATATAACGTTAGGTTTCACCGAGGGGTCCGGCATTTCGTGATTTCACCCCTAATTTCTTGATTTTTTTTTTCGTTGATTTCGCGATTTAACTTCAAATATTTCGCTAGAAGCGTCCGGGATTTTGTGTAAATGACGAAACCTTCGGGTTTCACTCGCCCTATTGCTAAATGAAATATCTAAATAGTTTGGTCTGTTGAGTGGTGTTAACATTATGTATTTTATATTACTTTAGAATGACGGATTCACAAATAACTGAATTGGGATTCATTCTCGGACTTCAACAGAAGAAAACTCTTGTATTGGTGATGATGTGTAAGATTTAATTCTTGTATAACCCACATACAATAGTGTCTTTGAAAATTCAAGGTCATTGTGAAAATAATATATATATATCATAGGCTTGATGAAGAAACCGTAGAATTAAAAACTACTGACGATGAAGAAACCGTAGAATCAAAAACTACTGACGATGAAGAAACCGTAGAATTAAAAAAGGTTGATGATGAAGAAACGATGTCTCAAATTGTGGAGGCCTTTGAGGCGAGTTACGAAGATTCCGAACTCGACGTGATGTAAGGTTTATACATGACTTACTTTGTAAACGATAAAGGCTCAAATTGGTATAAAAACTAGCATCTAAATATTGATTTACGTAACTTTTCCTAGCTTTTATTAAAAACTCATTGAAGTTATTAAGAACGTGGGAGCATAGCATTAGTCTCTGTTACCATTCTTGCATACTTCGTAGAGCTGGTTCCATTATTAAGGTTTACAGCTTCTGACAAGTATATGATCCTTTTTGCTCCCATGTTCTCAGTAGCTTCAATGATGAACGAGTTTGAGATTTATTGATATATTTATCGTTGTCAACAAGTTCTAAGCCTTTTTGTTTTTAGTAAAAACCTGTCATCAGAAAATTCATCTCTGAAAGATGAGACTACAAGAAAATCAACTCTCCAAGACAAGAATCATGAAAAGTCGTCTCTCGAAGAAACCTTTTCAGGAAACTCATCTTTCGAAAATATGTCATCGGAAAACACTTGTCGAAGGCGTTCCACGGATATTTTTAGTGAATAGTATTTTGGCTATGACAAAATACCTTAAAGGAAACTTTAAGATTAAAACTGTGCAGCCTTTTAATTAATTTTTCGAATCACTATTCCAAAAATCATTAGAGATTTTTTTTCAGAATTATTGAATTCCCTTTTAGATAAAGTTATTATTTTGAGCCTAGCGATATGCGCAAAAATATATTCTCGAATACGGTTTTTTGAAGTGATGATTCCAAAAATTAATTAAAAGGCTGTTTCATTTTTAGTTGCGAGTCTCATTTATATCCGATTGGATTGTTGCGCAAATGTATGTAATTGCTTGGGAAATAAATATTTCAATTTAAGCATCGTCGATCATTTAGCAGCTACATTGAAAAGTCTGTTTATTTTCTAAAAATTCAACCTTGATATTTCAATATCTTAAGAAGTTTCAGTGACTTTGAGTTTGCTTTACACCTATTGGATGGACGTGACCCCGCCCATTGATTTAACAATACTTGGGTCCCATTTTTGTCGTCTGCTTTGCCACAACTATGGGGTTCCTTTAATTGCACGGCAATTGAGGCACGCAAGTCTAAAAAGCGGTAACCAATTTCCGGTCAGCAACTAGAATAACCGGCCAATATTGGTTACCATTGTCTTTATATTATGAGCATTGTAAAGCCCAACTTAAATCATGATTGACTTAGCAATTAAGCTTTTCGAATAGTGTAATCAACTATTTAAGATTAGCAAATATAATAATGATATTTAACCAATATATATTGCCATTTACTTGTTTCACAATTCTAAATTAATGTAGACATGTATTTGTCTCACATTCAAGAATAAATACGTATTTAGACATAATTCTTGAAAAAGATTTTATTATCATTTTTAAAGTTGAAGTAGTAATGATGTTAAATCAGAAATAGATTGATACTGCACGTAAAGACACGCGCTCATAGAAGTGTATGGGCGCGTGAGTGTGAAACCCGTGAAAACTTGTCTGAGTGCGTCCGTCTTTCAAATTACGCCAAAATTGCCACTCCTTTTCTTAATTCTTTTTGCTTCCAAAATGCATCTTCCTCCCTATGAACACACACACACTTTTCAACAATTTTAATACTTTAGGTTCGGTTAGGTTAGGTTAGGTCTCATGTTGTCGGGGAGGTATTATTTTGGCTTTGCCAACTTGTTGTAGTATATATTTAAAAAATGCAGGGGCGTAACAACTAGGGGGCACAGGGGGCATTGCCCCTGCAATAGATTCCTTTGCCCCCTGCAATGTCGAACTTGCCCCCTGCAAAATGTTTAGATTGTGCCTGCACCTCCGAAATGTTTAGATTTTGTGGCGTAAAACATTTTCCCTGCTAAACACCAAATAATTATTTAAAAAATTGTTCTAATTATCCTATATTGGGAGATATAATTTATATCAAAATGGTGTAGCTCTAAACATGTATTTCTTTGGTTACTACTAGACCTAGTTCATTATGCTCATATAGAAAAATTTTACTGTTATTAAAAAACACCGTAGCATAAAGAGTTGGCTACTCATCGGCTAAGACCGCAGAAAAATTACTAAGCTTAGCCTTGAAGTTCTTAAAATATAATACCCAGACATTCACACGCTTCGCTTTAATCGCTTAAAATAAAACAAAAAGTATACTTCAAAAACATAATGGCCAAAACTAAAATTAAAGTTAAAAACAAACTCCCAAACCGCAGCCCTGACTAGACTAGACTGGCCGTTGGGCTGTTGTGTGAATTCTCTACGTTAACGTTTTAACTTAAGTAGCGTCTAAAAAAGAAAACTGACGGACTATATTGCGGACTTAAAATCAAAATATGAAGGTAAATACAATGTATGGGCCTTTACACAAAATTTGTTGACCAACTTGACCGTGGTGAATAACGTATAATAATAACAAAAAAATTTAAGAGTCAGCTACTACATAATTAAAAGGAACAGTTTATTAAATGGATATGAGAGCTTTTGGACCTACTAGAGTAGTGTTGAAGTTCGAGTGATAACGAGATCTTCTTATTAAAAAAATTAATTGACCTTCGTCCGTTTATTTTTTCTTTACATTAGATAACGTTTTTTATTTTGAATACATATACCTTGTTATTAATGTTTATTTTTACTTCACTCTCTAGTTCGATATGTAATCGCGTTGTTCAAATATTTTCGCTAATAAACAATTATCATGTTAATCAATTTTTATTATTGCTCCCGATATCCTGATGGCTTAATTAAACCTCAACAAGTAGTGACTCCCATTTCAATCCTTTTCTACTCTAACATTATAAAATTTACAAAAATAACAAATATACGTCCGAAAGCCCTCCTGAAAACGTTTATTTAATAAACTGTTTATTTTGAACCATGGAGTAGCTGTCTCTACTCTAGTGATTTTTTTGAAAAGTATTCTTCAATACTTGGGGTTGTACAATACTTTTGAGTAGGACTAGGACGTATGTATTTGAAAAATGAAAATACCTTTTAGTGTAAAAAGAAAATTATGATATTTGCTCCTCCCCTCCCATCTGAAAAATGTATGCATTTGAAAATAAATTTCTATGTAGGAAAAAATGCAAAAAAATTATCACATTTTCGGATTCTGCCCCCTCCAATCTGAAAAACGTTCCTACGCCCCTGAAAAAATGATCACTAACACATCCTGCTCTAAATTCTAAGTATGAGCAGAAGCCGATGAAACCCTCCTTTGAAGTCTATTACTCCCGGGTCTTGTCTACCCCTCTCTGTATGGGTTAGTTTCAAAAAGCGCGATTCGTACGCTTCCTAACGGTAGATATTTTCGGAGCGGGAGAACGTCGAGCAAATATTTCTAGCAGCCTTGGAGCTAGGAAGATGAATGAGAGGAACGGCCACTAGTATAGCACAACCCGACCGTGAAATGTCTGAAGATGACGTAGTTTTCCTCTCTCGCTTCTGTGTCCAAAGAAGCTAACTGCGCTTTTTTGATGCGCACTCACGTGACATACCTACATTATCTCGCATCAAATTACAGCAGGCTATATCCTAGGCGCCTTAGCTGCACCTGAATAATTTCGGATTTCCCTGGAAGAGTGGGCTTGGGGAGTGTTTTAGTCCGCTCTCTCACGGATTGTAATGGTACAAGGTCATCCTTTTATTCGCGGGTGACAAATTTCGTACAACATGAAGTTGGGGACCCTCTTTCAATAACCCTCCTTACATTTCTAAGTAAACAATTTTAGAAATAAAGGAAAGAGTAGGTTTATACGCGCTGCCAAATTAAGGTGAACCACAGATAGTGAACCAGCTGCGGGCGAATGGTCACCAAACGTGATGATCAGCGCGCGTAAAGCTAGGCGCTCAATATCCCAATAAATAAACTATTCGTAAGGATAACGGATAAGGTAAATATTTACGCGGTGCAAACTGTGGTGGAATCGAAACCTTGTTGTAAATTGGCACCCCTGCTGAGAAAATTCATAGCTCGCTCCTTCTCTAGCAAGGAGTCACGAGGGTTACACGTAGCGTGCGCGAAAAAGGATGAGCATTAGAAAATACGTATCAGCAAAGGGGGGAAACAAAATGGGAATTGAAAGCAGAATCTGACTTTGAAACGACGCAAGTTATAACATGAGGTGGCCGTTCCTATCCATTCATCTTCCTAGCTTGGAGTTCGTCAAAAAACGTCGTCGTTTGTGGAGAGAGAGAGAATTTCGAATTTTCCGTAGACAGGGGGCATAAAGTAAAATCCTGAATTTTACCCATACAAAGAGGCGCGCTATATGGAACATTGGAGTAGTAGACTTCAAAGGAGGGTTTCATCTTCTTCTGGTATGAGCAAAGAAAGATCCCGTATTTCTTAGTAAACAAACAGCTATTGCAACCCAAAGACCAACTATTTTGTAAGGCGGAGAAATGGTATTCAACGAGTCTCCAAAGATATTCGCATAGTGGTATTATACGCTCGATTTCCTGCCCGCCTACTTTAGCTCCAATCTCAACCACTAGAAAATTCCGCTTTTCAGTCGTTTTTAGATTTTAATCGTCTCTACACGCGCTCTATCGTGGTACAACCACGTGCTTATCGTAATGTGCCTTGTTGTAAACTTTAAACCTGATATACTCGTGACATTACTTAAACAACAGCTGTTTAGCTTGGAGATTGATTGCTTGATTTTTCCTCATATGAATTTGTTATAATACATTTATTTCTTTAATAAATAAGGAAATTAACGTCGTCCACATAAAGGAGAGCTTGTGGGTGGACGACGGAGGTTTAATAAATTTTATTAATTGGCAAAAAAGGAGATTTAAACATGAAAGATACCATAAACTTTACAAATTTGTTATTGATTATACATTTTTAGCTAGACCCAACCCTAGTGGGGTCTATAGGTACTGTATTCACTGCGGCGTCGGCGTTGGCGTTGTGCAAGAAGACGAAATACGTCATCGAACTTCGTCTCTTATCCACCAGACGTCACGACGTGATGTCCGATACAAATTTAAAATATATACTTGTATTTAATATATATGGTTTTTCTCTAAGTCGTCTCCCTCCTAGGATCGCGTAGCGCTCGACGCTGCATGCTATACGATCGAGTGTCGGACACTGATCCCCGATACCACGGGCTAAATTAGTAAAATATGAGAGAAAAATCCCTTATATCCTCAGAGGTATACGATTCAGAAAACCAATCGATACAGAAAATAAATCGTCGTTATTAAGGGGTTGTCGCGAACGAGATTAAAAGGTAGCTTATGAATGTTTCGGTTCTAGTCTGCCAGTAATAAAAACTCGAAAACAACGAACAATAGTCGCGGACGAGATATTAAGGGAGCTTATGCTTGTTGATTTCTAGTCTGTCAGTATTGAAAACTCGAAAACAATAAAAAAGTCGTCGCGAACGAGATAGTAAGGGAGCTTATGCGCGTTGACTTCTAGTCTGTCACTAACGAAAAACGTGTTTTGTAAAACGTGTTTTCAAAAACGTGATTTGAAAAACGTGATTTGAAAAACCGTGATTTGAAAAACGTGATTTGAAAAACCGTGATTTGAAAAACCGTGATTTGAAAAAACGTGATTTGAAAAACCGTGATTTGAAAAACATGATTTGAGAAATATGATTTGAACACATGATTTGAAAAACATGATTTGAGTTTGCTCAAAAGCGGGGATATTTGAATATACGTCTTTTCCAATATATAACATAAAAAACGCTCACGGTCATATATTCGGCTCGAGAAACTTCGTGTTTAAAGAAATCTCGAGACGCCATTAAAATTATATCAATAGTGTTTATGCATGCACAAGTCGCCCATGTTATAGCATCTTTCTTTTCAGCCTCTTTTACCATGTCAGGGGTCTAGCTATTCATATGGGCTTGACCATCTTGTTTATCTCTTAAATTCAAAGTAATTAGTTACTGATTTTATGTTATTGTCTAATTGATTAAAAAGTTTAATACTATTATAAAAGGCGTGATTTTGTCCTAGGATTGTATTTCTTTTGTTTAAGTCTAAATTACCCCAAGATACTGATCGTGTGTTTCTTGAATGTTTTATAAATTGGATACAGTAAATAATTTTGAAACCGTATAATAATATATCAAAATTATATAATTGCTGTATAGTCCTAACTTGAAATTGTTCATATAGTAATTTTGTTGGATATCGTATGGTTTATGAAGACTAATACGTAAGGTTTTATTAATTATCACATTCAATGGTCGAAGTATATAATAACTAGCATTTCCCCACCCAATAATGCCATAGTTGAGCATTGACTGTATTATTGAAAAATATACGATACGTAATATATTTCGTTGTAAAAATTTGTTTAAAGTTATAATTGTATATAATATATATCTTAAATTTTTAGCAATGATATCACGTGAATATCCCATTTCAGATTTGCGTCAATGTTGATTCCCAAATATTTAAGAGAATGAACTTTTTCGATTTCAACGCATGACGTAAGGCAGTTGATACCGTCACATTTATGTTTTTTTAATGATAAATCAGGGGGGATCACTGGAAATCGATGCCCAAACGTAATAAACTTTGTTTTAGCAATATTTAAACTTAAAAGGTCATTATCTAAAATAATACTGGCTTAATTTAAGCCTATATTTGCCTTGGAATAGGTTGACTCCCAACTGTCTCCCTCGAATATCAATACTGTATCATCAGCGAATGAAATTAGCGAGTCATATTTTAGAATTACAAAATTCATTAATATAGATAAAGAATAATACTGGACCTAGAATCGTTCCCTGCGGCACTCCGTATGATATAGTTTATGGATTACTAAGCTTATTATTAATACGGACCATTTGTTTACGATTACTTAAGTAACTCTTAAATAGTTGTAAGGGTAAACCTCTTATACCATAGTTATCAAGTTTTGTTAATAAGTGGGAATGCGATATTGTATCAAATGCCTTTGCAAAATCTAAGAAAATAGCCAATGTAATTTTTTACCATCATCTAAAGAATTGACGATATTGGATGTAATTGGATGTAAATTTATAAATAGCATCATTAGTACTTAAGTTTTTTGAAAACCATATTGATTTTTTGATATAATAGCATGTTTATCAAGAAAGTTCACTAGACGATTTTTTAAACACATTTCAAAATTTTGGACAAATAACTCAATACTGAAATCGGTCTGTAGTTATTTACCAATACCCGAGAACCAGATTCATAAATGGGGGTGTTAATAGCGAGTTTCAATGGATCTGGGTATACTCCAGTTAAAAGCTTTGATGTATGATAAACAATAGTGGTGGTATAATGTATCCGGGAATTTATTTTAGGAGATTAGCGCTTATATTATCATATCCAACAGAGGAATTACTATTTAAATCCATTATTTGTCTTTTTAATTCAACTTGGTCAATAGGTTTTAAAAATAGTGAGTTTATATTTTTTATCATTTTTTGAGTCAAGTCGTAATCGTTCGGAATTCATGTACGGAGTATATCGTGTACCATATTTTTGCCAACATTAACAAAGTAATTATTAATAATATTAGCGCATTCAATAGGCATATTAATCGCATCGATAGTTACATTATTCTTATCATTTATTTTAGTTATCAATTTTATTCTTTAAAAACATATTTTAAGCTGTTTTAATCAATTTAGTTTATTTCTATACTAAGTATACTCTACTTTTGTCTTAAGGCTGAAAGGTTCTTTTAAGAATTGGTTTTTAAGTTTATCACGTCTTTTTAAAGAATTTAATAAACCTTTAGTCATCCAGGGTTATATCAATTTCATTTCTTTCTTCTTGTTAAGATCATTTTTATTTTTAGTTTTAACAATAGCGAGGTCAATATAAAATTTTAAAGAGTTCAAAAAATATCAAATGAGACATTTACATTTTTTTCATTTAACACCGTGGACCAATTTTCAAAGCTCAGTAACATTCTAAGTTTATCATAATTAATATTTTTCATGGTGGAATTGGAAATTGATGTAATTGATTCCTTTGTATTATTTTCATTTTCATTACCTATATCACTTGGAATGTTAATAAGAATTGGGTAATGATCGATAATATGAGTTTGAAAAATTGTACTTATATTATTTTCAAGTTTCTTGTTTCTAACAAAACAGTGGTCTAAACAGGATTTTGTTTTGTCCGTGATTCTTGTGAAACTATGAATTAGTGGTTTATATCCTTGAAGATGTAAGATATTAAGATAATCTGTGATTACATTAGAAGTGGTTTCTGGGGATAAAATGTCAATATTGATATCACCTATTATGTACGTATTTTCAATTGTTAGATTATCAAAGTCCATCAATAGTTGATTTAGATCAAATAAAAAATTTTGGATTAAATTATTAGGGGACCGATAAATACATAGTAATCTATAATTGTGCGTATTATTATTTTTGATATCAATAGAAAGTGAATTTTGCACGACCTATACTAATTTCTAAACATTCTACATTAACCGAGTTTTTATCATTTACCAATATACCATCGCTTTTATTCAAATATTTACTAGTAAAAAAATTTTCATTTCCATTTAATTTAAAGTTTTGGCCATTTTTATCTTTGAACCAACACTCTGTTAATATGATTAGGACAAAGTCAAATTGTAGGTCGTTTAACAAAATACAGAATTCGTCGAAAATTTTTGCGACACCTCTAATATTAAGGTGAATAATCTTTAAACCATTAACAAAAGTATTTTATTACGACAAGTTTCTATTTTGCTATTTTCTGGATATAATTCGTTAGTTGAAAATTCGTTAAGTAAAAAAATCATTTTCTGGGTTGGTTATCATAATATATAATTTTATAATTTTTAGGTAACATTTTTTATATTTATTTTAATGGATTTAAAATCTAATAATGAAGATTTTATAAATTTTCGTACCATCATCTTTACCAAGGAGGATCAGAGAAGGAGAGGAAATGTGGGGCTGCGTTGAGTTAGAGAGAGAAGAGCCAACCTCCCACTCGGGTGGAAAGGGGGGATAGGAAATTCTCGAGGTAAACTGTTGTCACGTGGTCGCTAGCTAGCGCGTCTCATAAAGGATTCGTTTTACCCACGCGACAACATTTTACCACGAAACATCTCTACCCCCGTTCTCCCAGAGTGGGAGTTTAGGCCGACGCAGTAGGAACCGCGCCGTCCCCACATTTCCTCTCCTTCTCTGATCCTCCTTGTCTTTACGTAGTAAAACATTCCCTTCATTAATCCATACGTGTTTGAAATTTATTTAGCAAAGAGCTTAGTTTCAAACTGATTTTTTTTAATATGGGGGTAATCATTTCATTAATAAAAAAAAATCTATCATTTTTAAAATTTTTGTGAATATTATTGTCATATAGGTAGTAGACCTTTTTAATTTTAGCTTGATTAAAGATCATTCCACGGGTATTAGTATCTTTGAATTTCACCATAATTGGACTGAAAATGGTTTTAGCTTTAATAGCAGGAGGTATATTTTTACGGTAGAATTTTACGATGTCTTCGTTTTTTATATCAATATTAAAAATATTTCCAACCGCTTGAATGACTAAATTTAAATTTTCGTTTAGGGTTTCTGGTATTCCTGATAATTCCAATGAATGCTAATTTTGTTCAAATTCTAAGTTTGAAACTTTAGATTCTAGGAAATTAACATTAGAATCTAGTTCTTGGTTTTTTGTTAATAATACGTCAAGTTTATTTTTCATATCAGCCAAATTTTGTGTAAAAATTTTAGCATCCGCAGTAAAGTCATCAATTTTGGTTCAACAGAAATTAATTGATTCCGCAATATCAGATATGTTTTTTTTTTCTATGGTATTTAGTTTATCTAGTTTATTGGACATCTCGGTTATTTTATTCATGATGACTGCTAAGGTGGGCTCGGTAGATTCTTTAATTTGACTTACATTGGTTGAAAGCTTACATTCTTCACACTTCCAGGTGGCTCTTTTAGTGCCGAGTTTACGGAGATTTTCTTCAGATTTTAAGCTAATACATTTAGCGTGAAAGTATTGTTGACAGTTTGAACATTGAATAATTTCGTTCACTTTTTTTTTTTTTTTTTTTTTTTTCTCGGCGTGTAACGTGAGTCTTTACGCCCGGACGATGGCCGAAGCGGGGCGCCCGATGACGACCCGGGTGTGGCGCGATGGGAGGGTCAGATGGGTTTTTAGAAACTACACAGGTATGAGGACTGGGAATTGCCCACGCAACGGATGGAGAAGGGAAAGGGAAAGAGGAAAGACCATACCGTTGCGGACCATTCGCAACACTCCCTATGGACAAGGGACCTGCGATTCGATCAGTACAATACCCAGACCTTGCCACTGAGACGCCAGTTTACAGGAGTGCGCCACCACTCCCGGCATTTCGTTCACTTTATCTAGTACGTTATCACAACTGCTACAATTTTCTGACATAGTTAATCAGTTGATTAGATAAGAGAGAGTGATAAATTTTGCGACTGCTCGCCTCCAGATCCAGTATCAGAAGTAATAGAGAGAAAGGTGGCTGAATGGGTTACGAACAGGTTAAAACATAAATCTAGCCGAGCTTTATTAACTGGTTCTAAATTGATAAACAAAAATTTAATTTATTAAACAAGCTTTTTTAATTGCATTTTTTATCGTTAACTGAAAATTGCATTCACTGCGTTCTTCTACTAGGGTAGCCCTCTTTATCCGTCTAATTTTGACTATTATATTATATCATGAGTATCCCATTAAATTCACCCTAATTCACCGTAATTAAAAAATGGGCAATATTCCCTTATCATAAGAAATAATATATCTCTTCACGGCCTATATAAACGAGATTTATAGATTCGGTGCTCATAGATGCACTGTACGATTAGAATTGTCGTGAACCCTCTCCCTCTCGCTTGCTCTTGCGCGATGGTGTCGTCTTCGATTGTTTTGGCAATCGCTTCTCACCCATATTTCGGTGATAATAGACCCTTTCTCGTGATCTTTTGGGTAGAGTACTCAAATAAACCAAGGCGATTGAATTTAAATCGTATTTCCTAGAAATGTGGCTAATTTAATCTTAATATATCTGGGTAAAAACATTACACAATGAAAGGTCTATGGATTAAATGTCACTTGAGTTGGACTTCATATAATGCCAAGTGCTCAATTACACATGAAATTTAAAGTTTTAATGTTCTCAATTTCTACTTTATTTTTTAATATACTTCAGCTTTGTGACAAGGATATGCTTTAGATCCAGACTTTAATAATTGGCAAACAACTTAATATCAACGTCTTTACTACTACTTTGCTATTAAGTAGTTAGCCGAGCCACGGATCTAAAGTACATCATAGTCGCGGATCTCAAGTATATTTAAAAAAATAAAGATTTAGACCATTTTTTGTCTATGTGATTCAATATTATAAAATTTAAGATTAGAATTTGTAAACCCTCCCTTTTTTGTCAAATAAATCTTGATTGGAAACGAGCCTTTAGAAATGTAAGTTATTAACTAATTTGAACAGTAACTTTAACTATTACTGAGATTCGGAATCGGCCCTCTTTTCCGAATATTTTTTCCGACAATTAAACGCCCATTTGTAATCCCCGTAATTCCTCGGAATTATTTTCCTACAATTCTTCTCTGAGATATCATTGAGGATACGTCCTAAATATACGCGTAATTATTTTTCCCACATTATATAACAACCATTTCCTAACGATAAATAAATAAATTAATTGAAAATAAATTATTGGTAAGATAAATGGAAACTAATTCAGGAATCTTTTATTTTTATTGTAGAAACAAAAAAAAAAGACAATGTACGCTTATGTAATTGAAAAAATTTAAGTTCGTTATTTATATTACACATATTGAGGAATTATCAAGCTTAATACAAAATTAAGCACGGTCGGAGTAATCCCACTCTTAATAATAATGCTTCATATACGAGCAATACGGGAAAAAATGTAAACTACTGCTCATAACTGTCGCCAGATATATGTTCGGTCAACGGATAAAACTGAATCTAGATTGTATAAACAAATTTTTTAATCTAACTACGTGAAACAGATACCAGTTACGGACTTATCCGAAGGAAAGTTATTTGCGTAATGTTTTTTCTTTCTTTTAACCGCGCCTTCTATCTGCCAGACATCTGTGAATAGCTTCATATTCGCTTATTGTCGAGTAATTCGCCAAAAAATAATGGAATTAGAGTTAAATTGGCAGGTATCTGTTTGAGTATCGATTAACCCGTAAATAGCAGCGAAGAAAAAGGAACCAGTTTGGACAAATAATTCAGATATAAAAATCAGTTAAAAAGAGATTGAATAATAGTCGGGTAAATAGGTTTTATACTCTTCTTTTTTTATTATTTACGCAATATCTGATGCGCGAAACGGATATAATATTGCTCTATAAAGATAAACGTTAGGAGCAATAATGTAAACCTTGTTAAATGATCTTGAAAGTGTAACTTGCAGTTTTTACCTCCCCGACTGAACTTTAGTTCAGGGGGAGGTTTTACACTGGTCGTGTCTGTGTGTGTGTGTGTGTGTCTGTGTGTGTGTCTGTGTGTCTGTGTGTGTGTCACTTCCTGTGTAAGCGGATATCCTGTGTAACCGGAAATCACGTGACCTAGCTCGTGGAGCCAAAAGTCTAGAGACATTATCATACCAGCTTAACGTTCAATTCCGTTTAACGGGAATTACCTCCTTTAAGCGTGGCTGCCACAATGAGTTTCAGATGTCGTGCAATTATATACAACAGGACGTCTCCAATTGTATATTATCGCATGCCACCATCTACTTTACGGTCAAACCTCGATGCTGGACAGTTGAAGGCGATTATACGCAATGGGACGTCTCCCACTGTTATAATCACCTCCGACCATCCTCACACCAAGGTCCAACCTCTAGTGTCCGATCTCAGCGGGCCATATTAGCGAGGCGTCCCTCACTAAGATAGTCCACATCAACCTTCCACTCCAGTCATCTCCTCCCTCTACGGGTCTTTGTGGTGCAGTTACCGAATGCCTAGGGTTACGATAAACGTCTAGACGTTGAGAAGGGGGGGTTTTCCCCAACTCTTCTCGGTTACTCGCTCGGTGAATAAAGGTTAGCGAAAGCTATATATACCCCTTTTCCATGCCCTAACTATTTTGGCCTTATGCCGCGATATCTTTTAGTGAATTGAAGCGTATAATTCATTTAAATTTTAATTTAATATAATAATATTGTTAAACTGAATCTAATTAATAAAGAAGCTGAAAAATCAATTAAAAATTCGAGATAGTTTAGAAGATATTTAAGAAATTTCCCAAAAATTTAATGAAATGTGACCGTTTAATACCAGCTTGAGTTGGCAACACGCGCTTAGTTGTTTTCCATATATCATTTAGTCCAAAAAGCAAAGGTATAACGGGCAGTATAGGCTTAGTCTTGCTGCAAACTTGGGGTGGATTGAAGAATCTAAATAAAAGTGCGTTTACACCGTCCACTGAATTCGAATTAATACAGACAAAGGTACTTTGACAAAATTTGATAAGACTTCTTTCGGTACGAGAGTTTCTCTAGTTAAACACAGATTTAAATAATGAAATATTGATAAATTATATGAAGTAATAGAGAGTAAGGTGCCTGAATTGGTTACAAAAGGGTGAAATCATAAGCTTAGCCTATTTTTATTAATTGCTTCAAAATGATAAACAAAAATTTTATTTCTTAAACAGTAGAATGATAAGGAATATCCATTGAATTCCAGCTAATAGAGAGAAAGTATAGTTTATTGTTTACGAGTGCTTCTCTTAGTTAAACAAAGATTTAATGAAATGTGACCGTTTAATACCAGCTTGAGTTGGCAACACGCGCTAAGCTGTTTTCCATATATCATTTAGTCCAAAGCAAAGGTATAACGGGCAGTATAGGCTAAGGCTTGCTGCAAACTTGGGGTGGATTGACGAATCTAAATAAAGGTACGTTTACACGGGCATCCAAGATAGAAACGACATAAGATTTAAAGCTGAGGCGGATTGATACAAAATGTTAAACCTCTTAAGAAAAATTATAGTCGTGAAAACTCCCCTTGGACAGAAGTACAGTAGGTTTCCCGTGTTTAAAAAAACATCAGTTTTGAATAAAAAATGGTTATCTGATGTTGGAAAAAAATAGGCTTCAGATTTCTCCACTATAAAACCAAGAAACATTTCCGATTATTTTCATAATCAAAAGAAGCCGTGTAGAGTGAGACCAGACGAAAGAGAGCTATAGTGACTTAAGTGAGAAAATCAACCAGCGCAGAATGTCATCACCATTTGAAGTCAACAGAGCAGCGACACGGCTTTCATTTATCACCAGAAAGAGACGGCCTGGCTACGAAGAATTGAAACACGCAAGCAGTGAGTGTTTTCGGACTCGACATATGAGATTCTTACAGTCAGTAAAAGCTCAACAGTTCTTCATACGGCCTCGTTATTCTAAACATAAAAGGAGCTATTCAAGTATAAATATTAAAGGTATGGAAATTAGTCTATTTCAGTATTCAAGATATTTTTTTTTATCATAGGAGTGGAAGCTAACGTCTTGTCAGCCGGTTTGGAAAATATCCTCTCGACCAGCTCAATCCTTTGATTCTTCCAATGACTGGGATCACTTGCATGATGAAAATATCAGTAATGGTCCTCTATTAGCACGTCAAAACAAGAATTTTAGACGAAAACTGTACCGGAAGTAATTGCCGATCATCTACCGAAAATGGGTTGTAAATGGAACATTCAGTCTACATTATTTCTTGGTTTGTCTAAGAGGAACTTGCTACAAAATCTTCGTCGTTTTAATTCCTTGTCTTCATTGCCATCCCAGACTAAATCCTTCATCTTTATCAAATCAGTGGATTATCTCAAAGATAATCACACAGTACAGCCTATGCTCTAATGATAATTTATATTATAAGATGTATTTTACATATTTATTAAGAAAATAAATTTCATTTGGTGTGTCTACGCCATGCCGCATATAATTATTGGTAACGCAGGACATTTCATTTGGTGTGTATATTAGAGTCTACGACCTGCCGCATATAATTATGGGTAACGCATGACATTCTTTTGCATTCTCTGTATCCTTGAGGTTAAGGGAAAATACTTATACTCCGTAAAATAGAGAATAATGATTGAAATGCACGCTGTTTCCTCTACTCATCCAATACTCTACATTTCTTTTCATCTTTTATTTTAGGTAGGGTTAGGTTAGATTACCTTAACGTCGGGGTCGGGGAGGTTATATTTTGGTTTCCCAACTTGTTCAAAGTTATATTAGCTAAATATCCGCGATTATACATATATTAGAGTGTGTTATGATTAAAAAACAAATGTTATTTCGCACGATTAGTTCCATTTTTAGAAAAAGAGTGAATGGTTTAGAATTCTGTTTAGAACTTTGATCCGTGTATGGGCTTCATGCATTATCGACTAATTATATTATATATACCGACAATTGTGTTATCCTTTATGTAATATTGTTCAGTGCGTGGTTATGGTAAAACTAGAGGCAGCCAAAATAAAACATTTTCACTAGTAAAAAAATTACAAACAAATATAAAACTAGAAATAAATTTAAAAGTGACCCGGAAAATAGGCTTAACTGCATCATGGATATCCGGAAATTTTTCGCATTGAAGGGGCAGCAACCAATGAGCAAAGCCCGTCGTTAAGGCGAGATCTCCGTGAGACTTCCAATAACATTCGATTGGTCACGAAGAATTTCAGAATCTCCGTGAATCCAGCTAATCCTATTTTCCGGGTAAGTTTTAAATTTATTTCCAGTTTAATATTTGTTTGTAATTTTTTTAGTGATAGATTAGGCATATTTACACGATTAGGATTAGATAAAAAGAATCACTCGTTGTTAGGTTGCGTTCTCCCTTTAAAACAAGATTAAATTAAATATGTCAGAAATTAGTTGTTAACCGAGTTTCTAAACGTAAATTTTAATTGTGACGCAAATTAAGTACTTTATTAATATTAACAGTACTAAATGAACTATAATATAATTAGAATAATGCGCATTTTCCGAATTTCTATTAAAGGTCAGAGATGTCGCTACCCTTTTAAAATTGCGATTTCGGAAATGAACCTCCCAATTGAGAGAATGGCAATGGTAAAAGAAAGAATTAGGTCGTTTAATCATTAGTATTGTAATTTTTGTTTAGATCGTATGAACGACTGATTCGTGAAATATTTCATTTTTCCTAGTTTTAAATAGTAAAAACCGTTTATTTCTTTCCGCAACGTGTTTACAAAAACACCATGCTTTCTCAATTAACACATTTCTGGGCAATACGTAATTTATTCCTGCAATAATTCTATGTAGTATTTATTGGTCCTTGCGGATTGTCACGCAATACTTCAAATTTTTGATTATGCACAAACCCTATAAATAAGATATTGGCCTGGTCTATAAGATCAGGCCCGGTAAGTTAACGTTAACGAAATAATAGCCGCGAAAATGATTGTAAACCACTTAGGTCCCACTATAAACCCTCCATTGCATAGATCGTCTTTACAGCAATGGTACTCCTCTTCGTGAGAGTTTTCTGGGAAAGAAAGAAAATATTTTATTGAAAACGATTTGAAAAAGGGAATCTAGCGCGATGAGGTTTAATACACTGCGAAAAGCCCCAATTCGGGTTTAAAATAGGGGAAGTTAGGCATCTTCCTATGGATTTCTAGGTTTTGGGTACACACGGAGGCGTCTCGATACATATGTTTGTACCGGGGTTCGAGGCAACATAGTTTCTACTGCCCATAGACGCAGCCCCAAGGTTGTTAGTGTTCAAAACTTTCCCTAACCGAAAAATGTTAGTCTTATCTGAAGAGGTCCTCAAGAACGCAACAAAGGTGCTAAGGACATCTTAAAGACTTCCCCAAGACTTCTTGACATAATGAAACCTCTTAAGACTACAGAAGACACCCGAAAAACTTCTTCAAGATCTCTTGTAGGGAGAATGCAATCTCTTACCAAGTGATTTTTTTATCGATTATTTATCGTTTAAATAGACCTATTAAAAGTTTACAAAACAAATATTAAACTAGAAACAAATTTAAAACTTACCCAATAAATAGTCTTAGCGGAATTCATGGAGATCTTGAATTGCCTCTGTGCAAGGTCTAACGACCAATGAGCGAAGACCCATAGTTCACGCGAGATCGCTTTCGATTTGTCGCTAGACCTTATACGCGAGGAAATCAGGATATCCATCATTTTCCCTAAGCCTATTTTACGGGTAAGTTTAAAATTTATTTCTAGTTTAATATTTGTCAGTAAATTTTATTATAAGTAGATTAGGCCTATTTAAACCATAAGTAATCGATAAAAAATCACTTTTTGTTAGGTTGCATTCTCCCTTTAAGACTACAGAAGACTTCCCTCTTAAGACTAGCTTTTTTCGGTAAGGGTTTGAACTCTTTGAATTGTCAAAGCTAAACTCGTGTGAACTAAAGTGTACGACGAATTCACGGGTGACGTCCAGCCCTGTTGACCCGGTACAGCGAAATCATAACTACTAGAAAAGAAGGCAGCTTACTCGCATCGTCGCATTTTTCCGAGCACTGTCTGACAACCATCTTCTTATTGACGTACTTCTAAAAACATAAAAATGAATGGTTATTTCACCGTAATACTTCTCTTCGATTTCATTTTTTCAAAAATAGCACCACTCCTTAAAGTTACTGAATACCTATATTCGATACTTCAAAAAAAATTTATAACTATTACCATATAGATATTACAAACAAACCCAACCCTCCTATTGACAAACGCAGCGACATGGAAAAACGTGCTAAAGTAAATGTCAATATTAAAAACACAGACGGAGCATTTGCGGTTGACACGTCGCACACCATGTGGGCACGTGCAAGAAATGAACCTTAAAAATTACATTTAGTTTATTATGTACTACTATTCAGTCAAATCTCTACATTTTTACCATTGCCCTTTAAACCCAATTAAAATTATTTTTTTAATAATTTTTGATGTTAATAGCTGCGGCAGCCGCATTTGATTCAGTCAAATCTCTACATTTTTACCATAGCCCTTTAAACCCAAATAAAATTAATTTTTTAATCATTTTTGATGTTAATAGCTGCGGCACGCGCACTTGATTCAGTCAAATCTCTACATTTTTACCATTGCCCTTTAAACCCAATTAAAATAATTTTTTTTAATAATTTTTGATGTTAATAGCTGCGGCAGCCGCATTTGATTCAGTCAAATCTCTACATTTTTACCATAGCCCTTTAAACCCAAATAAAATTAAAATTTTCATCAATTTTGATGTTAATAGCTGCGGCAGCCGCACTTGATTCAGTAAAATCTCTACATTTTTACCATTGCCCTTTAAACCCAATTAAAATTAGTTTTTTGAACATTTTTCATGTTAATAGCTGCGGCAGCCGCACTTCATTCAGTCAAATCTCTACATTTTTACCATTGCCCTTTACACCCAATTAAAATTATTTTTTTAATCATTTTTGATGTTAATAGCTGCGGCAGCCGCACTTGATTCAGTCAAATCTCTACATTTTTACCATTGCCCTTTAAACCCAATTAAAATTAATTTTTTGAACATTTTTCATGTTAATAGCTGCGGCAGCCGCACTTCATTCAGTCAAATCTCTACATTTTTACCATTGCCCTTTACACCCAATTAAAATTATTTTTTTAATCATTTTTGATGTTAATAGCTGCGGCAGCCGCACTTGATTCAGTCAAATCTCTACATTTTTACCATTGCCCTTTAAACCCAATTAAAATAATTTTTTTTCATTATTTTTGATGTTAATAGCTGCGGCAGCAGCACTCTATTTAGTCAAATTTCTACATTTTTACCAGTGCCCTTTAAACCAAATTTAAATTAATTTTTTCATCAATTTTGATGTTAATATCTCCGACAGCCGCAGTGAAATCTTTATATTTTTCCATTACCCTTTAAACTAAATTTAAATTAATTTTTTCATTATTTTTGATGCTAATACCTTCCTTATTGCCGTTCGGAATGGCAAGTCGTTCGGAATTTCACTAATTTTTAAAAAGGAGGGTACTTTTAAGGCGGAGAAATTGAAAATTAATGTTATTCTATGGGATTTAGATGTTTTGTAAGAGACTTACCTTTCAGATTTATTTTCTAATGATTACAGATATTTTTCGAACTTTATTTTAAGACTTATTTCATAATTTTACACCGATTAGTTTGGCCACAATCTGTTTATAAAAACGGCAAAAAATGAAGGAGGAGAAATTAAGTCATTAGCGTTCAATACCCACAGCCTCCAAATCAAGCGCGCTCCTGCACGTGATTTTAAAAAGCTACAGAAAACCTAAGCCTAATTTGTCAAATAAGGCTTAGGTTTTTGCCAACTCAATTTCTCTGCCTTACTTTTTTCTCCGTTTTCATAAATAGATTGTGGGCCAACTAATTGGTGTAAAATTATGAAACTAGTCTTAAAATAAAGCTCGAATCTTAATTCATACCAAACGGAAAATCCAAGTTTCAAAAAAATCTGGAAGTATTAGAAAATAAATCTGAAAAGTAAGCCACTTTCAAAAAACCAAATCCCATAGAATACCATTACGAATTTGGCCATGAGCGAAACTAGCTCAAAAATATGAAGGAGGAGAAATTAAGTCATTAGCGTTCAATATCCAAGCACGCTCCCGCACGTAAATTTAAAAAGCTATAGAAAACCTAAGCCTAAGTTGTCAAATAAGGCTTAGGTTTTTGCCCGCTCAATTTCTCCGCTTTAATTTTTCGTCCGTTTTCATAAATATATGGTGGTGTAAAATTACGAAATTAGTCTTAAAATAAAGCTCGAAACTTAATTCATACCACACGGAAAATCCAAGTTTTAAAAATATCCGGAAGTATTAGAAAATAAACCTGAATGGTTAGCCACTTTCAAAAAACCAAATCCCATAGAATAACATTACGAATTTGGCCATGCGCGAAACCAGTTAAGTACCAAAAAAGGGGTCAACTTCAGAATTAATTTTAAAATACTTAGACCTAATATTTTTAAATGAAACTTGAAAAGTTCTACATTCGAACCTTGGTCTACCATTTAAAAGTGATTTTAAATGTAACAAATAATTCCTCTTTTAGTTCTGCGATGCAAGGAACATGTCATCGAAAGAGTCGATTTTAATGTTATTTCAATGGGAAAATGGAGCGTTCTGATTGGCTAAAGGTTGAATTTTTGAAATTGCATTACAGATGATGATGGGCCCATAACATTGAACGCTGTTGCGTTCACTGAATTCTCCCTAGTTTCGTAGGCAGACTAAGACATCGTCCAGTGAAGGAATCTAATTCTTATTTCCTGACAAACTTCCGTCAATCGAAGCTGGCCGTTGCGAGGTGGGGCCAATAAGAAGCGCATGCCGTTTTGCGAGGTTCTCTTGGGCTTGAACTCCCTCTTGTTATAATTGAATATTGAATAACCATCTACTCTTTGTTCGCTTTCGCGCGTATCCATTAATTATTTTGGTAAAATGAAAAATATTTATACCAGACACATTTTGTCCAATGGAGAGCAAGTCATGACATTTTTATCGTCTTGATCGGAACACGGTGATATTGAGCCCGTCCCGCCTCCTCGTGGATAACTTCCGCATTGGTAGCATTTTAACGCCTGACTTACTTCCGCTGTAATTATAAAAACATTGATTCTTTCAAATTAATTCGTCCAACGTCCAATAGAAGAGCAGTGGTAAACGCGCCAGTTAAGACTATTAAAAATGAACGAGAATCAAATAAAAGTGGTAGATCGCGGGATCGAATCACGCTGCAAAACCAAGTTTTATTATTATAATGTCAAATTTTTAAGTATCGGTTTTCGTTAGTAAGGAATTATTAACGTGGTAAAGCGTTGTTGAATTGAAACCAGCCGCTTCTACAGTTGCGTGAGCTCATGGCATCTTCATAAATTCTTGTCCCGCTGTACGCATGGTCATTTGTTCAAATCCCACGCCGGCCAAAATGCCTTGTGGTTAGTAGGGGCGTAGGATCGTTTTTCATATTGGAGGGGGCAAAATCCGCAAATATGATAATGTTTTTGCATTTTTTCCTACATAGAAATTTATTTTCAAATGCATACCTTTTTCAGATGGGGGGGGGGAGGGCAAATATCATAATTTTCTTTTCACACTAAAAGGTATCTTCATTTTTCAAATACATACGTCCTAGTCCTACCCAAAGGTATTGTACAACACAAAGTAATGGAGAATATTTTTCAAATAAATCACTAGAGTGGAGACAGCTACTCCACGGTTCAAAATAAACAGTTTATTAAATAAACGTTTTCAGGAGGGCTTTCGGACGTATATTTGTTATTTTTGTAAATTTAGTTAGAGTACAAAAGGATTGAAATGGGAGTCACTACTCTAGGAGGTCCGAAAGCTCTCATATCCATTTAAGAAACTGTTTCTTTTAATTATGCAGAAGCTGACTCTTAAATTATTTTGTTATTATTATACGTTATTCACCATGGTCAACAAATTTTGTGTAAAGGCCCATACATTGTATTTACCTTCATATTTGAATTTTATGTCCGCAATATAGTCCGTCAGTTTTCATTTTTAGACGTTACTTAAGTTAAAACGTTAACGTAGAGAATTCACGCAACAGCCCAACGGCCAGTCTAGTCCAGTCAGGGCTGAGTTTTGGACATTATGTTTTTGAAGTGTACTTTTTGTTTTATTTTAAGCGATTAAAGCGAAGAGTGGGAATGTCTGTGTATTATATTTTGACAACTTTAAAGCCTAACCTTTGTAATTTTTCTGCGGTATTAGCCGATGAGTAGCCAACTCTTTACACTACGGTGTTCTTTAATAACAGTAAAATATTTCTATATGAGCATAATGAACTAGGTCTAGTAGTAACCAAAGAAATACATGTTTAGAGCTACACGATTTTGATATAAATTATTTCTCCCAATATAGGATAATTAGAATTATTTTTTTAAATAATTATAGGGTGTTTAGCAGGAAAATGTTCTACTCCACAAAATCTAAACATTTCGGAGAGGCTTTCTAAAAGTTTTGGAGGTGGCAATCTAAACATTTTGCAAGGGGCAAAGGAATTTATTGCAGGGGGCATTGCCTAATGTGCCCCCTAGTTGTTACGCCCCTGGTGGTTAGCGCTTCAAAAACTGATACAGAAATTGTATGGCGTATCGGAAGGTTACGCCTTGTTGCGTAAGCAATATCACACTTCAAAACCGTTACCAAACATTGTGACTGACGCCCTCTAACATAAGCATTATTATATAGAATATTAGGGAAATTAATATACTATAATATTAGAAAAAATAATATACCAGAATATTAGAAACAAGTTGGGAAACCAAAATATAACCTCCCCGACCCCGACGTTAGGGTAATCTAACCTAACCTTACCTAAAATAAAAGTTGAAAAGACGTGTAGAGTATTGGAAGAGTAGAAGAAACAGCGTGTATTTCAATCACACTTCTCTATTTCCCATCTAGGTTACGGAGTATAAGTATTTTACCTTAACCTCAAGGATTCAGAGAATGCAAAAGAGTGTCCTGTGTTACCCATAATTATATGCGGCAGGTCATAGACTTCTTAATATACACACCAAATGAAATGTCCTGCGTTACCCATAATTATATGCGGCAGGGCGTAGATTTTTTAATAGACACACCAAATGAAATGTTTATTTTCTAAGTAAATATGTAAAATACAAGTTCTTGTAATATAAATTAACACTTGAGTATAGGCTGTACTGTGTGATTATCTTTGCTAATCCACTGATTTGATAAAGACGAAGAACTTAGTCTGGGATGGCAAGAAAGACAAGGAATGAACACGACGAAGATGTAGTAGCACGTTCCTTTTGGACAAACCAAGAAATATTGTAGACTGAATGTTCGATTTACAACCCATTGTCGGTAGATGATTGGTAATTACTTCCGGTACAATTTTCGTCTGAAATTCTTGTTTTGACGTGCTAATAGAGGACCATTACTGATATTTTCATCATACATTGATCCCAGTCATTGGAAGAATCCAAGGATGGAGATGGTCGAGAGGTTATTTTCCAAACCGGCTGACAAGACGTTAGCTTCCACTCCTATTATAAAAAAAATATCTTAAAAGACTGAAAGTAGACTAATTTCTATACCGTTAGTACTTATATTTGAATAGCTGCTTTTATGTTTACAATTACGAGGGCGTATGAAGAACTGCCGAGCTTTTACTGACTGTAGGTATCTCATATGTCGAATTGGAAAACACTAACTGCTTGCACGTTTCAATTCTTCGTAGCCGGGCCGTCTCTTTCTGGTGATAAATGAAAGCCGTGTCGCTGCTCTGTTGACTTCAAATGGTGATAACATTCTGCACTGGTAGATTATCTCCCTTAAGTCATTATAGCTCTCTTTCGTCTGGTCTGGCCTCGTCTCCTCTTGTCTGGTCTGGTCTCCTGGTCTCGAAGTTCACAGTACACGGCTTATTTCGATTATGAAAATAATCGGAAATGTTTCTTGGTTTTATAGTGGAGAAAACTGAAGCCTATTTTTTTTCCAACATCAGATGTATTTTTTTCTTCAAAATTGTTGTTTTTTAAACACGGGAAACCTACTGTACTTTTGTTTTCTGTAGAGTTTTCACCACTATCATTTTTCTTAAGAGGTTTAACATTTTGTATCAATCCGCCTCAGCTTTAAATCTCATATCATTTCTATCTTGGATGCCCGTGTAAACGTACCTTTATTTAGATTCTTCAATCCACCCCAAGTTTGCAGCAAGCCTTAGCCTATACTGCCCGTTATACCTTTGCCTTTTGGACTAAATGATATATGGAAAACAGCTTAGCGCGTGTTGCCAACTCAAGCTGGTATTAAACGGTCAAATCTCACTAAATTTTTGGACAATTTCTTAAATATCTTCTACACTATCTCGAATTTTTAATTGATTTTTCAGCTTCGTTATTAATGAGATTCAGTTTAACAATATTATGATATTAAATTAAAATTTAAATGCATTATACGCTTCAATTCACTAAAAGATATCGCGGCATAAGGCCAAAATAGTTTGGGCATGGAAAAGGGGTATATATAGCTTTCGCGAGCCTTTATTCATCGAGCGAGTAACCGAGAAGAGTTGGGGAAAACCCCCCCTTCTCAACGTCTAGACGTTTATCGTAACCCTAGGCATTCGGTAACTGCACCACAAAGACCCGTAGAGGGAGGAGATAGTGGAGTGGAAGGTTGATGTGGACTATATTAGTGAGGGACGCCTCGCTAATATGGCCCGCTGAGATCGGACACTAGAGGTTGGACCTTGGTGTGGGGATGGTCGGAGGTGATTATAACAGTGGGAGACGTCCCATTGCGTATAATCGCTTTCAACTGTCCAGCATCGAGGTTTGACCGTAAAGTGGATGGTGGAAGGCGATAATATACAATTGGAGACGTCCTAATGTATATAATTGCACGACACTTGAAACTCAATGCGGCAGCCACGCTTAAAGGAGGTAATTCCCGTTAAACGGAATTGAACGATAAGCTGGCATGATTACGTCTCTAGACTTTTGGCTCCACGAGCTAGGTCACGTGATTTCCGTTTACACAGGATATCCGCTTACGCCGGAAGTGACACACACACACAGACAGACAGACACGATCAATGTAATACCTAAAGTTCAGTCGGGGAGGTAAAAATATACCAGAATATTAGAAAAAATAATATACCAGAATATTAGAAAAAATAACAGTATATTAGACAAGTTGGGAAACCAAAAAGTACCTCCCCGACACCCACGTGATGTAATCTAACCTAACCGAAAATATTAAAATTTATGGCATGGGTGGAAGACGAAGATTGGAAGCAAAAAGAAATATTTCAATTAAACACTAAATATATTAAACCAATAATTCAAATCAAAAATATACTTCTTACGAAGATAAATTTGAATGCAAAAGAATCACAATTCAAAATTCCAACGAGGGTACAAATTTTGAGAACCAGAGTTCTTGACTTGAATTAATTTTAATTTAAATGCGTATCGAGTATGAGACGAGATTTATTTATTAATGGCAATTTAAGTTAAGATTTAGAATTATTTAAAGGTCGGTTATATGTTTAGGGGAAGTTAATAATTTAAGTTAAATATATGTCTCGTCATCATTAGATAATTAATAGAAAACTTAAATAAGGTTTTGTTAGTTAATATATAATTTTAATAAAGTCCTAACAAAATAATAATAATAATAATAATAATACACTAAAAGTTTAATAACCCTGGCTGGTATATTTAAAATGTTTGTTTCTTACGATACTGAACTTGGCATGGTAATGATGAAACGCGCACAACACGCACACGTATAATTAAACCCGGCGTAGAGGATTCTAAGTCCGGGTCTTAGAGTACGCGAAAAAGCGCGGGACCCCGAAGGGCCACGCGGCCGAAGAGACCAACTTAGGAAAAACTTGGTCAGCGACCAGCCAGGAACGGAGAGTAAGGGTAAGAGAGTTTTGCCACACGTGGCACGAGCTATTTAAGCGTGACCACGTGTGACGTCAATCGAAATATTCCGTACCAGCCAGGTGCAAAATAAAAGGGTTAGGCCCAATAATGTAAAAGTAAGGGGAGCGTCTAGAAAATACTGTTACAAGTAAAATAAGCAATGGCAAAATTCTTCGTTTCAAACAATACCAGGATTTTGAAGGTTCTAGAGTATTTGTAGACCAAGTAACGCGAAAAGGTTAAATGTTATATCACATTGAACCTATGCATGGCTTCAGTATACCAACACAACCCTGGTATATTAGTAACAGTAGTATTAACCACATTCGATGACATACTGGCTTTCCTCTTGGCCACTAAAACTTTCCTTCTTTCATTTTCCCTCCTACGATACTCTGGATCAGCTCTGAGCTCTCATTTTCTCTCTAGATTTAAGCTTTTTCAGTCCCTTCCATTTTATTTAAAAGATTTAAATTTTCAAAGTAAATAATACACCAACTCAATAATAAATAACCCAAATTAATTTTGAATAAATTCAACGCAGGATTGTGTTAGATAACTCTTAACACACACAAAAAAAGGAAATACTTCGATCTTCGAAGTGAAAATAAAACTCGTGAAGTCGGTAACCAAAATATATCAGAAAATCAATCGGTAAACAGTAAAATAACTCTTTTACGAAAACAAAAATTAAATACAGAAAATAAAATCAGAAAAACCTTTTGATTTTCAAACAAATATTTCAGTCACAAATAAAAATGAAATTAGAATTCAAGTCAATGAAAATATACCAAAAGTGTCCAAATAATAAACGCGTCAATCAAGTAATTCAAATTCAAAACTAGTTTCTTACCAAAAATTTTTATTCAAACGAGTCAAACTTAATTTAAAATTTCAACGAGCCAAATCTCTAGACAACGAGCTTTGTCGAAGATTTCAAAATAATGAAGTGATTTTAAGTTCAATAAATTAAAATTTAGATAAGCAAGGTCAAGGTCCCTAAGCAAGGTCAAGGTCCCTCAGTAAAAACATATTGGTGTTTAGAAAAAGCTCTAGAGTATTTGTAGACCATTAGGCAAAATGACTGAGCAAAATCAATTTTAGCCTCGATATGGCCTACACAACTGTAAGTAAACATATTTAATAAACAGCGCATTAGCTTTATGAATACCACGCTAAACTAATGACTGTGACGTACAATTTCGCTTACTGGTGCTACTCAGTCTACAGATTCCCAAGAACGCTCTAGAGTACATATATAAGCCCACTTCTAAAACACGTTTTTTTGTGGTATAATGCTGAGAGTGAAGAAAGGATGTCTCTGTTTTGGCCCCACAATCAATTTTTTATAAATTGTTTTCAGACAGGGCGGACCTGAGTAAAAATTTGCCCAGTTGTGAAACAAACGTCATTTTACGTGACTCCACACTAAAACGTAACCGAAAATACACAACAGTAGGCATTAAAAGACTGGTTCTACTATACTTAATTGGGATTAACATTAAATTCATGTGGGGGAAAGTGTGAAACTAAAACTAGAAGTCATTAAGAGATCCAATCACGTGATTCTTTTCCCCACTCGTTCTACATTTCACTCTAGGGTCAACCTTATCATATATACCAAATAAAACACGAGCAATTTCTATGTCAATCCGGTTTAAGAAAATTCGTCAACTGTAAATTGTGGCATGAATAACCTAGTTTTATCTGCGCATGCACACACGCAACAGTTTCGCGCGAAATACATTTGCGAATCGAGCGAAAATTCTAAAAACTTAATTTGAAAGCGCGTTCTAACCTGAATTTTACAAAATGCTAATGCCACAAAAAAAAGTCTTAAAAGTTCAGTAGTGTTCAATAATATGGCAAGAACAGATTAAAAAAAGTAATTAAAATAAAGGGCAAAAGTAATAGACCCGGTGAACTATATATATATATATATAGAATTCGGTCACGGAACGGACCCCCAAAATGAGACGAGATTTATTTATTAATGGGAATTTAAGTTAAGATTTAGAATTATTTAAAGGTCGGTTATATGTTTAGGGGAAGTTAATAATTAAAGTTAAATATATGTCTCGTCATCATTAGATAATTAATAGAAAACTTAAATAAGGTTTTGTTAGTTAATATATAATTTTAATAAAGTCCTAACAAAATAATAATAATAATAATAATACACTAAAAGTCTAATAACCCTGGCTGGTATATTTAAAATGTTTGTTTCTTACGATACTGAACTTGGCATGGTAATGATGAAACGCGCACAACACGCACACGTATAATTAAACCCGGCGTAGAGGATTCTAAGTCCGGGTCTTAGAGTACGCGAAAAAGCGCGGGACCCCGAAGGGCCACGCGGCCGAAGAGACCAACTTAGGAAAAACTTGGTCAGCGACCAGCCAGGAACGGAGAGTAAGGGTAAGAGAGTTTTGCCACACGTGGCACGAGCTATTTAAGCGTGACCACGTGTGACGTCAATCGAAATATTCCGTACCAGCCAGGTGCAAAATAAAAGGGTTAGGCCCAATAATGTAAAAGTAAGGGGAGCGTCTAGAAAATACTGTTACAAGTAAAATAAGCAATGGCAAAATTCTTCGTTTCAAACAATACCAGGATTTTGAAGGTTCTAGAGTATTTGTAGACCAAGTAACGCGAAAAGGTTAAATGTTATATCACATTGAACCTATGCATGGCTTCAGTATACCAACACAACCCTGGTATATTAGTAACAGAAGTATTAACCACATTCGATGACATACTGGCTTTCCTCTTGGCCACTAAAACTTTCCTTCTTTCATTTTCCCTCCTACGATACTCTGGATCAGCTCTGAGCTCTCATTTTCTCTCTAGATTTAAGCTTTTTCAGTCCCTTCCATTTTATTTAAAAGATTTAAATTTTCAAAGTAAATAATACACCAACTCAATAATAAATAACCCAAATTAATTTTGAATAAATTCAACGCAGGATTGTGTTAGATAACTCTTAACACACACAAAAAAAGGAAATACTTCGATCTTCGAAGTGAAAATAAAACTCGTGAAGTCGGTAACCAAAATATATCAGAAAATCAATCGGTAAACAGTAAAATAACTCTTTTACGAAAACAAAAATTAAATACAGAAAATAAAATCAGAAAAACCTTTTGATTTTCAAACAAATATTTCAGTCACAAATAAAAATGAAATTAGAATTCAAGTCAATGAAAATATACCAAAAGTGTCCAAATAATAAACGCGTCAATCAAGTAATTCAAATTCAAAACTAGTTTCTTACCAAAAATTTTTATTCAAACGAGTCAAACTTAATTTAAAATTTCAACGAGCCAAATCTCTAGACAACGAGCTTTGTCGAAGATTTCAAAATAATGAAGTGATTTTAAGTTCAATAAATTAAAATTTAGATAAGCAAGGTCAAGGTCCCTAAGCAAGGTCAAGGTCCCTCAGTAAAAACATATTGGTGTTTAGAAAAAGCTCTAGAGTATTTGTAGACCATTAGGCAAAATGACTGAGCAAAATCAATTTTAGCCTCGATATGGCCTACACAACTGTAAGTAAACATATTTAATAAACAGCGCATTAGCTTTATGAATACCACGCTAAACTAATGACTGTGACGTACAATTTCGCTTACTGGTGCTACTCAGTCTACAGATTCCCAAGAACGCTCTAGAGTACATATATAAGCCCACTTCTAAAACACGTTTTTTTGTGGTATAATGCTGAGAGTGAAGAAAGGATGTCTCTGTTTTGGCCCCACAATCAATTTTTTATAAATTGTTTTCAGACAGGGCGGACCTGAGTAAAAATTTGCCCAGTTGTGAAACAAACGTCATTTTACGTGACTCCACACTAAAACGTAACCGAAAATACACAACAGTAGGCATTAAAAGACTGGTTCTACTATACTTAATTGGGATTAACATTAAATTCATGTGGGGGAAAGTGTGAAACTAAAACTAGAAGTCATTAAGAGATCCAATCACGTGATTCTTTTCCCCACTCGTTCTACATTTCACTCTAGGGTCAACCTTATCATATATACCAAATAAAACACGAGCAATTTCTATGTCAATCCGGTTTAAGAAAATTCGTCAACTGTAAATTGTGGCATGAATAACCTAGTTTTATCTGCGCATGCACACACGCAACAGTTTCGCGCGAAATACATTTGCGAATCGAGCGAAAATTCTAAAAACTTAATTTGAAAGCGCGTTCTAACCTGAATTTTACAAAATGCTAATGCCACAAAAAAAAGTCTTAAAAGTTCAGTAGTGTTCAATAATATGGCAAGAACAGATTAAAAAAAGTAATTAAAATAAAGGGCAAAAGTAATAGACCCGGTGAACTATATATATATATATATATAGAATTCGGTCACGGAACGGACCCCCAAAATGAGACGAGATTTATTTATTAATGGGAATTTAAGTTAAGATTTAGAATTATTTAAAGGTCGGTTATATGTTTAGGGGAAGTTAATAATTAAAGTTAAATATATGTCTCGTCATCATTAGATAATTAATAGAAAACTTAAATAAGGTTTTGTTAGTTAATATATAATTTTAATAAAGTCCTAACAAAATAATAATAATAATAATAATACACTAAAAGTCTAATAACCCTGGCTGGTATATTTAAAATGTTTGTTTCTTACGATACTGAACTTGGCATGGTAATGATGAAACGCGCACAACACGCACACGTATAATTAAACCCGGCGTAGAGGATTCTAAGTCCGGGTCTTAGAGTACGCGAAAAAGCGCGGGACCCCGAAGGGCCACGCGGCCGAAGAGACCAACTTAGGAAAAACTTGGTCAGCGACCAGCCAGGAACGGAGAGTAAGGGTAAGAGTTTTGCCACACGTGGCACGAGCTATTTAAGCGTGACCACGTGTGACGTCAATCGAAATATTCCGTACCAGCCAGGTGCAAAATAAAAGGGTTAGGCCCAATAATGTAAAAGTAAGGGGAGCGTCTATAAAATACTGTTACAACTCTCCCCCACTTAATCTCGAACGTCCTCGTTCGACAATATTAATATAAAAAAAAAAACTCATGAGAAAAATAAACAAAAAAAAACACATAAACAAAAACTACCACATAGGGCAGAAAATAAAAGGGGTACAAGAAAAGTAAAAATAAAATATTCAAAATACAAAAAATATACACAACCAAAACAAAAACTACCGCGGAGGGCAGAAAATAAAACAATTAAAAAAATTGTACAAATAAAAACTACCATACGTATTGGGCAGAAAAAAAATTATGAACAAGAGCTTACAAGAAAAAACTACCAAGGGGTAGAAAAAAATAAAATGGACAATCAAAACTACCATAATTAAGTATGGGTAGAAAAATATACATATAAAAAGCTTAAAAAAAAACTACCTCGATCACGAAAGGCAGAAAAATTCCATTTTAAAAAAAAAACTTATCATAAACACAAAAAAAATTCGAAAACAATATAAAAATAACGGGGCCTACCATAAAAATACAATTATACAAAAATTTAAATAGCACGACAGGTATACACACTGTAACGTTACTGACGGTTCATTTCATGAGTTTACCTAATACCCAAAGGTTAAAAATTCAGAGTTGACCTAATACTCAAAGGTTAAAAAAAAAATTCAGAGTTCCCTACTCTATAACCATGGGTTCCCTACCCAAAAACAATGCCATGGAATAAAACCACATATATAACGGCAGATTCAAATATTAACCCTACGACTTACGCCAACATTAAAAAGGTGGTCACACAGACTAATGGGCTAATTAAGCACTACAAATAAGGAAAATACGAATAATTAAAACTCACTACTTGCCACATAAACAAGAGGAAAACAAAATTAAAGGGTGGAATTGGTGTTCTCGTTGAGACTAAAGAAAGGCAATACCAACCCTCATTTAAAAAAGAACCTAAAAAAATCATATTAACCCCAAATCTACGATTAATTAATCTATGCCTGCCTCGTGTGCGATGGGCCTTTGCGGATGTATACACGATCCTAAGGTAAAAGCTAAGGTCAGAACATTGAGATGAGTGAATTCGCAGAAAGCACTAAATGACACTATTGACATACGAAAATTACGAAGGAATAACATCCTGACACGAATTAAGAAAAAAAAAATCTAATTTACACTAAATATAAAGGACCTACACTGAAAAATAACAAAAGACATAAAAAAAAAAATTCTAAATACAAAACTTATCAAAAACAAATTCTCAGAACGGGTTAAAATATTTTGTCACTAAGGATCTAAACTACAAGGAAATTAAATCCTAACACTAATATGAATAACGTAATCCAAAAAAAACAAAAAAAAATAAGCTAACGGCATAATACCGTTAAAAAAAAACTAAGTACAAAACCTACACAGGGGTAAACTAAAGTCACACTACCTCCAATAAAATTTCTAAATACTATCCAAAGGAAAAATAAATAACATATTATAGTGGTCAGGGGCTAAATTAGGAATTGCAAATTAAAAAAAATAAAATAAAAAAATGGGGTATTGAAAATTTAAATTTGGCAAACTGGCATACTATGAAAAGTATAAACGGGTGGGGGGGGGGGTAAAAAAATCTAAGAAATAAAACTAGGGTTAAACACACGTGGGGAAATTTCAAGAGAGGTGTTTCCAAGAAAATGTTTCGAACTACCAGCGTCCGAAAACACCTGCAAGGTCCAGCGGGGAAAATGCGTCCATTTTTAGCGCTAAGAACCAAAACTTGAGAAAAATATCTTTCCACGAGGAGCTAACAATAGCCATGAAACTAGTTTTACAGGGGGGAATTTCGAAAAAAAAAAAAAAAATTCAAATTGAATGGAAAATTCATAAAATTCGAAGGGGGACTAGACATTTTAATTGTGCAGTGCTAAATATATAAAATATCCTAATGAGCTACTCTGCACAAAACAAAAACTAGAACTTAATAATGGGGCCCTAAACTTAACGATTAACGTAGAATTTTTATTCTAATATTGCGATACTAGATATAAAATGGCCATTCAAAATAACCACATCAAGAATCATAGGAGCACACCAAAAACCCAACGAGAACAAAAATTAAAGGGGATTTTTAAACGGGAAGCATGACCAACTAATTAAAACGAAATTTAAGCGCATAACTTTAAAAATACGGAAATCTAAGTTTCCAAAATAAAATACGATAACAATTAAAAATCAATAACCTAAAATTACGTTAAAGGTCATTCAAAATTACAAATGATTAAATTATAATGGGGCAAATATCAATTAAAACTGGTATGAAAATATACACAACTATAGAAAAATACGATAAATATACAAACATAAAGCTAACCTGAATTTTACAAAATGCTAATGCCACAAAAAAAAGTCTTAAAAGTTCAGTAGTGTTCAATAATATGGCAAGAACAGATTAAAAAAAGTAATTAAAATAAAGGGCAAAAGTAATAGACCCGGTGAACTATATATATATATAGAATTCGGTCACGGAACGGACCCCCAAAATGAGACGAGATTTATTTATTAATGGGAATTTAAGTTAAGATTTATAATTATTTAAAGGTCGGTTATATGTTTAGGGGAAGTTAATAATTAAAGTTAAATATATGTCTCGTCATCATTAGATAATTAATAGAAAACTTAAATAAGGTTTTGTTAGTTAATATATAATTTTAATAAAGTCCTAACAAAATAATAATAATAATAATAATAATACACTAAAAGTTTAATAACCCTGGCTGGTATATTTAAAATGTTTGTTTCTTACGATACTGAACTTGGCATGGTAATGATGAAACGCGCACAACACGCACACGTATAATTAAACCCGGCGTAGAGGATTCTAAGTCCGGGTCTTAGAGTACGCGAAAAAGCGCGGGACCCCGAGGGGCCACGCGGCCGAAGAGACCAACTTAGGAAAAACTTGGTCAGCGACCAGCCAGGAACGGAGAGTAAGGGTAAGAGAGTTTTGCCACACATCACGAGCTATTTAAGCGTGACCACGTGTGACGTCAATCGAAATATTCCGTACCAGCCAGGTGCAAAATAAAAGGGTTAGGCACAATAATGTAAAAGTAAGGGGAGCGTCTATAAAATACTGTTACAAGTAAAATAAGCAATGGCAAAATTCTTCGTTTCAAACAATACCAGGATTTTGAAGGTTCTAGAGTATTTGTAGACCAAGTAACGCGAAAAGGTTAAATGTTATATCACATTGAACCTATGCATGGCTTCAGTATACCAACACAACCCTGGTATATTAGTAACAGAAGTATTAACCACATTCGATGACATACTGGCTTTCCTCTTGGCCACTAAAACTTTCCTTCTTTCATTTTCCCTCCTACGATACTCTGGATCAGCTCTGAGCTCTCATTTTCTCTCTAGATTTAAGCTTTTTCAGTCCCTTCCATTTTATTTAAAAGATTTAAATTTTCAAAGTAAATAATACACCAACTCAATAATAAATAACCCAAATTAATTTTGAATAAATTCAACGCAGGATTGTGTTAGATAACTCTTAACACACACAAAAAAAGGAAATACTTCGATCTTCGAAGTGAAAATAAAACTCGTGAAGTCGGCAACCAAAATATATCAGAAAATCAATCGGTAAACAGTAAAATAACTCTTTTACGAAAACAAAAATTAAATACAGAAAATAAAATCAGAAAAAACCTTTTGATTTTCAAACAAATATTTCAGTCACAAATAAAAATGAAATTAGAATTCAAGTCAATGAAAATATACCAAAAGTGTCCAAATAATAAACGCGTCAATCAAGTAATTCAAATTCAAAACTAGTTTCTTACCAAAAATTTTTATTCAAAGGAATCAAACTTAATTTAAAATTTCAACGAGCCAAATCTCTAGACAACGAGCTTTGTCGAAGATTTCAAAATAATGAAGTGATTTTAAGTTCAATAAATTAAAATTTAGATAAGCAAGGTCAAGGTCCCTCAGTAAAAACATATTGGTGTTTAGAAAAAGCTCTAGAGTATTTGTAGACCATTAGGCAAAATGACTGAGCAAAATCAATTTTAGCCTCGATATGGCCTACACAACTGTAAGTAAACATATTTAATAAACAGCGCATTAGCTTTATGAATACCACGCTAAACTAATGACTGTGACGTACAATTTCGCTTACTGGTGCTACTCAGTCTACAGATTCCCAAAAACGCTCTAGAGTACATATATAAGCCCACTTCTAAAACACGTTTTTTTGTGGTATAATGCTGAGAGTGAAGAAAGGATGTCTCTGTTTTGGCCCCACAATCAATTTTTTATAAATTGTTTTCAGACAGGGCGGACCTGAGTAAAAATTTGCCCAGTTGTGAAACAAACGTCATTTTACGTGACTCCACACTAAAACGTAACCGAAAATACACAACAGTAGGCATTAAAAGACTGGTTCTACTATACTTAATTGGGATTAACATTAAATTCATGTGGGGGAAAGTGTGAAACTAAAACTAGAAGTCATTAAGAGATCCAATCACGTGATTCTTTTCCCCACTCGTTCTACATTTCACTCTAGGGTCAACCTTATCATATATACCAAATAAAACACGAGCAATTTCTATGTCAATCCGGTTTAAGAAAATTCGTCAACTGTAAATTGTGGCATGAATAACCTAGTTTTATCTGCGCATGCACACACGCAACAGTTTCGCGCGAAATACATTTGCGAATCGAGCGAAAATTCTAAAAACTTAATTTGAAAGCGCGTTCTAGTTATTCAAATCAATACTTACGCTATGTTCGCAAGTTTGTCAAAGATTACAGTATTTCCCCATACATAAAGTTGATTCTCCCAAGAATATCAATATATTTTGCATGCTACACATACTCGCGTTCTGGCGAACTCGATTTTACGCGTGTCACAAATACACTTATCCTTCTTTGATTAAATGACGTTATTATGCTTAAAAGCTTTGCAAAATCGGAGCTTAGCGGATTTTGCACGCACTAATTTATTTTAGACATTCGGAGAAATTAAAAACAAGTCAAAATACACGGTTTCCAACGTCGCTAGAAGTTCATCCCGGTACGTATAGATGGGCGTGCGTCACGGAGTTTAGTACAGTGGAAGGCTTGTGAAGCGCTTCACGCGAAGTGCTTCGCCAGCCTTCCACTGTACTATACTCCGTGAAGCACGCCCATCAATGCCGCCGGCGGATTCTCTCATTATTCAGCCGAAATGAATAAAAAAAAATATATATATAAATAAATATAATAATATAATCATCTCTATATCCCTGTGAACGCGCCTTTATCTCTTATCTAAATTATGTCGTTTCTATTTTGGATACCCGTGTAAACGCACCTTTATTTAGATTCTTCAATCCACCCCAAGTTTGTAGCAAGTCTAAGCCTTTACTGCCCGTGCCCGTTATACCTTTGCTTTTTTGACTAAATGATAGATATGGAAAATGGCTTAACGCGTGCTGCCAACTCAAGCTGGTATTAAACGGTCACATTTCTTTAAATTTTATGACAATTTATTAAATATCTTCTAAACTACCTGTATCTCGAATTTTAATTTGATTTTTCGGCTATATTATTAATTAGATTAAGTTTATATAGACGATAGATAGGACAGGATAGACACGACCAGTGTAATACCTCCCCCTGTACTTAAGTTCAGTCGTCGAGGTAAAAAAATAACATGCTAGAATATTAGAAAAAATAATATACTAGATAAATTAATGCACTAGAATAATATAATATATACATACCTTTATATTGTGTAGAAGTCATTCTATAGTAGATTATCTCTTCGGAAAGGGTACCTTTTTACAACTATAATGGTGGGGTAAAAAGTTACCCTTTCCAAGGGTGGATTACACTATAGAATGACTTCTATATAATTTGAAATTTCTTTAAGCCGAATTCATACGTCATTTTTTTGCTTGAATTGTATTCATATTAATAATTCATTTCCTAATTTATAACAGTGTTACTTTAAATTTTTTAAGTTCGTCTCTTCAGTGGTTTGACCCGAGCGAAGGAAAGAAAGGTTTTTTCAGGGTGCGACCTCTTTTTTCGCGTAATAAGTATTTATGTCTCGCATTTAAGTATAAATACGAATTTAGACATTATTTTTCAATAAGATTTAATTATCATATTTAAAAGTTGAACGGTTTATGATATGTCAAACCAGACGTTGCTTGGTACTGCACCTAGACACACCCGTGGTGAAAGAGTAATATGTAACGCTAAAGTTGCCATTCCTTTAATAACTTTGGCTTCAAATATTCGTCGGATGAACAGACACGCTTATCGTCTTTATTATTTTAGGTAAATTTAGATTATATCTCGTGGTATTCGGGGAGGCAATATTTCGGTTACCCAACTTGTCGTTACTAACTTGTTTTCCAATACATGGTGTAATTGTTGTTCATATGTCAAGGCTCTATCTTCTTAAGATAAGTTGTTTTCGATTCAGTAAGAGCGAGATACGGACGCCGCAATAAGAGAAGGGTTCGGGTAGTCACGCGATTCAACCATTTGCCCACTTAAAAGATCTAATAGCGCTAGAACAGCGGTACTGCGCCTAAAAAGTTTATTCTTTACCGTACCGCCCCATTGGAAAATAAGAGATGTCCTAATATCAATCTCCTTCAACACCGCGTCGCGCCTCTACCCGTTTTTACCTCCCCGACTGAACTTTAGCTCAGGGGGAGGTTTTACACTGGTCTTGTCTGTGTGTGTGTGTCACTTCCTGTGTAAGCGGATATCCTGTGTAAACGGAAATCACGTGACCTAGCTCGTGGAGCCAAAAGTCTAGAGACGTAATCATACCAGCTTATCGTTCAATTCCGTTTAACGGGACTTACCTCCTTTAAGCGAGGCTGCCACATTGAGTTTCATGTGTCGTCCAAAAATTTAGTGAAAAGTGACCGTTTAATACCAGCTTGAGTTGGCAACACGCGCTAAGCTGTTTTCCAAATATCATTTAGTCCAAAAAGCAAAGGTATAACGGCCAGTATAGGCTAAGGCTCTCTGCAAACTTGGGGTGGATTGAAGAATCTAAATGAAGGTACGTTTACACGGGCATCCAAGATAGAAATGATATAAGATTTAAAGCTGAGGCGGATTGATACAAAATGTTAAACCTCTTAAGAAAAATGATAGTGGTGAAAACTCTCCTTGAACAAAAGTACAGTAGGTTTCCCGTGTTTAAAAAACAACAATTTTGAAGAAAAAATGGACATCTGATGTTGGAAAAAAAAATAGGCTTCCCTTTTCTCCACTATAAAACCAAGAAACATTTCCGATTCTTTTCATAATCGAAATCAGCCGTGACGAGGAGACGAGGCCAGACCAGACGAAAGAGAGCTATAATGACTTAAGGGAGATAATCAACCAGGATAGAATGTTATCACCATTTGAAGTCAACAGAGCATTTATCACCAGAAAGAGACGGCCCGGCTACGAAGAATTGAAACGTGCAAGCAGTTAGTGTTTTCGGACTCGAGATATGAGATACCTACAGTCAGTAAAAGCTCGGCAGTTTTTCATACGGCCTCGTAATTGTAAACATAAAAGGAGCTATTCAAATATAAGTACTAACGGTATGGAAATTAGTCTACTTTCAGTTTTTTAAGATATTTTTTTATCATAGGAGTGGAAGCTAACGTCTTGTAACCGGTTTGGAAAATAATCTCTCAACCAGCTCAATCCTTGGATTTTTCCTATGACTGGGATCACTTGTATGATGGAAATATCAGTAATGGTCCTCTATTAGCACGTCAAATCAAGAATTTCAAGACGAAAATTGTACCGGAAGTAATTACCAATCATCTACCGACAATGGGTTGTAAATGGTACATTCAGTCTACAATATTTCTTGCTTTGTCCAAGAGGAACTTGCTACCATATCTTCGTCGTTTTCATTCCTTGTCTTCCTTACCATTCCAGACTAAATTCTTCGTCTTTATCAAATCAGTGGATTATCAAAGATAATCACACAGTACAGCCTATACTCAAGTGTTAATTTATATTACAAGAACTTGTATTTTACATATTTACTTAGAAAATAAACATTTCATTTGGTGTGTCTATTAAGAAATCTACGCCCGCCGCATATAATTATGGGTAGCGCAGGACATTTCATTTGGTGTGTATATTGAAAAGTCTACGACCTGCCGCATATAATTATGGGTAACGCAGGACACTCTTTTGCATTCTCTGAATCCTTGAGGTTAAGGGAAAGTACTTATACTCCGTAACCTAGATGGGGAATAGAGAAGTGTGATTGAAATGCACGCTGTTTCTTCTACTCTTCCAATACTCTACATTTCTTTTCATCTTTTATTTTAGGTAAGGTTAGGTTAGGTTATGTTACCTTAACGTCGGGGTCGGGGAGGTTATAGTTTGGTTTCCCAACTTGTTCTTTTATCGTTTAGGCAATTATGGAAGAATGAATAGAGCAATGAAAGAATAAATCCTAACCATGAGTTACATTATATTATACCAGAATTATACCAGAATTCTACCGTCATTGAAAGGAAAACACGAAAAAAAAAGTTCCATGTGGGAGATTTCTTTAGGTCGGTGTTTGGTCAAGATAATCCATAAAATATTTACTTAATCAGTTCATTTTTAATAATAATCAGTTAAATATCCGCGATTACATTGGATTTATTATAGACTTCCCGCGGATAATTTCTAATTATGAATTAAGATAAAACAAAAGAAATTATCTTGTACAAACCCCGACCTCGAAAGATTTTACACGTTCAAAGGTGGGTTTCTAGTAAATGAAAACCACTAAGTAGCCAAATAGGGCATTTATACGAGTCTCATCAGAGTGAATTGTTAAGGGGGTGCACCGTAAACGAGTACATAACACCCCCGCCTATCCATGCGACTAAATCATTTTTCCACAATAGTGCCGCACGCGAAATCAAGCCCGGAACGGGAAACAAGGCCAAAGAGCGGGAACCGAAGAACCCCAGACCAGTGTACCCACACACACGTGGAGGGACTAAGGCAGCAGAAGGAAGGGTATATGGCTTGGTGACCAGATCCCACACAGCAGTGCCATACGGCCCCTATAATGTATCCGTGACCCACAAGACCGACTCAAAGGCAGAGGGAGCTGCCGGAGGCCAGTTTGGCCCCCGGGAGTCGTTCGGATTGGGGCGAGATGGCCGTGTTCCAATTCGCGGAACTAGAACGGATCCTAGAACTCGGGCCCCCACACCACGACAACGATGGAACACTACCCCCACCCTGCGAGTGGGGGGTGGGGGATTTCTATGAGTCTAGATCACTCTTTTCGTGACGCCTGTGATTGTTAGAATAATTTATAACGCCGTCAAAGGAGGTCGCTAGAGACTTAAGACGGTAGTAAAATCTTATTACTATGAAAAAACACGAGATGGCACTGATTTTCATATTAAGGTCTCTGTTTTTAAGGGTAAGGATTGTTTGGGAATGATTTATTTACCAGTCTACTGAACCCTTTTTTCCCCAGTATCCCGCTGCCTCTGTCAGCGGGCTAGACGGTGACGGTTCTTGGATAATAGGCTCTATCATGGCAACATCGAGTTTACGCGGAAAACGCCATTATAATATACGTTTCTTATCGTAACTAGAGAAAAATTAAACTTGAAATTGTCAAATTATACACGAACTACGTCCGACTTTTACGGTTCGTCGGAAATTGAAGAATCTAGCGATATTAGGACGAGAGGTAATAGGAACGGAAATGATAAAAGTTGAGGCTGTCGTGTTTCGTGAGAAAAAATAAAATTCTACGCACGGAACAAACAACTATACGATAGAAACGGCATGAGATTTCACCAAGTCGTAGGTCTTATCTTCGATATATCTCGTGAGATCGATGAATAGAGTAAATGGTATGGCACGCGCTGTACACCAAAATGGTTTTCTTTCTACAAGAGACGTTTACGCTTCCCGAGAATGGGTAAAAATAAACTCAAAGCAACTCGATCCATAAGTAATCTTTTAAGCTAGAACATTTTGATAAGGTTATCACGTACGCTATAAGACTTAAATCCGAAAAAGATTGAGTCATACAATTTTTTGACCACCAATCTTAAAATGTATATATATATATAATGTTAACGTGGAGAACACGCGCACACAGGGATATTCCCAACAGACACACAAACGCTCGCATCACTTCCTTTAGTTTACACACACGGTAATTTACCATTTCATGATAATTATTCATTTCACGACAAATTAACCATTTCACGGTAATTTTACCATTATACGGTAATTTACCATTTTACGGTAAATTATTCATTTCACGACAAATTAACCATTTCACGGTAATTTACCATTTTACGGTAAATTATTCATTTCACGGTAATTAAACCATTTCACGGTAATTTACCATTTTACGTTAAATTATTCATTTCACGGTAATTTAACCATTTCACAGTAATTTAACCATGTCACGGTGATTTACCGATATTTGTATTTCTTTGATATTAAAGCCAGAATTACACTTTCAAACGTTTCAAAATTCTTATTTCTAACTAAAAGAACTACACACGTGAAAAATTGGATGTTTTTTACGATACGCTTGGCCATTTGAATTTGCATTGATAGACCAAAGTAACTCTAACTATTGATAAGCAGATTTATAGACGATTATTCGTTTAACTTTAACCTCTTTTAGTATTTTTCATTTTACGCGTAAATTACCAGGGTACATTTCTATAATCAAAAAGTATTAACTTGAAGAGTTTTCGTAGTTCTAATTGGCTACTAATAGGTGTCGTTTCAGTCCTTAACACCCAACACGACTGCTTAAATCAGTTAAAATTAATAAAATTTTATACTGAAGGTCTTCCGCTTCCAGTGTAGAAACCAAGAATATGGAGGGCCAAAAAATGCCTTTCTTATAGGACACCTGTAGGAGCTCTTCCTTCGTATTACGCGTTGTATTACTAGGCATAGCTTTCTAATATATTTTGACATTGTAAGATGGACAACTACCTTAAAAGATAATGCCGTTTCAAAGCGTCCAGTAACGGCCAATACTGTGGGCAAAAGTTATAAGTTAATAAAAGTTTAGGCGCGGCTACTATGGATAAAGAATAATCAGCGCGAGTGGTTTTGTTAGTTCTTTTGCATGCACAGTTTGGGCCGTTAAGGGACGCTTATCAAAGCCAAATTTTTATTTTTATTTTCAACTATCAGAATTGGTGTCCATTGTTATAAGCCCTAACTGAAATTAAAACTTAAATGAAACGCGGCAAAATAAATTGCGTTCAAGAATTTTATTTTAAAATTTTTAAAAGTCAGGAATTCCATAAATCCAGCTAAGCATTATTTTCCTGGTAAGTTCTAAATTTATTTCTAGTTTAATATTTGTTTATAATTTTTTTTACTAGTGGATTAGGCGTATTAAAACTATAATGAATCAATAAAAAATCACTTGTTATTAGGTTGCCTTCTCCTTTTAATTACACTATAACTAACATTTAGAAATTGTTGCAATTTATCTAAGAAGCAACAATTCAAAATTTCATGGAAAAAATTCAACCCCGCTCTATCTTCTGAGCGTAAAATTACAGTTTTTTTTTTTTTTTTTGATTTTCAGGCTCGAGTTATTTTTTAAGGGAAGAATGCAAACTAACAACGTGATTTTTTTATCAATTCATTATCGTTATAATCCACCAGTAAAAAATTACAGAGAAAAACTTAACTAGAAACAAATTTAAAATTACCCGGAAAATAGGCTTAAATGGATTCATGGAGATAAGCTCAATTTCTTCGCATTGATGAATCAGGAACCAATCATGAAGATCTCACCTTAACGACGAGTCTATGCTCATTGGTCGCTGACCTTAAATACGCGAAGAATAGGAACTCCATGAATCCAGCTAAGGTTATTTTTCGGTAAGCTTTAAATTTAATTCTAGAATTGATAAAAAAATCACTTGTTTGGTTGCATTGTCCCAATAAAGGGGGAGGTTAAAGTGGGAAATGAAGTGATTTGCTTTATCGATTAAAACATTCGGGAAATGTCTGTTTTGCGCAAACAAATCGGAAAAGTTTCAGATTTTGGCTAATTCAATTAAAAGGACAACATCCGAATAATCTAAAAACTTTTGGTTTATCTCTGCTGTACGCGCGACGGCTCTAGTGAAAATAATCAAACGCAACAATTCAAAGAGTGTCCCGCGGGAAATTTAAGTCCAAGACGGAGCGTCTTTTGATTTAATGGAAGGTTTCCAATTTTTTTGTATAATTCACCCACCCAAACTTTTCTTACATTAAGAAACAAAATATATAAAAAATAAAAAATCACTTTATTTCCTCTTCGTCTTCCCGTTAATCAAATTTTTAGAAATTAATTTAAAAACTAAAATGACGTCAAATTCTGGTGGTTCTGTAAATAAATTAAACTGGAGTTTATCTTCACTTACAAGTTTAATGAGTTTGTATAACCACTCTTATATGTAAATAACGTGTACTATTTTTAATTTTTTTAAAAATATTTCTCTACCATGGATTGCTAATTATAGAAAATTCAACCTTAATAATTTATACTAACCTGAAGAAAGTAGATAAACGAGGCAAACGGATAGAAAGGTTTTCTTTAAATAAGCGTAGAGATGCATTACTGTAAATAACAGTTCTTTCTCGTATACTTATTATTGACTCGATGAAATCTTAGAGCCGTAGCTCGTCCGACGGAAGCGACAAGAGTTATGCCATGGCTTCTCCGTCACACGCACTAACGTCTTAAAGTTTTCTTCGATTTTTGCTCCCCCCTCTATTGTTTCGTACTTATAGACCGAAGGATACTATTTGGGAGGACATACTGCGAAGGAGTTGTTAGACAACGCTGTAAAACTAACGAGATATCTCTGTTTCTGGTGGAATAACACTGTAAAATACGGTTAAACAAACAAATTAAGAGAATAAACATGTACTCCGAGATACAAATATGACATCACACCTCGGGATGGTTTTCAACCACCGTCCCAAGCTCTAACCAATTGAGCTACCGATGCCTACACATGAGACCATTAACTGTAGACCAGAGGTGTTGGATTAAACCAACACTTCTGGTCGACAATTCATGGCTTCATGTGTATAGGCTTCAATTGGTTAGAGTTTAGGACGGTTAAGCAGCTAGATTCGCTTTGGAAAGGAGCAAATCCATGGCTGGTGCGAGAAAATCGAAAATTTCTCGCTCCCGCAAAGCAAAAGACGGTTTTCATAAAATAATTTATGCTCAAGTACCGGGAAAAATCGCTATCAGTTCCCCATTTGATTATATATTCTCGAAGGCACTCGTTCCTTTGAAAACACATTACACACCTGGATAAGAAAGGTAACGCTATATAAAGTTTTCCCTAATGGGGGCAAATGCCGTTTGCACAAACTGAAGCGCAAACCCTGAACAAGGAATTAAAACTGGGTAAGAGGCGTGGAATTTTACCCTCCTTTATCTGAAACTATGCCGTAGGCCGTTTAGAGTGTCTTCAGCGCATTTACTCCACCAAGTGGAGCTCGTTTTTTCGGGTAGACAATGTTTTTTTACCTCCCCGAGTGAACTTGTTCACGGGGAGGTTTTACGTTCGTCGTCTCTGTGTCTGTGTGTCAGTTCCGGTGTAAGCGGATATCCTGTGTACACTATTTCCGGTGACCTAGCACGTACAGCAAAAATCTTGGGACTCAAGACGTAAACATGCCATCTTATCGTTCAATTCCGTTAATCCTATAATCAGGATAAGCTTCAGATGTCGTGCGATTTTATGCAACCGTGGACGTCTCCCATTGCATATTATCGCCTTCCACCATCCACATCAAACCTCGATGCTGGGCAGTTGAAGGCGATTATACACAATGGGACGTCTCCCACTGTTATAATCACCTCCGACCATCCTAACGCACCAAGGTCCAACCTCCAGTTTCCGTCCCTCACTAATATGGTCCACATCAACCATCAACTCGCCCCCTCTACGGGTCAGATTTGCGTTCGTAGCTACACTGAGGGCCTGGTGTAATAACTACCTCCAGACATTGAACAGGGGGTGGGTTCCCCTTTCTTCACAGCTTTAAGTTACAGATACCTAATAATGTTTTTCGATCGCCTTATATACCACTTTTTTTACACTAACGCGTTGTAGCCTTATGGCGTGGTATCTTTCAGTGAATTGAAACGAAATGTTCATTTAAACTATAATTAAAATTTCTTAAATTACTTAACTTAGTCTAATTAATAATTTCGCTGAAAATTAAATTAAAATTAAATGTTATTTTAGAAGATATATATATTTAAGAAATTGTCTAAGAATTTTGTGAAATTTGTGTGTTCAATACCAGCTCGAGTTGGCAGCACGCGTTAAGCTATTTTCCATGTACCATTTAGTCCAAAAACATAGGTATAAAGGTATTGTAGGCTTAGGCTTGCTGCAAACTCAGGGTGGATTGGAAAACTAATACAGTTCAACTTCTACGCATATGGAAGTAGTCTTGTTTTTTATCTATTTTAATTGATTGATTTAATTTTTTAGCTTAGCCTCAGTTAGTAAAATGTGTAGGTGTTTTTTTTATTTTGTTTATCGCATATATAAAAGCGTGAAATACTATTTCGGCCGTTAGAGAAAAAGCTGGGATCGAAGAGCTGGTTACCTTTTCGCTCGCCGTACCAATTCACTAGTGTGATGGTAATTCGACAGCGGCTCTTAGCTGCTTCGACTGGCGTTTCTCTCCGTGGAGTGATACCTCCTTTACCTCGGTGTCGAGGAGAGCTAATACACGTGTGTTTGGGCTTCGTACTTGTACATAACCTTAAGGCCTGCGTAAAAGCCTCATATAATGTAAGGTCTTATGGGTGATTTGCACTTGACTTTTGGAGCGAATGTACCCGTATATCTAACTTAAACTTCTCCATTACCTACTTTGATTTTCATGTACTTGAGTTCCGTGACTGGAATGTGCTTTAAACCCAATCTTTAATAATTCGCCATTGAATAACAAACCAACTATTACCACGTAGGATAGGAGACATGATAATTGAGTCTACATGCTGAATAACCTGCCACAAACTTGTATTTAATAGAATAACCGGCCGAGTACAGGGACTGGAAGTCTGCAACAGACTTCTAGTATTATTTTTTTCTTTTCGGCTGAATATTGAGAGAATTAGCTTTATGTACCGGGATAAACTTACTTCCTAGCGAAGCTGGAAACAATGTATATTTCATTTTTTCAATTGCTCGCGTGTTTGCTATATTTGCGAATTTGTTTCGCACGAAAATGCCGCGTATACGCAAGGGTATAATTCACAAGAAACGCTGGATTTGAAGTAAATTCTTCATTAATATTTGCAATTTCTCGCGCAAAACGCCATTAATGTCTAGGCGACTTCCTTGCATCTATCGCGTCTAATGCGCTCTCTTAAGGATATTAATTGGTGCATTCACGTCATCAGCGTAAAGATATAAATAGATTTACGAAGAACGCGTGCTGGTATGTTTGGTAGATCTAAATGGCCAAAACGTTAGAGTTCTAATTTTTTTTTCAATTTCTCCGAATGTCTAAAGTAAATACGTGCGTGTAAACAAGCTAAGCTTCAATTTTGCACACCTTTAAAGCATAATAACGTCATTTAAGCAAAGGAACATATGTGTATTTGTGACTTGCGTATAATCGAGTTCATCAGCACGCGAGTATGTGTAGCCCACTAAATTTCAAATCCGAAACCACTTTACGCGTGCAAAATATCAAAGCGATTCTGATATTCTTGGGAAAATCAGTTTAATGTATGGGGAAATACTGTAATTTTCTGGCAAATTTTCGAACAGTGGCGTAAGAATTGGTTTTAATAACTAGCACGGGTTTTCAAATTAATATTTTATAAGCCTCGCACGTTTCCAAATGTATTTCACGCGAAATTGTTGCGTGTACGCATGCGCAGATCGAACCAGGTTATTTATACCACAATTTACAGTTGACTAACATTCTTAAACCGGATTGACATTGAATTTTCTTGTGTTTTAATTGGTATATATGATATGGTTCACCCTATAGTGAAATGTAGACCGAGTGGGGAAAAGAATCACGTGATTGGATCTCTTAATGACTGCTAGTTTTAGTTTCACACTTTTCCCCACATGAAATTAATGTTTATCCCAATTAAGTATAGTAGAACTATGCTTTTTAATGCCTACTGTCGTTTATTTTCGGTGACGTTTTAGCTAGTGTGTAGTCACGTAAAATAACGTTTGTTTCACAACTTGTGTTGTATACTGAAGCCATGTATAGGTTCAATTTGATATAACATTTTGCCTTTTCACGTAACTTGGTCTACAAATACTCTACAACCGTCAAAATTCTGATATGGTTTTAAAAGAAGAACCTTGACCTTGTGTATTTAATCTCATATCGAGATTAAATGTTTTTCGCATCTAATTTTAATTGGTTTATCAATATGTTATTTGTATAGATATTTTTTTAAGATTTTATATTTTTTAGATTAAAATAAATTTATTATTCCAGAAGATTTTGTAGAATCTAGTTCTCAGGATTACCGGTGTTGAAAATTTATTTTGCTAATGTTATCTTGATGTCTGTGTTTTCTGCCCGCTATTTGGTAGTGGTAAGATTAATATTTTTAATTTTAATTAATTGACTTATTTGGCGTTTATTTGATAATTTGCTTTACTTAAATTGTTCGTGTAAGGGCTATTTTACATATTACCAAAGATTGCTAATTTCAGTTGTCTTAATTCTGATTTTTTTGTTTTAATACTGAATTATGGACTGGATTATTTATCTTGAAATCTATGTGGTTATATCTTATTTATTTTCCTTTTTTTCTCTAGTTAGGTTTGGTTTTAAGTAGAGAATTATTTAGGGTTTTGTTGGTATACTGAAGAAATGCATATAGGTTCAATGTGATATAATATTTTGCCTATTGGCGTTACTTGGTCTGCAAATACTCTAGAGCCTTCAAAATTATTAACATTACGTGTACCCAGACACTTATGGGGAGTTGCTGTTGTTCTTTAATGAAATGTGACCGTTTAATACCAGCTTGAGTTGGCAACACGCGCTAATCTGTTTTCCATATATCATTTAGTCCAAAAAGCAAAGGTATAACGGGCAGTATAGGCTAAGGCTTGCTGCAAACTTGGGGTGGATTGAAGAATCTAAATAAAGGTACGTTTACACGGGCATCCAAGATAGAAACGACATAAGATTTAAAGCTGAGGCGGATTGATACATAATGTTAAACATCTTAAGAAAAATTACAGTTATGAAAACTCCCCTTCGACAGAAGTACAGTAGGTTTCCCGTGTTTAAAAAAACATCAGTTTTGAATAAAAAATGGTTATCTGATGTTGGAAAAAAAATAGGCTTCAGATTTCTCCACTATAAAACCAAGAAACATTTCCGATTATTTTCATAATCAACAGTAGCCGTGTAGAGTGAACTTCGTTAGCAGACCAGGAGACGAGACGAGACGAGACGAGACAAGACAAGACCAGACGAAAGAAAGCTATAGTGACTTAAGTGAGAAAATCAACCAGCGCAGAATGTCATCACCATTTGAAGTCAACAGAGCAGCGACACGGCTTTCATTTATCACCAGAAAGAGACGGCCTGGCTACGAAGAATTGAAACATGCAAGCAGTGAGTGTTTTCGGACTCGACATATGAGATTCTTACAGTCAGTAAAAGCTCAACAGTTCTTCATACGGCCTCGTTATTCTAAACATAAAAGGAGCTATTCAAGTATAAATATTAACGGTATGGAAATTAGTCTATTTCAGTATTCAAGATATTTTTTTTATCATAGGAGTGGAAGCTAACGTCTTGTCAGCCGGTTTGGAAAATAACCTCTCGACCAGCTCAATCCTTTGATTCTTCCAATGACTGGGATCACTTGCATGATGAAAATATCAGTAATGGTCCTCTATTAGCACGTCAAAACAAGAATTTTAGACGAAATCTGTACCGGAAGTAATTGCCGATCATCTACCGAAAATGGGTTGTAAATGAAACATTCAGTCTACAATATTTCTTGGTTTGTCTAAGAGGAACTTGCTTCAAAATCTTCGTCGTTTTAATTCCTTGTCTTCATTGCCATCCCAGACTAAATCCTTCGTCTTTATCAAATCAGTGGATTATCTCAAAGATAACCACACAGTACAGCCTATGCTCTAATGATAATTTATATTATAAGAACATGTACTTTACATATTTATTTAGAAAATAAATTTCATTTGGTGTGTCTATTAAGAAATCTACGCCATGCCGCATATAATTATGGGTAACGCAGGACATTTCATTTGGTGTGTATATTAAAGAGTCTACGACCTGCCGCATGTAATTATGGGTAACGCAGGACACTCTTTTGCATTCTCTGTATCCTTGAGGTTAAGGGAAAATACTTATACTCCGTAAAATAGAGAATAATGATTGAAATGCACGCTGTTTCTTCTACTCATCCAATACTCTACATTTCTTTTCATCTTTTATTTTAGGTAGGGTTAGGTTAGGTTAGATTACCTTGACGTCGGGGTCGGGGAGGTTATCTTTTGGTTTCCCAACTTGTTTTTTTTTCTTTTTAAAACTCAAATAATTGAGAAGAGGATATTCATTTCCTCTCCTTCACATTGTTGCTTCCTTATATACTTTATACCAAATTTAGTCGAATTCGAAAGCTTAAAGTGGTTTTCATAGTGTCCATTCAATACTTCTTCGCATCAGCGCATGCGTGAAACAATTGTGAAATAGCGTTCGCGGTAATTAGACAATCTGTTTAAATCGTTGATAAACACAATTTCTGATGTTATACCTTGTTCCGCTAAACTTCTTACCGATACTACTTTTTAACTCAATTCGAAATCCGATCAGTGTTTCTAAACTATTTTTCCACTTAAAGGGAGAATGCACTCCTAACAACGAATGTTTTTTTATCGATTCCTCAAGGTTTAAATAGCAGCCTAATCCACTAGTGAAATAATTTACGAACGAATATTAAACTAGAAATAAATTAAAACTTACCAGGAAAATAGATTAAAGCTAGGTTCCCACTTGACCGAAAACGTTAGCGCTGCGTCAAAAAAAAAGAGCCTCTGCGTCAAGATTTTCGTTTGGTTCACACATACGACCGAATTCAAACCGAACTGCGCTGTAGTCACGTGGGAGGCCGCCTAGCGGCCTAGAGCCTAGGCAGCGGAGCAGCCTAAGCTACGGTGACCGAGGCTTAGCGATATTTTCCACTATTTGACTTATGAAAACTTCGGTATTAAATTATACAATGCTTTCATATATAATGTACAAAAGCTAAATTGTAATATCGAAAGCGGAAGATTTTGGGTGAGAAACATTTTTAAACGAAGGCTTGCCCTGGGATTACTATTCCGCCAAGCGGCATAGGGCCTAGGCAGCGACCTAGGCCGTAGCTACGGCGACCACGGCTAAGCGATATTTTTCACTATTTGACTTGTGAAAACCTGTATCTGAAGCTCTTTTTTACTCCTACTGTTCGTAAAAATGATTTCAGAGGTTGGTTTTATTTTAGCTGAATTAAAAAATACATAGCCGAAGAATCAGTTTCAATTCAGTCCATTTAGTCGACGATTAGCGTATATTAAATTTCAATGGCTGACGCCATTTTACGAACGTGGCTAAAAAAATATTTTGAGCCCTGACGTCAGAGGGAGAGACCTCCCGAAACGAATTTTCATTGGTCCTTAAAATAAAATTACGTCGGCTTCTGCGTAAAAATTAGAACACGTTTACGTTAAAAAATACTTCAAGTAATAGTATCCCTTAAAAACGGCCGATTTAGGCTCTCCACGTCGACCTATTGTCATCATTGTCACGGCATTTAGTTTACTACCTTTGATACGAGTATAAGGGGTGCAAAATGAGTTCTCACAACCGTCACTACTGGAAACTTCATGACTTCTACGCTTTTAGTGTATGTGTAGGCCAAGTACCGTCAGTAGGCGAAACATGACGTCTCAGTGGAACTGACCAGATATCATTCGTGGATTTCAAGAAAGATGATTATATAATTATATAATTTAAATAATTATAATTTAAATATAATTTATTATAATTTAGAAGAATTGGGGAATCCTTCTTATCTATTATAAAATTAATTTTCCTCTTTTTTGGAAGCCGGGGGGACGCTGGTCGAAAACAGGGTTGCACTAATTAAACGCCAGACCTCTGCTAACTAATCAACGCCTCTCTTATTTTATCAAAGCCAGTGCAGGCGCGAAAAAAATTCCAAAGGGGGAAATTAAGTTCGCCAATTTTCCACTATAGAGGCGCGATTAACCAAAGGTTTTGCAGACACGTATCTTCCGATACCGTGGCAACCCGACCTAGAAACATCTCTTACGTCGGGTTTGCCAATGTAACGGGAGGGACGCCAATGTAACGGGAGGGACGCGACTGCAAAAATCGCTGAATGATCCCGCCACATATCGTGAAAAACCACAGTCCTCTACGAGCTAAAGTAACCCCCTGCTTCAGGAGCTTGCACCGGCTTCGATAAAATATAGGAGGCGTTGAAATAATCTTCCCCAGCCCATAATAAGATGAAAGGGTTACAATCCACGTGTGAACCAGCTATTGGAAATAATAGATGGTCCCGTCCTTGTTTTAATTTTTTCCTCCTCTGAAATGATTGAAGTTTGATAAAACACAAAATATTTGTTGTATATATTTTGTTAGTAGATAGAAAAGGGGTGTTAGGACACAGGTGGTTCCGGTGGTGCCAATTTTTTTTTTTTTTTTTTCATCCGGGTTTCGAACCTGGTACCCAATGTATGTGACGTAAGTGCATTAGCAGACTACGCCATCTTCTCATATCAACTTTAAAAATATTTTCCATCCTTATCTATATTCTCGGTTCTTATCTCTATGTTCATATATCACGTGATTGAAAGTTTAAATGATAAGGCGCCAAATCAAATATGAATCTATAATCTATACTGAAACCTCTTTAAGCCTTTGTCGTTTTCGAATTATTTTTTTAAATTCTTAAAGTCAAATATATTCAGTGATACTCCAATAGTCTCTCATTTATCGATATGGATTTAAGTCTGCAACACCCTTTTAACGGACTGGTGGCTGGTGTAACGGGAAGTGGAAAAAGCGTCTTTGTTGCGAAATTGATTGAGCACAAGGAAATTAGAATTTCGCCCCCACCCGAACGTATAATTTGGTGTTATACTCAATACCAGGACAAACTGTTTAATTCCATATCGAGTCATAGCCCAAGCGTGGAACTTCACGAGGGTCTATTGGATGTAGGCACTTTAAACGCCAACGTTAGAAACTTTGTTATATTAGACGATCTTTTATGCGAAATCGCTAATAACAAGGAAGTTACCAACTTGTTTATTCGAGGATCCCATCATCTAAATACGTTAGTATTAATTTTAATGCAAAACCTCTACTACCCAGGAAAGGAAATTAGAACGTTGAATCTCAACGCTCACTATTTGATAATTTTTAAAACACCGAGAGATCAATCTGCGATTCTACATTGGGCAAAACAAATATCTCCAGTCAACAGCAAATACGTTGTGGACGCGTTCAGACAAGCCACTGCTATCAGCTATGGTTATCTATTCGTAGACCTCAAAGCTACGACCCCGGAGGATAGAAGATTAAAGACAGGAATACTACCCGGAGAACAAGCCGCCATATTTATACCAAAATGACCAGAATAATCGAAGCAAAATTCTTCAGAGTTCAAGGCCAATAGATCGTACGTGAAGGAGACAGGGGAATACGATGTCTGGATATTTAAAGCACCATTCCCTTTCACGGATCTATCACCTATGGATAAAAGGCAGTGTCAGTGGTTGTCGAGGAACAGTTGTGACATGCGCTGGGACGAAGGAGATCATCCATTCGAAACTCAGCCTGAAATTGACAAAATTATACGAGAGAAAGCCGAATCCTTTATAACCAAAGGCTTAGAAGAAGCTCTCGGGTTATCGAGGTTTTTGAAGACCGAAGTAACCAACGCTGAAGATCTGGGTTGTCCGAGACTAGCAAGTATAATTTGTAGAACGCCTAGAAGTTGTACGTTCCACCGAGACGAGAACAATTGTACGCTCGTGAAAGCTGCCCGATTAGCTACATGGCTCCGCCGAAGAGAGTACACGAGCACTTAGACTTTCTAAAATATTTGAATACCTGTAACGCGTGCCAACGGAACGCCGCCATTAAACACGCGAGTAAAGAAGAGTTAACAAGATGGTCAAGCCCATAGGAATAGCTAGACCCATGACATTGTAAAAGAAGCTGAAAAGAATGATGCTATAGCAGGGGCTTGTTATGCATGCATAAACGCTCTTTGAACAATTTGAATGGCGTTTCGAGATTCCTTTAAACACGAAGTTGCGTAAAGTTTTTCAAATCATATTTTTCAAATCATGTTTTTCAAATCATGTTTTTCAAATCATGTTTTTCAAATCATGTTTTTCAAATCATGTTTTTCAAATCATGTTTTTCAAAAATCATGTTTTTCAAATCATGTTTTTCAAAAATCATGTTTTTCAAAAATCATGTTTTTCAAAAATCATGTTTTTCAAATCATGTTTTTCAAACCATGTTTTTCAAACCATGTTTTTCAAACCATGTTTTTCAAACCATGTTTTTCAAACCATGTTTTTCAAACCATGTTTTTCAAACCATGTTTTTCAAACCATGTTTTTCAAACCATGTTTTTCAAACCATGTTTTTCAAACCATGTTTTTCAAACCATGTTTTTCAAACCATGTTTTTCAAACCATGTTTTTCAAACCATGTTTTTCAAACCATGTTTTTCAAACCATGTTTTTCAAACCATGTTTTTCAAACCATGTTTTTCAAACCATGTTTTTCAAACCATGTTTTTCAAACCATGTTTTTCAAACCATGTTTTTCAAACCATGTTTTTCAAACCATGTTTTTCAAACCATGTTTTTCAAACCATGTTTTTCAAACCATGTTTTTCAAACCATGTTTTTCAAACCATGTTTTTCAAACCATGTTTTTCAAACCATGTTTTTCAAACCATGTTTTTCAAACCATGTTTTTCAAACCATGTTTTTCAAACCATGTTTTTCAAACCATGTTTTTCAAACCATGTTTTTCAAACCATGTTTTTCAAACCATGTTTTTCAAACCATGTTTTTCAAACCATGTTTTTCAAACCATGTTTTTCAAACCATGTTTTTCAAACCATGTTTTTCAAACCATGTTTTTCAAACCATGTTTTTCAAACCATGTTTTTCAAACCATGTTTTTCAAACCATGTTTTTCAAACCATGTTTTTCAAACCATGTTTTTCAAACCATGTTTTTCAAACCATGTTTTTCAAACCATGTTTTTCAAACCATGTTTTTCAAACCATGTTTTTCAAACCATGTTTTTCAAACCATGTTTTTCAAACCATGTTTTTCAAACCATGTTTTTCAAACCATGTTTTTCAAACCATGTTTTTCAAACCATGTTTTTCAAACCATGTTTTTCAAACCATGTTTTTCAAACCATGTTTTTCAAACCATGTTTTTCAAACCATGTTTTTCAAACCATGTTTTTCAAACCATGTTTTTCAAACCATGTTTTTCAAACCATGTTTTTCAAACCATGTTTTTCAAACCATGTTTTTCAAACCATGTTTTTCAAACCATGTTTTTCAAACCATGTTTTTCAAACCATGTTTTTCAAACCATGTTTTTCAAACCATGTTTTTCAAACCATGTTTTTCAAACCATGTTTTTCAAACCATGTTTTTCAAACCATGTTTTTCAAACCATGTTTTTCAAACCATGTTTTTCAAACCATGTTTTTCAAACCATGTTTTTCAAACCATGTTTTTCAAACCATGTTTTTCAAACCATGTTTTTCAAACCATGTTTTTCAAACCATGTTTTTCAAACCATGTTTTTCAAACCATGTTTTTCAAACCATGTTTTTCAAACCATGTTTTTCAAACCATGTTTTTCAAACCATGTTTTTCAAACCATGTTTTTCAAACCATGTTTTTCAAACCATGTTTTTCAAACCATGTTTTTCAAACCATGTTTTTCAAACCATGTTTTTCAAACCATGTTTTTCAAACCATGTTTTTCAAACCATGTTTTTCAAACCATGTTTTTCAAACCATGTTTTTCAAACCATGTTTTTCAAACCATGTTTTTCAAACCATGTTTTTCAAACCATGTTTTTCAAACCATGTTTTTCAAACCATGTTTTTCAAACCATGTTTTTCAAACCATGTTTTTCAAACCATGTTTTTCAAACCATGTTTTTCAAACCATGTTTTTCAAACCATGTTTTTCAAACCATGTTTTTCAAACCATGTTTTTCAAACCATGTTTTTCAAACCATGTTTTTCAAACCATGTTTTTCAAACCATGTTTTTCAAACCATGTTTTTCAAACCATGTTTTTCAAACCATGTTTTTCAAACCATGTTTTTCAAACCATGTTTTTCAAACCATGTTTTTCAAACCATGTTTTTCAAACCATGTTTTTCAAACCATGTTTTTCAAACCATGTTTTTCAAACCATGTTTTTCAAACCATGTTTTTCAAACCATGTTTTTCAAACCATGTTTTTCAAACCATGTTTTTCAAACCATGTTTTTCAAACCATGTTTTTCAAACCATGTTTTTCAAACCATGTTTTTCAAACCATGTTTTTCAAACCATGTTTTTCAAACCATGTTTTTCAAACCATGTTTTTCAAACCATGTTTTTCAAACCATGTTTTTCAAACCATGTTTTTCAACTTGGCTACTTGTGAACGCGTCTTTATATCTAATCTTTATTAATTTATCTTGGATACCCGTGTGAAAGCGGCTTTATATCTAATCTTTATTAATTTATCTTGGATACTCGTGTGAAAGCGGCTTTATATCTAATCGTTATGTATTTATCTTGGATACCCGTGTGTACGCGGCTTTATATTAAATCTTAATTTTTCTTTGATACGTGTGAATGCGGATTTATATCTAATCTTTATTAATTTATCTTGGATACCCGTGTGAACGTGGCTTTATATCTAATATTTATTCATTTTTAACTTAGATACCCGTGCGAACAGGCATTTATGTATTATCTTGGTCATTTTATCTTGGATACTCGTGCGAACGGGACTTAATATCAATTCTTTATTAAGTCATTTTTATCTTGGAAACGCGTCTTTATATCTATTCTTTATTAAGTCCTTTTATCTTGGATACCCTGTGAACACGCCTTTATATCTAATCTTTATTAATTTTTACCTTGGATACCCTTGTGAAGGCACCTTTACATCGAATCTTTATTGTCTTATCTTGGATACCCGTGAAAACGCACCATAATATCTAAAATTTATTAATTCATTTTATCTTGAACACCCGTGAAAACACGCCTTTATCTAATCAACCTATAAGAAAATATTGAATATCTTCAAAAATATCTTTTATATTAAATTTAAGTTTCAGCAACATTGGTTTTAAGATTAAGTTAAATCATTTAATCTGTTTTAATTTTAATGAATATTACGTTTCAATTCAGTAAAAGCTACAACCTCAGAAGGCTAAAATAGACGCGAATCAGAAAGATACTATATAAGGCGTTCGTTGATCATTATAAACTAACAAGCGAGTAACGATTGCTGCTCTTCAATGAACTGTGGAGGATATACTTTTACAGCAAGGTAGAAGCTAATAACTGTATAAGCGAATTTTATTGTAGAGTCAAGCGCCGTGGGTGATGACGTCTTCTTCTAAAAGTTCACTGAGAGAGGTAAGAAGACGAAAGTTTTTCGATTCGAAGACGTATTTCGTCTTCTTGTACAACGCCAACGCGAACGCCAACGCGAACGCCGACGCCGCAGTGAATACAGTACCTAGATCCAACTAGGGTTGGGTCTAGCTAAAAACCATCGCCGAATGTTGTAAAAATATACTGCAGGGTAACGTTTCTGTAACACAGATGACGAGAAGAAGCGATTGAAGAAGCATTGCAATTCCATACGTCGCGTGGCCAAGAAAAATACTCCTGCTAAACGAAGACAAATTTTAATTCAAAAAGGTGGATTTCTCCCAATATTACTTCCGATAATCAGTTCGATAGCAGGAGCTATTCTATCAAAAGTTATCAATTAAAGATGATGAAAAAAATGCTATTAATTTCCGAGGAGACGTTCCAAAGACTTAATTCGGAGAAAGACTTCAAAGTGGATAAAACTTTGGAATTGGAAAAGGTCGATAAAATTAAAGACATTCTCGATGATCCCAATTTGAACAACACGGACAAAATTAATCGCTATAATCACGTGCTCTCGAGGGTTATTAATAAAAGATCGAAGAAAAAGTTAAAAAACCGAAAATACAAAATTGGAGTGCGGAGATTGCTTCCGGCGTGCCGTCATATATGACCTCGGAGTGTTTAGATTTATACAAGTGGTTAGAGTTAACATTGAAAATTAAATGGACTGACGCCGGGGAGTTGATTTACAACAAGCGTAGAGTCGTAGGATTGAACATCGTCGATCTACTAGCTTATTCAGTATCGAAATCCAAGAAATAAATCGCCGTCACGGGCTCGAAAGAGTTCCACGAATTGTTGTATAAAGTGAACGCGCCAAGATCTCTAATAAAAATCCGCAAACGTGACGTCATCCCACCCGAGAAGAGGGAATATAAAGATGAAACGGAAGATGAGTATTACTCTGACGAAAGCGGACCAATGAAGGGTCGCGGTTCCTGTAATTGGATTTCATTGTAATATTTATACCAATAAAATACACTTGAATATATTTCTTCGATTCATTTATTAATTAGGCTTTGACATGGAGAGTGGTAATGTCGAGGTTGTCTCTGTAGGACTTTTAGCGTCTCTATTCGAGTCATTTATAAATTCTCCCAAGTTATTAACTGCAGTTTTAATTGTATTTATAATAATAATTATAGAAGTTAGCGATTTTGTATTCTGGCATTATAGTGCTTCGAGCAACTGTTCATTCAATGGAAGAATTTAAAAAATATATAATAAGGTTTCGGATCCGGGCTCTTACGGTAGTGTTGACGGCTTATACCGAGCGGCTAAAGACCGAGGATTAAAGGTTACTGTTAGAGAAATAAGCGATTTCTTGAAAACCCAAGATACTTATACGCTTCACAGGAGTGCGAGGAAGCACTTCACTAGAAATAAAACTATAGTCTACGGGATCGACGAACAGTGGCAAATCGACTTGGCTTTACCAGATACAATAATGGTTTCCGTTATCTATTATGCTGTTAAATTACAAGGTCCGTACGAAGTGGCTTTGGTGGAATTCAGCTATCCCCACACATGGAGCAATATGAGATCGTCGTGCTGGATATCTTTAACTAACCACGGGGAAAATAGAAATAGCACGAGTCATTCGAGAATGGTAGAACTTCCCGCGGGCTACTACGGAAATATAGAAGACCTATTGGAGCAACTCAATTACGACGAAGATAATATCTCGAACGTCACTATACTGAAAAAGGAGACGCCAGTCGAGGGTGATATGTTCGAGTCAGAGACGACAGCGAGTGCTAAATACACGTTTAGTTATATCGCGCGATTACGACGTGTGGAAGTTTCTGTAAAACCGGATTACTTCTTAACTATACCGGGGGAGTTGGTGGTCATGTTGGGATTTACGAAAGATCATACAAAAACTACGACAATCGTCCACGCGAGAATAGCCAGTTATCCGGTGGATTTAGACGCGGGTCTTCATTCACTCTTCATATATTCCGATATCATCGAAAGTAGGGCTGTAGGTGACGTTCATGTTCCGCTTCTACGAATAACGAGTGCCCAAGGGAATTCTTGCAATTCCTTTCAATCCATCGAAATTAATATTATGAGTGAAATGGGTGTACCCGTCAAGTTCGAAAGAGGTAAAGTTCACGCGACTCTACATTTGAGACCTCGAAGAATGTGGTCGCCCTTATAAATAAGCCGACAGTATGGACGCGCTCGGCATTCTTATCGAGAGAGTTAAACGAGACCCATCATGAAGCAAAAACTGTCCTCCACCCAGTCGGACTACGATCGCCAATTTTTAAATCAAATTGGACACGGAATTAAGGTTGACTACGCTAAATATTTTCAAAGTCAAATTGGAAAGGGTTCTATACCCGTATACCAGGGTCTCCCCGTTCAACAAGGATACGGTCTAGGAAACTTTATCGCCTCTGCCTTCCGTCGAGCCGTACCACTTTTGAAGAAGGGAGCCATGTATCTTGGGAAAAAACTGTTAAATACGGGATCTAAAATCGTTACCGACGTAGCCAGCGAAATTACCGTGAAATCCGCGGCTAAATCTCGAGGGAAAGACGCTGCGAGAGATGTCGTAATCAGTGCCGCGGACGAAATCGCTAGAATGACTGGAAATGGGCATAAAAGAAAGTGTAAGCGTCGAAGACTAGTCAGTTCAGCGACGAACAGGAAGAAGAGAAGACCGCTCTTAAAACCCTCCGATATATTTTGTACAATATAATGGCCCATATCCATCCCGATTCCCAAGGTTCGGTTAGTTCCGAAGTCGAACTTTTCAACGTGCCGCTCACAAACGCGAGAATAGTGAGTGGAGAATGGGTTGAGTATAGTCCCATCTCGAACATTAACGAAAATTCAACTCTAACCTTCGCCGTGGCCGGAAACTCCGATACGTACATTGATTTGTCCAAAACTTTGTTACATCTTCAAGTTAGACTCGTCGACCCAGCGGACGAGTAGAACAATTCCAGCGGCGGCAGTAATCGATGCGGCTGGGGTAATCACCACACTGGCGGACGTGGTATAGCGCCAATGAATCTGTTTCACTCGAGCCTTTTTAGCGAGGTACACGTTTCCTTGGGTGATAGATCGGTAACGCCATCGCCACAGAACTATGCCTACAAGGCCATGTTTCAAACAACCGTGACTTTTGGTGGACCTGCGAAAACAAGTTTTCTAACTGCCGCCATGTTCTACAAGGATACAGCCGGAAAATTCAATACCCCGTCGGAAAATGAAGGATTCAAGAAAAGAGCAAGTTTCGCCAAACAAGGGACCATCGATATGATTGGCGCAGTTCACACGGACATGTGTCAAGAGTCTCGTTTTATTCCGAACATGATTGACTTGAAATTTAAATTTATTAAAAGCTCCAACGAATTTTGTATTCAAACCTTAGCGGGTGGTGTTAGATGGAAGGTACAATACGAACTCGCTTCCCTGTATATCAGAAAAGTAAAATTAACTCTCGAGATTACATTTGCCCACGCCAAATGTCTCGAACTAGCTACCATGAAATATTCAATAACTCGAACGGAATTTAACTCTTTTTCCATAAATAGCGGAACAAAAATCTGCGTTAGAGATAATCTCTTTATGGGACAGTTACCTAAACGAGTCCTTTTCGTTCTGGTAGAACAGAACGCCTATCTAGGCGATTATACCCAGTCGCCCTTTAATTTTCAACACTTTGATTTAAATCATATCGCTCTCTACCTCGATGGAACTAGCGTTCCTCACAAGCTTTTAACCCCTAATTTCGAGAGACATCAGTACATGAGATCGTACACTAATCTTTTAACTCAAACATCCCAATGGCTCATAGACGAAGGGAACTTTATCTTGCACGAAGAGTTTCCTGGTGGGAATTGTATTTTCGTATTTGATTTGAGTCCTGACCTCAGTTGTTCAGCTTCACAATTTCAGTTGATAAAGAATGGTAATTTGCGATTAGAATTAAAGTTCGCCAGGGATTTGCCGAAGACTGTTAGCGTATAATACTACGCCAAATTTCAAAATTTAATTGAAATTGACAAAAACAGGAACGTTATTTACGATTATACCAATTAGAAAATGGACTCTCAGCAGTTAACTAAAATAATGGAAAACGATTCGATCACTGAAGGTCTGTTTCGAGGTATTTTCGCAGCCAAAACTGTTAAAACCTTTCCTTCACTCTATATTGTAAATACGGGATTATCTGACACAGAAGGCGAACATTGGACGGCTATCTATTTTTCTCGTTATAAGAATACAGAGTTCTTTGAGAGTTTCGGTAACCCTCCTGACATGTTTAAATTTAACGATTTTGTGGAAAGAAACAGTATAACTGTTACATTTAACTCCAAACAATTGCAAGGGAACTTTAGTATGACTTGTGGCGGATATTGTGTTTATTTTGCTTTGTATAGGTGCAGAGGTGTTAAATTGTTTAATATATGTGTAAGATTTATAAAAGATAACAAGTTGGGAAACCAAAATATAACCTCCCCGACCCCGACGTTAAGGTAATCTAACCTAACCCTACCTAAAAGAAGAGATGAAAAGAAATGTAGAGTATTGGTGGAGTAGAGGAAACAGCGTGCATTTCAATCATTATCCTCTATTTTGCGGAGTATAAGTATTTTCCCTTAACCTCAAGGATACCGAGAATGCAAAAGAGTGTCATGCGTTACCCATAATTACATGCGGCAGGTCGTAGACTTCTTAATATACACACGAAATGAAATGTCCTGCGTTACCCAAAATCATATGCGGCATGGCGTAGATTTCTTTATAGACACACCAAATGAAATTTATTTTCTAAATAAATATGTAAAATACATGTTATTATAATATAAATTAACACTAGAGCATAGGCTGTACTGTGTGATTATCTTTGAGATAATCCACTGATTTGATAAAGACGAAGGATTTAGTCTGGGATGGCAAGGAAGTCAAGGAATTAAAACCACGAGGATTTGGTAGCAAGTTCCTCTTAGACAAACCAAGAAATATTGTAGACTGAATGTTCCATTTACAACCCATTTTCGGTAGATGATTGGCAATTACTTCCGGTAAAGTTTTCTTCTAAAATTCTTGTTTTGACGTGCTAATAGAGGACCATTACTGATATTTTCATCATGCAAGTGATCCCAGTCATTGGAAGAATCAAAGGATTGAGCTGGACGAGATGTTATTTTCCAAACCGGCTGACAAGACGTTAGCTTCCACTCCTATGATAAAAAAAAAATATCTTGAAGACTGAAATAGACTAATTTCCATACCGTTAATATTATACTTGAATAGCTCCTTTTATTTTTAGAATAACGAGGCCGTATGAAGAACTGTTGAGCTTTTACTGACTGTAAGAATCTCATATGTCGAGTCCGAAAACACTCGCTGCTTGCATGTTTCAATTCTTCGTAGCCAGGCCGTCTCTTTCTGGTGATAAATGAAAGCCGTGTCGCTGCTCTGTTGACTTCAAATGGTGATGACATTCTGCGCTGGTTGATTTTCTCACTTAAGTCACTATAGCTCTCTTCCCTCTGGTCTCGTCTTGTCTCGTCTCCTGGTCTGCTAACGAAGTTCACTCTACTCGGCTTCTTTTGATTATGAAAATAATCGGAAATGTTTCTTGGTTTTATAGTGGAGAAATCTGAAGCCTATTTTTTTTTCCAACATCAGATAACCATTTTTTATTCAAAACTGTTTTTTTTAAACACAGGAAACCTACTGTACTTCTGTCCAAGGGGAGTTTTCACGACTATAATTTTTCTTAAGATGTTTAACATTTTGTGTCAATCCGCCTCAGCTTTAAATCTTATGTCGTTTCTATCTTGGATGCCCGTGTAAACGTACCTTTATTTAGATTCTTCAATCCACCCCAAGTTTGCAGCAAGCCTTAGCCTATACTGCTCGTTATACCTTTGCTTTTTGGACTAGATGATATATGGAAAACAGATTAGCGCGTGTTGCCAACTCAAGCTGGTATTAAACGGTCACATTTCATTAAAGAACAACAGCAACTCCCCATAAGAGTCTGGGTACACGTAATGTTAATAATTTTGAAGGCTCTAGAGTATTTGCAGACCAAGTAACGCCAATAGGCAAAATATTATATCACATTGAACCTATATGCATTTCTTCAGTATACCAACACAACCCTAAATAATTCTCTACTTAAAACCAAACCTAACTAGAGAAAAAAAGGAAAATAAATAAGATATAACCACATAGATTTCAAGATAAATAATCCAGTCCATAATTCAGTATTAAAACAAAAAATCAGAATTAAGACAACTGAAATTAGCAATCTTTGGTAATATGTAAAATAGCCCTTACACGAACAATTTAAGTAAAGCAAATTATCAAATAAACGCCAAATAAGTCAATTAATTAAAATTAAAAATATTAGTCTTACCACTACCAAATAGCGGGCAGAAAACACAGACATCAAGATAACATTAGCAAAATAAATTTTCAACACCGGTAATCCTGAGAACTAGATTCTACAAAATCTTCCTGAATAATAAATTTATTTTAATCTAAAAAATATAAAATCTTAAAAAAAATATCTATACAAATAACATATTGATAAACCAATTAAAATTAGATGCGAAAAACATTTAATCTCGATATGAGATTAAATACACAAGGTCAAGGTTCTTCTTTTAAAACCATATCAGAATTTTGACGGTTGTAGAGTATTTGTAGACCAAGTAACGTGAAAAGGCAAAATGTTATATCAAATTGAACCTATACATGGCTTCAGTATACAACACAAGTTGTGAAACAAACGTTATTTTACGTGACTACACACTAGCTAAAACGTCACCGAAAATAAACGACAGTAGGCATTAAAAAGCATAGTTCTACTATACTTAATTGGGATAAACATTAATTTCATGTGGGGAAAAGTGTGAAACTAAAACTAGCAGTCATTAAGAGATCCAATCACGTGATTCTTTTCCCCACTCGGTCTACATTTCACTATAGGGTGAACCATATCATATATACCAATTAAAACACAAGAAAATTCAATGTCAATCCGGTTTAAGAATGTTAGTCAACTGTAAATTGTGGTATAAATAACCTGGTTCGATCTGCGCATGCGTACACGCAACAATTTCGCGTGAAATACATTTGGAAACGTGCGAGGCTTATAAAATATTAATTCGAAAACCCGTGCTAGTTATTAAAACCAATTCTTACGCCACTGTTCGAAAATTTGCCAGAAAATTACAGTATTTCCCCATACATTAAACTGATTTTCCCAAGAATATCAGAATCGCTTTGATATTTTGCACGCGTAAAGTGGTTTCGGACTTGAAATTTAGTGGGCTACACATACTCGCGTGCTGATGAACTCGATTTTACGCAAGTCACAAATACACATATGTTCCTTTGCTTAAATGACGTTATTATGCTTTAAAGGTGTGCAAAATTGAAGCTTAGCTTGTTTACACGCACGTATTTACTTTAGACATTCGGAGAAATTGAAAAAAAAATTAGAACTCTAACGTTTTGGCCATTTAGATCTACCAAACATACCAGCACGCGTTCTTCGTAAATCTATTTATATCTTTACGCTGATGACGTGAATGCACCAATTAATATCCTTAAGAGAGCGCATTAGACGCGATAGATGCAAGGAAGTCGCCTAGACATTAATGGCGTTTTGCGCGAGAAATTGCAAATATTAATGAAGAATTTACTTCAAATCCAGCGTTTCTTGTGAATTATACCCTTGCGTATACGCGGCATTTTCGTGCGAAACAAATTCGCAAATATAGCAAACACGCGAGCAATTGAAAAAATGAAATTGAAAGCGCGTGCTAGAAACTTATTCTTATAACAAAGTTTATATACATTGTTTCCAGCTTCGCTAGGAAGTAAGTTTATCCCGGTACATAAAGCTAATTCTCTCAATATTCAGCCGAAAAGAAAAAAATAATACTAGAAGTCTGTTGCAGACTTCCAGTCCCTGTACTCGGCCGGTTATTCTATTAAATACAAGTTTGTGGCAGTTTATTCAGCATGTAGACCTCAATTATCATGTCTCCTATCCTACGTGGTAATAGTTGGTTTGTTATTCAATGGCGAATTATTAAAGATTGGGTTTAAAGCACATTCCAGTCACGGAACTCAAGTACATGAAAATCAAAGTAGGTAATGGAGAAGTTTAAGTTAGATATACGGGTACATTCGCTCCAAAAGTCAAGTGCAAATCACCCATAAGACCTTACATTATATGAGGCTTTTACGCAGGCCTTAAGGTTATGTACAAGTACGAAGCCCAAACACACGTGTATTAGCTCTCCTCGACACCGAGGTAAAGGAGGTATCACTCCACGGAGAGAAACGCCAGTCGAAGCAGCTAAGAGCCGCTGTCGAATTTCCATCACACTAGTGAATTGGTACGGCGAGCGAAAAGGTAACCAGCTCTTCGATCCCAGCTTTTTCTCTGACGGCCGAAATAGTATTTCACGCTTTTATATATGCGATAAACAAAATAAAAAAACACCTACACATTTTAATAACTGAGGCTAAGCTAAAAAATTAAATCAATCAATTAAAATAGATAAAAAACAAGACTACTTCCATATGCGTAGAAGTTGAACTGTATTAGTTTTCCAATCCACCCTGAGTTTGCAGCAAGCCTAAGCCTACAATACCTTTATACCTATGTTTTTGGACTAAATGGTACATGGAAAATAGCTTAACGCGTGCTGCCAACTCGAGCTGGTATTGAACACACAAATTTCACAAAATTCTTAGACAATTTCTTAAATATCTTCTAAAATAACATTTAATTTTAATTTAATTTTCAGCGAAATTATTAATTAGACTAAGTTAAGTAATTTAAGAAATTTTAATTATAGTTTAAATGAACATTTCGTTTCAATTCACTGAAAGATACCACGCCATAAGGCTACAACGCGTTAGTGTAAAAAAAGTGGTATATAAGGCGATCGAAAAACATTATTAGGTATCTGTAACTTAAAGCTGTGAAGAAAGGGGAACCCACCCCCTGTTCAATGTCTGGAGGTAGTTATTACACCAGGCGCTCAGTGTAGCTACGAACGCAAATCTGACCCGTAGAGGGGGCGAGTTGATGGTTGATGTGGACCATATTAGTGAGGGACGCCTCCCTAATATGGCCCGCTGGAGGTTGGACCTTGGTGCGTTAGGATGGTCGGAGGTGATTATAACAGTGGGAGACGTCCCATTGTGTATAATCGCCTTCAACTGCCCAGCATCGAGGTTTGATGGTATGATAATATGCAATGGGAGACGTCCACGGTTGCATAAAATCGCACGACACCTGAAGATTATCCATGTGGCAGCCTGATTATAGGAATTCCCGTTGAACGGAATTGAACGATAAGATGGCATGTTTACGTCTTGAGTCCCAAGATTTTTGCTCTACGTGCTAGGTCACGTGATATCCGGTTACACCGGAAATAGTGTACACAGGATATCCGCTTACACCGGAAGTGACAGACACAGAGACGACGAACGTAAAACCTCCCCGTGAACAAGTTCACTCGGGGAGGTAAAAATTTTCGAACTTACTTTTTGTCTCCATCCAAATTTTTGGAATTCCAGAACCGGTTCCTTATTGGGCATGACGATTTTCTGAGGACCGTGAATACTGCACTCTTTCACGTGCTCATCCCGGTTACGCTCAGAGTTGGGACCCGAAAATCGATGTAAACAATACCGGCAGTAATGTGTGGTTTCATTATGTTTCGTGAAACTGCTAAGTAGACGACTTAGACTACGTATTAGCAGAGGTATATAATAACCCCCTTCGGGGGGAAGTATGAAAAGTAGGCAAAATCGACGAACAACAAGTGCCCGGCGTAAATCGCTTCGGATCGACACACCGCTTTACTCCCAAAAAATAGTTACACCATTTTGAACCTCACTAAATTTTCCCTACGCACACTTCCGGAACTTGCGACTCCATTTTAACAGACAGCCTGACTCCTGAGACAGGAAGTTCTAAACACAAATCGAGCCGTCTTGTTTATACAAAGACCATTTACTAGAATAGCGACATTGAGAAGTCCAGCGCGAGCTAGTGGCCTAGATAGTCAGCAGCGGGCTCTTGTTGTTCGTGATTTTTAGCATTGGTAGTATAGGGGCTTTCATACTTCCCCCCGAAGGGGGTTATTATATACCTCTGGTATTAGACAATAATGTTTTTTTTTCACCTTTCGTGATTAGTAGAAGATCGATTTGGCGAGCTTTTTCGACTCTATTGGCACTAATGTAGAGAGGGAAAATGAATTTTTCGTAGCAGAATATATTAACCGATAAATTGTTTTTTTTTTCCTCGAACTTCTTTAATTTTTCCGCGTTTAGTTCAAAGGGGAATGCTATTCCTACTAAATCTAACTCATTCTGAAACCTCGCATACTTTTGCACCCGATTAGGGTTGGTGTAAATGAGCTAGAATGGACCATAGGAAACCCCTATTGTCTTGGTTTTTAATGTTCGTGATTGCGTATTTAGAAGCAAGTTATTTCGGCAGTTCAATAAAAGTACCGACTACGAGAGGTGATAATATTTACTTGCATGAATAAAATCCGGTCTATGGTCCATCCGCTCCCGCGTTTTTGGAATTCCTCTATCTTCCGTTTTAGAGTTTCCAGGCACGCTTCGATTTCTCTATCAATGGTGTCTGCCGTTAAAGTCAGTTGCACGTCACTATTATGATACCTGATAAACTCCACTTCCTCACCCGCATGGTCAAATACCATTTAAGCCCTTTGTCACGCGCTAACTTGTTCTGTAGATAGTTTAGGAGAGCTACTCTATGGTGATTAACTAAAACATCCGCGTCCGTTTCCATGGCTGCTGAAGAAGCGCAGAAGGTTGCGTTTCTTAACGCTATCATCTCCTCCAGCTGGTCGAAGACGCGTGGTTCATCCTGGGATGCGATGTCTGGCGGTGGGAGGGCGTCTGCTTCACGATCTTCCATGTCCCGCATGAAATTCTGAAGAATTTCGTTCTCCTGGTTGTTTAGATTCCCCATCGGAAATTCCTCATTGTCGAGAAATTCTTCAAGTCCCGCGTCATTTTGACTCTCCAGAAATTCCCTCTCCAAGTCGGAAATATCGTCAGGAATGTTCGTGATTTATTGAGTGGCAGTTGAGGTGGACGGAGCGTTGGCGGAACTTTACGGGACAGCTTTGGATGTTGACGGGATGCAGTTGATGGTCCAGGGTGCAGATTCGCCTATCTTCTGCTTCTTAAAAGCTCCGATAGGGGTGTCCCATGATAACGTCGTTTCACTGGAGCTGCTCCTGGCGTATGGTGGGCGAGTATATGCCGGACAGCGCTATCCTTCCTCGTGAAGGCCAGATCGCAAAAACTACACTGAAATTTATCATCTCCGTGTTTTTTCACGTTCATGACGAAGTAAACTTTTACTTTGGGCGAACTTAGCCCCGCAAATACCGCAGATGACCATATTTAAACTAAGTTCTAACTAGTTTCTAAATTTAAAAGTTTTAATATTACCAGAGGAGATGTTGGCGCTTCTAGAGGGCAGGAACTTGTGATGATTAAGATTTGAAAAAAATCACTATTTATATCCTCCCTTATCTTTTAATAATCAAACCAACTGATTAATTCGGGAAAAGCCTTTCCCACTCTCACCGACCTTTAATTTAGCGTCAGCCATTTTGAAATAAATGATGGTAAAAACCAATATTTAATTAGCGCCAAACTTATCTCCAGTGATTGCTTTCCCTAAAATACTGAGTTTTATAGTTTTATATCGATTGGAATTTATATTAAGAAATGAGTAATATGATTAGAGATTGAAATCATAATTTTATTTTTATATTTACAAATTTTGTTTCGAAGTGCAAATAATTTAAGTCGCCATTTGCTTACAAAAATCAAAACTTAAAAATGTTGAATTATTAAATATTTCCGTAATTAATTGGATATTTAAATTATTTACAGCATCTGTAAAGTTAGTTTCCACCCGTTCCGCCCAATCTTGTAATAGACAGTCATGTTGATTTTGGGATGGATGGTCAATGAGACACCCATTGCAAGTGTTCTTAATTAAGTCCGTTAGCTGTAGAATGACGATTTCCTTTATTGCTTGGTAGACTTTCTTGGATTCGCTGAGCATGATATCGACTTGTTGGTGTTTTTCCAAGAGTTTCTCCCATAGAACGGGTCCGATAGCAAATCCATTTTTTATCCCCATAGTTCTTCCCGTTTCCAGTCGTCATTTCTCGGATATCATGCATCTTCCGGTCCTGGTACGACTTGAGTTCCACCCGTTTATGGTTCGACCCTTCCAAGAAAACTGAGGAAGGACTCGCGTCTTCGACCCTTCCAAGAAAACTGAGGAAGGACTCGCGTCTTCGTTTCGAAAGTATTGCGTGATTTCCTCCCTCTTTCGGTATATTTGAAAATATTCCTCCTCGCTGAGAATGATTCCGGTGGACCCGTCAGTAAATCCAAGCCTAGTTTTACATTCAGGGGTGATAGTGATCGACTTACTCGATGAGATCTCGAAGACGTTTGTGTTGTCCCTGCAAGAGATAGAAACGACTAAGTTAATTGAGGGTATATTCAAATAATTTCAAAGTTATTTTTGGTAAACTAATAATTTCTAAGTTATTTAGGATTTATTAAGTTATTAATTTTAAAAGGAAAATGGTACTTACATTTTTAGTATTCTCGTGGGTGACTGAATGATGGTTGAAACACGGACTCTAAATCTATAACGACCAGAAAGCGGCCCCGTTTTTAGCCCCCGAATACCGAACCTGTTGTGGGAGTATTCGAAGGTCATTTCGAGAAAAGTAAAATGGCGCGCGTCTTTCGATCGCTTAGGGTGGACGATAACGTCCGAAGAAAGAAAAAAGACTCTCACCATGAACATTTGTAAGCTAAAAGGTTAGTTTTACACTTTTATCGTTTTAAAATTTTATAACAAATATTTGAAGATCGTTTTTTTAATGAATAACGCAGTCTTGATTGATAAAATGATGATAACAAATTAAGCCTTGGCCTGGTTAATGATTAGTTTTATCAGAGTTTTATGGCAAGACTATGCATGATGCCACAATCTGTGGCTGTGCTTAATCAAATGGTTAAATATCGTGCATATCTTTAATATTGTATCATATTTATTGCAGCGAGATATTCAAAGAGCGGAAGAAGTTTTAATACTAGAGCCGTATGTGGATTTACATGTGGTCGTTAATCAATCTTTAATAGAAGAAATTGAACCAACAAAATTGCCAATTAGTCAGCCCTATTTACTTGTAATTAAATCCACAATAGAAACAAAATTACCATTAAAAAAGAAACCAAAGAAAAACGAAGCGCCTCAATCAAGTATGAATTATATTAACTGGTCGTAAGTGTCAATTAAAATTATTAAATAATTGGATCTGTTTGTTTCTCTTTTACAGAAATTACTGAACTAGAGTTTTCTGATATTATTATTAAAAGTGTTAAAGAGTTGTCAAATTTAAGGGACAGCTCAAAATATTCGGAATTAAATGTCTTATTACAAGAATTGCCAAACAACAATATTCAACCCTGGAGAAACGGTTACGAAGCTCTGAGTTGCGTAACTCTAAAACCAAGTAAAGGTTTCTGGAAGGAGGCCCAATTGCTTCAATCTAACGAGGATGTAATAGAAGAAACAGTCATTTATTTATCTTCATTCGCTCCTCCTGTAATTATTTTTAAATTCAATTTTTGTTTCTTCTAAACTCTAAATAAATATATTCTCTCAATTTCAGATATTCCTCACCATTAGTCAATATGAAAAAAAATGTTGCGCGGCAGAACTTCTTCGTCATATTCTTAATGAATTATAATTATATGTTGAGAAAAATGCAGTGGAAATTGGGGCGAAGTCAAGTAAAAATATTGGTGTACCATGCTCTAATACTGATACCCTAAAGCCAACAGTTCATCAGATTCAGATTCTTTATTACGTGTCTGGATACACTGTGTATTCAACGTCCAGAAGCCTCTCCAAAAAATATGATATCCTTAATATTCTTGCAATCAAAGGCTCTCAGGAAGACATTAAAAAGTATTTGAACCAAGAACTGCCAGACCTGAATATTGTAAATTGGGTAACGGCTAACAACAGGGGTGGCCTACTCTACGTACGAAAGGAAACTTTTATTTTTTTCCAAATGGTGGACCAAATTGTAGATGTTTTTTACAATGGTACAGCCGTACTTAAAGAAAATTTAAATAGAATGCGCAATGCTAGGGATGAAGTTATGAAAAATCAGAAGATAATTTACCAGTGGAATTCTCTGTTTGAACACTCTCAAGTGCCAAATGAGAAGATAGGGTCAATTTTAAAAAAATTAATCGAAATTTATCTAAGACTAAGGGGAAAGGGTTTGCAGCTCTTTTTGCGCGCCAAGTATTTTGGAAAAAAGAAGGCAAATGAGCAAGCCCAGACAAGCCTACGTAAAGGTTTAAAAGAAATCAAGGGAAAGAAACTCTCTGATAAAAAATCTACTTCTAATGAAAACACACTAGTCAAAGATTTTTCATTACCTCTTAAAGTAAAAGGTATAATGCACGATATCAGTGGTGATATATTTTTGGTTTAAGTTCCTCAAAAATTATAGTTTTAGTTTAAAGGAAGAATGCAACCTGAAACACGAGATTTTTTATGGATTCCTTATTGTTTATATATACGTAATCCACTAATAAAAAAATTAACAAACCAATATTAAGCTAGGAATAACTTTTTAATTTTCACTGAATATTTGATTAACAATCATCTACAGAGAGTTTGATATCTCTTAGTTAACTTTCCAGGGATGCTAGTTAAACATACTTTCAGTGAAAGTTTTAAATTTATTCCTAGTTTAATATTTTAAAATTATTTTTTCAGCGGATAAGATATATTTGAACATAGGAATCAATTGGTTTCGGCTGTTGTCTCCCTTTACACGACAAATGTTTCTCAAAAATGATTCCTTGGCAAAATTGTGATATGGTTTCAATTTTATTGTCATCTTATAATTGTGATAAGGTTGTATTGATTTTTTTGTTTAAATTTCAACCAAAAATTGTGACAAGGTTGTATTTTATTTTTATGTTTAAATTTCAACCTAAAATTGTGATAATTTTCCAATAAACAAAAATAAGAAACAAATTTTTCTGCAACATTTAAATTGTTTAATAATCCAACATTTTACCAACGTGGATAGTTTGCCAAGTTAAATAAATGGCTTCAAACTTCCATAGTTAGCTTCGTAAATGAATTTAAAATATAAATGTTACGCATTTTCAACTTCCGTATTTCCTTCTTTGGGAGGTTTTATAACATCGCCTAAGTCTTTAAACCGGTCAACATTTTGCGCAAAATGCAATACATCAGGATTAGTATTTCCTCCGCAAGAACCCCGCTGCTTGCCGAATTCTTGTTCTAGACAATCTTGATTTAAGTGACTAGTTAAAACAAATTTGGCTATTTTTTAATTAGAAATTTTATAATTGCTGGAACCGACTTTGCCGTCATCAATAAGCCCTCAATTGTCTCTCTACTTAAAGTCATTTTAATCCTTTCAGCTGTGGTTACGGATTTTGGTAAACTGTCTACTTCTTTTTGCCAATCCAGAAAATATTGAATAAACGGTCCTTCGAGCCACTGAAAAACAAAATAAATACTTAAACTATACACACAATATTAACCAAAACTAACAAATCTTATTTACCTTTAACCTTTCATCATCTTCACTCTTATATGGGACCAGATTTGAGTTTCGCTTGAAAAGCCCCTCTTTAAAATTTCTAACATTCATACAATCAAAAAATTTATTCATTATGCGAATGAATTTTATCGTTTCTCGGCATTGTTCACCAAACTCTAATTCAAGAGCGTTAGCAACTGTATCGCTAAAAACTTGGGCCGCAAGCCTAACTCTCATTCGTGAGTGAGAATCCAAAAAGACATGATCCCTGGTGAGTTTCGGAACCAGTTTAACTGTTCGGGTAAAGTCTAAATCGTATAAATTTACTATGTGAGTCCAAAGAATTTGTTGACCATTTTTAATGAGGTTTTTGGTTTTAGTATGAAAGTTGCTGTTACTATGACAATTTCTTGCTGTTTTCAATACATGTGGAGGATCACATATGAAAAAAATGTACCTTTCTTCATCACAAGCGTATATATTTTTCCAGCAATAACCATTTGAAACAAAATTGCGATACATCTTTTTGTTCGTGCTAGCTCCGTCGGCTATAATACTAAGTACTTTAATTCCGTGAAATTCTAACTTTGATATTGCTTCTGAAACAATCCTATGTAGACCGTCAGAGTTCAGATCCTTGCACGGAAAATAAGCAAGAGGAAACTTGAAATTTCCTGTGATACTCCTAATCATTATTTGAAGAATGTGGGTTGCTACTTCTGGTAGTTCTGTTGTCTCGTTTCTTAATTGTAATATTTCATTTCCAGTTTTGTCCAAATTACTGAAGCCCACCAATTCCCCCGTGCTCGCTCGGTAAATGATGTCCTCCTTAATCTTCATTTCATCTAAGATCACCGACACATATCTCTGATGTTCTTCGGAACAACTGGAGTTGAGCATTTCGGTAGCTTGAATGAAACTATCTTTCGAGAATCCTGCTTTAAGACCAACATGAGAGCTATGGTTGTATAAAGTTATCTTTGAAGGAAGCTCAAACATTCCACTGGAAACCATAGCATTATAGGTCGACGATGATTTTTTGTACATATGTAATGCCCACTTAATAATTTTTGGATGCCACCGTCGTTGGGTTTTGCTCTTGGTTTTTAGGATAGATAACTGTTGTTCCACAAAAAGCCTGTTAAATGAATTTTTAGGCAAAATTTTCTTTTGCTTTTCTAGCTGTTCGCATATAAATAGACTATCTTTGTCGCAAAAATACTGGCCAGATTCCTTAAAGACCTTCTTAATCTTACTCTTGACGTGTTTCACTTTCTTTCGAAGATCTATCGCACTTTGAGTTTGAATTTTAATTTTCTTTACCAGCTCTTCCCGTTGTAAATACATTAGCCTTTTTTCCCCGCGTCTTGAAGGAACGTTTTTTTTGGCGCATAAGGCTATTCATTAGAACTTTTCGATACTTTGTACAAAAATCACATAAGTCTTTAGTTTCTAAATTACTTTTTTGGTTTTTCAGGCGGCTTTGAATTATTTCACAGGCTGAAGAATGAAGCGCATCATCGCATAGGGGAAATTGGTCGACAGCATCCAGAAATTCAAAAAGTACATCTTCGTTTATGACATCAGGGAGCAACTTAACTAAAGGGTGCTCTGGATTAATAAATTTTCCATTAATCTTTAATACACCTCTCAACTCGTGATCTTTTAAATTGAAGGAATTGGTTATCAACCCTTTCTCGATATTTAATTTTGTTAGCACTATCCCTTCTTCCATAACAATAAGAGACCAATTATTCGGAATAGGTTTTCCGGCCAGTGTCTGAAAGTTCACTTGTTTACTAAAGCCAGTCTAAAAATAAAATGTTGAATTAATTCTTTGTACGAAATTGTAGGCTTTAGAGATCGCAGAACTCACATTGGGGAGTATTTCAACTTCAGATAGGCCAGGCCCTCTAGATACGCTAACCACTTGATGCGATTCCTCATCATCTACCACTATCGAAGCATCTGAGAAATTGTGTAGAATTGGCTCCGATTCAATATTCTCGACAACAAATGATTGCGACAAAGACCCTGACTGGTTCTTTTATAAAAGTGGAAGTATCCCAGAAATTAAATTTATGTCACACACATTACATTACAATTAAAATTTAAGCATACTCTTACCATAAGATTCAAGGTTTCTGGGTTTCTTCAAACGGTATTGGGTTTGGATTTTCAGGAGTTGGTCCTTTACCTCCCATAAAATGTTCTTCACATATGTAGAAAGACTTTTTGGCAAGTTTTTCGATGTTTAAATGATTGTCATACCTCCCGCAAGCCGAAATCCATTGATGACACTTTTGGGGCTCTCTTCGAGGACGTGGGAAAGGTATTAACTTAGAGTACACAGTCCGAGGCTTTGTAGAATATGTATTATTTTGGCATAAAGAATACATACACTGTTTAGTTTTCGGCATTTTAAAAAACTACGCTGTATAAACCAATAATTATACACCAAATGACGACCAATTTTAACACCAAGGCTAAGATAAAAATTAATGATTAGCGAAAACCGACATTGACTAATCTCAGTCCCTCAGTCAGTCGCCATTTTAGAATTTTCCAAGTCACGTGGCCTAATGGCCTTCAACTACTCCTAAAATGCGCCTCTAGCCCGCTAGAGTCGGCTCGAGGCGCGGGAAAAAATATTTGTACGCTGGAAGGCGGGCGCTTTCTGGTCCTTATAGATTTAGAGTCCGTGGTTGAAAACAGCTTTAAATGACATTATATCTAATGGTTCTAGCTTTTATACCTAGAAATATGCGTCATCAGTTGTGAAATTGGTTTTCCCGAAGAAGTGTTGGGTTTTGCCACGAGTTTCAACATATTTCCCCGATAAAACCCGCTTTTAAACCCAGAAATATGAGTCATATCAGTTGTGAAATAGGTTTTACCAATGACGCGTAGGTTTTTACCAAGCGTGAAATCAGCACTTGAAGTTGGGAAATAGGGTTTCCCCAAAGACGTGTTGGGATTTTATCACGTGATTAAACATATTGATTCGAATTTCCGATGACGTGTTGCGTTTAACCACGAGCTTTAATTGTATATATCATTAGTGTATTTCAATTCTCATACTCGTTGTAATTAGGCCTAACTTTTCTATTTTAATTTGATAACGTGGTGTTCACCAACTTGTTTGGGTCTTATTATTTCTATATCAATTTAGACAAATAATCGTATGTTTGCAGTTTAAAATTCTTGTTCTTCCGATATTTGGCTATTTGTTTAAGTTCAATTTAATCAATTCATAAATTTCTTCATGGGTTTTGAGATAGCGACGCTTGTAAGAAACAATGTTTGCCTGGTCTGTACTTTGATCTTTAACTGATACGAGACTAGCGCGAAATTTGAAAGATATAAGACTTAAAGTGGTTTCAGTATAGGTTATAGGTTCACAATTATATATATCAAAAATGTCTTTGCGAACAAAGACCCAGAAGGACATGTTATGGCCTTGAATGTCTGAAGTGGAAGATATTTAATTTTCTTTTAAAACATTAAATTTAAATACAATTAAATTTTCTTTTAAAACGAAATTTAAATATAATCACAATCTGGCACGATTTAGAGTTTCAAATTTCAAAACAACTGATTTTATTCACTCGGAAATATTTAAGAAAAAACATAACAGACGATTTTCTCCCATTGACGCTTAACATTAAATTTGGCTTAATTATTTTTCAGGGAAAACGTGTATTGAACTGTTATATTTCAGTATAACGCGAGTCCACTTTTTGTTTTCTTAATTTAACCCGAATTTCCACGACTCGCAATTGAACGGATCGTTAAAAATACTCGCCGGTTTATTGGAATGGGTATATGATAAAGGGAAATGTGTTTTTTAAAGCCCGTTTAAAGTCACCTTCTTTTCTAACTTAGCAGACGAAGCAAACCATAACAATTTGTACTTTCAAAGCTATATTGTGCGCGCAAGGGAAGAGAATTTCAAAGCGACGAATAAGGTTTTTAAATAAATTGTAATACTTTCATTTTTCTTTTCATTAAAACCGTACAATTAAAATGATGATTTCCATAAGGGACCACTAATGAGTTATTAGGAGTTGCAATAAAACATTATCCATGGATTAGGTTTGTTCGTTTGCAACCTAAATTAAAAATTAAAATATGGGGAATTTTTATTCCCTTTAAATTCCTTGTATAAGCATCCGTAAGCTATCATGAACGAATTGCCTTGACTAAACTCGAGGAGTTGTAATAAAACATTATCAATGGATTAGGTTTGTTCGTTTGCAACCTAGATTAAAAATTAAAATATGGGGAATTTTTTTCCCTTTAAATTCCTTGATAAGCATTCATAAGCTAACATGAACGAATTGCCTCGACTAAAGTCGAGGAGTTATAACAAAACATTATCCATGGATTAGGTTTGTTCGTTTGCAACCTAAATTAAAAATTAAAATATGGGGAATTTTTTTCCCTTTAAATTCCTTGTATAAGCATCCGTAAGCTATCATGAACGAATTGCCTTGACTAAACTCGAGGAGTTGTAATAAAACATTATCAATGGATTAGGTTTGTTCGTTTGCAACCTAGATTAAAAATTAAAATATGGGGAATTTTTTTCCCTTTAAATTCCTTGATAAGCATTCATAAGCTAACATGAACGAATTGCCTCGACTAAAGTCGAGGAGTTATAACAAAACATTATCCATGGATTAGGTTTGTTCGTTTGCAACCTAAATTAAAAATTAAAATATGGGGAATTTTTTTCCCTTTAAATTCCTTGTATAAGCATTCATAAGCTAACATGAACGAATTGCCTCGACTAAGGTCGAGGAGTTACAATAAAACCTTATCCATAGAAAACATTATCCAATTAAGGTATGCGATCAGATCATAGAACTTTGAGTCTATACCTAAAGCCAAAGCTTAATTAAGTAAATTTTTCTATCGAACGAAAAGTTTCGTTTTGTTTGACACGTAATCCCTGAAAAATAATTAAGCGAAATTTAATGTTAAGCGTCAATGGGAGAAAATCGTCTGTTATGTTTTTTCTTAAATATTTCCGAGTGAATAAAATCAGTTGTTTTGAAATTTGAAACTCTAAATCGTGCCAGATTGTGATTATATTTAAATTTCATGTTTTAAAAGAAAATTTAATTGTATTTAAATTTAATGTTTTAAAAGAAAATTAAATATCTGTCACTTCAGACATTCAAGGCCATAACATGTCCTTCTGGGTCTTTGTTCGCAAAGACATTTTTGATATAATATCTGTCACTTCAGTCTAACACGAAAGTGTTAACTTCTATATTAAAAGACTAGCCCTTTAAAAAGTGATTCAGTCAAATCTCTACATTTTTACCATTGCCCTTTAAACCCAATTAAAATTAATTTTTTCACAATTTTTGATGTTAATAGCTGGGGCAGCCTCACTTGATTCAGTCAAATTTCTACATTTTTACCAGTGCCCTTTAATCCCAATTAAAATTATTTTTTTCATTATTTTTGATGTTAATAGCTGGGGGAGCCGCACTTGATTCCAGTCAAATCTCTACATTTTTACCATTGCCCTTTAATCCCAATTAAAATTAATTTTTTCATTATTTTTGATGTTAATAGCTGGGGTAGCCTCACTTGATTCAGTCAAATCTCTACATTTTTACCATTGCCCTTTAATCCCAATTAAAATTAATTTTTACATTATTTTTGATGTTAATAGCTAAGGCAGCCGCACTTGATTCAGTCAAATATCTACATTTTTACCATTGCCCTTTAAACCCAATTAAAATTAATTTTTTCATAATTTTTGATGTTAATAGCTGCGGCAGCCGCTCTTGATTCATTGCCCTTTAAACCCAATTAAAATTAATTTTTTCATAATTTTTGATGTTAATAGCTGCGGCAGCCGCTCTTGATTCAGTCAGATCTCTACATTTTTACCATTGCCCTTTAAACCCAATTAAAATTAATTTTTTCACAATTTTTGATGTTAATAGCTTGAGCAGCCTCACTTGATTCAGTCAAATTTCTACATTTTTACCAGTGCCCTTTAATCCCAATTAAAATTATTTTTTTCATTATTTTTGATGTTAATAGCTGGGGGAGCCGCACTTGATTCCAGTCAAATCTCTACATTTTTACCATTGCCCTTTAATCCCAATGAAAATAATTTTTTTCATTATTTTTGATGTTAATAGCTGGGGTAGCCTCACTTGATTCAGTCAAATCTCTACATTTTTACCATTGCCCTTTAATCCCAATTAAAATTAATTTTTACATTATTTTTGATGTTAATAGCTGGGGCAGCCGCACTTGATTCAGTCAAATCTCTACATTTTTACCATTGCCCTTAAATCCCAATTAAAATTAATTTTTACATTATTTTTGATGTTAATAGCTGGGGCAGCCGCACTTGATTCAGTCAAATCTCTACATTTTTACCATTGCCCTTAAATCCCAATTAAAATTAATTTTTTCATAATTTTTGATGTTAATAGCTGCGGCAGCCGCTCTTGATTCATTGCCCTTTAAACCCAATTAAAATTAATTTTTTCATAATTTTTGATGTTAATAGCTGCGGCAGCCGCTCTTGATTCAGTCAGATCTCTACATTTTTACCATTGCCCTTTAAACCCAATTAAAATTAATTTTTTCACAATTTTTGATGTTAATAGCTTGAGCAGCCTCACTTGATTCAGTCAAATTTCTACATTTTTACCAGTGCCCTTTAATCCCAATTAAAATTATTTTTTTCATTATTTTTGATGTTAATAGCTGGGGGAGCCGCACTTGATTCCAGTCAAATCTCTACATTTTTACCATTGCCCTTTAATCCCAATTAAAATATTTTTTTTCATTATTTTTGATGTTAATAGCTGGGGTAGCCTCACTTGATTCAGTCAAATCTCTACATTTTTACCATTGCCCTTTAATCCCAATTAAAATTAATTTTTACTTTATTTTTGATGTTAATAGCTGGGGCAGCCGCACTTGATTCAGTCAAATCTCTACATTTTTACCATTGCCCTTAAATCCCAATTAAAATTAATTTTTACATTATTTTTGATGTTAATAGCTGGGGCAGCCGCACTTGATTCAGTCAAATCTCTACATTTTTACCATTGCCCTTTAATCCCAATTAAAATTATTTTTTACATTATTTTTGATATTAATAGCTGGGGCAGCCGCACTAGATTCAGTCAAATCTCTACATTTTTACCAGTGCCCTTTAATCCCAATTAAAAAAAAATTTTTCATAATTTTTGATGTTAATAGCTGGGGCAGCCGCACTTGATTCAGTCAAATCTCTACATTTTTACCATTGCCCTTTAATCCCAATTAAAATTAATTTTTACATTATTTTTGATGTTAATAGCTGGGGCAGCCGCACTTGATTCAGTCAAATCTCTACATTTTTACCATTGCCCTTTAAACCCAATTAAAATTAATTTTTTCATAATTTTTGATGTTAATAGCTGGGGCAGCCGCACTTGATTCCAGACAAATCTCTACATTTTTACCAGTGCCCTTTAATCCCAATTAATATTAATTTTTTCATTATTTTTGATGTTAATAGCTGGGGCAGCCGCACTTGATTCAGTTAAATCTCTACATTTTTACCAGTGCCCTTTAATCCCAATTAAAATTATTTTTTTCATAATTTTTGATGTTAATAGCTGTGGCAGCCGCACTTGATTCAGTCAAATCTCTACATTTTTACCAGTGCCCTTTAATCCTAATTAAAATTAATTTTTTCATAATTTTTTATGTTAATAGCTGCGGCAGCCGCACTTGATTCCAGTCAAATCTCTACATTTTTACCAGTGCCCTTTAAACCCAATTAAAATTAATTTTTTCATAATTTTTGATGTTAATACCTCCGGCAGCCGCTTTTGATTCCAGTCAAATCTCTACATTTTTACCAGTGCCCTTTAATCCCAATTAAAATTAATTTTTTCATTATTTTTGATGTTAATAGCTGGGGCAGCCGCACTTGATTCAGTTAAATCTCTACATTTTTACCAGTGCCCTTTAATCCCAATTAAAATTATTTTTTTCATAATTTTTGATGTTAATACCTCCGGCAGCCGCACTTGATTCCAGTCAAATCTCTACATTTTTACCAGTGCACTTTAATCCCAATTAAAATTAATTTTTTCATGATTTTTGATGTTAATACCTCCGACAGCCGCAGCGAAATCTTCATATTTTTCCCATTACCTTTTAAACTAAATTTAAATTATTTTTTTCATTATTTTGTATGTTAATACCTTCCTTATTGCCGTTCGAAATGCCAAGTCGTTCGGACTTTCACATTTTTAAAAAGGAGAGTACTTTTAAGTTTTAAGGCGGAGAAATTGAAACTTTATGTTATTCTATGGGATTTAGATATTTTGTACGAGACTTACCTTTCAGATTTATTTTCTAATGATTCCAGATATTTTTCGGGCTTTATTTTAAGACTAATTTCATAATTTTACACCGATTAGTTTGGCCACAGTCTATTTATATAAACGGCAAAAATATGAAGGAGGAGAAATTAAGTCATTAGCGCTCAATACCCAAGCGCGCTCCTGCACGTGAATTTAAAAAGCTATAGAAAACCTAAGCCTAATTTGTCAAATAAGGCTTAGGTTTTTGCCCACTCAATTTCTCCGCTTTAATTTTTCGTCCGTTTTCATAAATAGATTGTGGGCCAACTAATTGGTGTGAAACTATGAAATTAGTCTTAAAATAAAGCTCGAAACTTAATTCATACCACACGGAAAATCCAAGTTTTAAAAATATCCGGAAATATTAGAAAATAAACCTGAAAGGTAAGCCACTTTCAAAAAACCAAATCCCATAGAATAAAATTACGAATTGGCCATGACCGAAACTAGCAAAAAAGCCAATTATGGGTCAACTTCAAAATTAATTTTAAAATACTTAGACTAAATATTTATTAATGAAACTTGAAAAGATCAACATTCGAACCTTGGTCTACCATTTAAAAGTGATTATAACTGTAACAAATAATTCCTCTTTTAGTTCTGCGATGCAAGGGATTTAGATTTTTTGAAAGAGACTTACCTTTCAGATTCATTTTCTAATACTTCCAGATATTTTTCGGGCTTTAATTTTAGATTAATTTCATAATTTTACACCGATTAGTTTGCCCACAGTCTATTTATAAAAACGGCAAAAATATGAAGGAGGAGAAATTAGGTCATTAGCGTCCAAATCAAGCGCGCTCCTGCTCGTGACTTTTAAAAAGCCATATAAAACCTAAGCCTAATTTGTCAAATTAGGCTTGGGTTTTTGGCGAATCTATTTCTCCGCCTTGTTGTTCCCTCCGTTTTCATGAATAGATTGTGGGCCAACTAATCGGTGTATTATTATGAAATTAGTCTTAAAATAAAGCTCGAATCTTAATTCATACCACACGGGAAATCCAAGTTTTAAAAATATCCGGAAGTATTAGAAAATAAACCTGAAAGGCAAGCCACTTACAAAAAACCAAATCCCATAGAATAACATTACGAATTTGGCCATGCGCGAAACCAGCTAAGTACCACAAAAAGGGTCAACTTCAGAATTATTTTTAAAATACTTAGACTTAATATTTTTAAATGAAACTTGGAAAAGGCACCCATTCGAACCTTGCTCTACCATTAAAAATTAGTTTCAACTGTAACAAATGATTATTTTGATAAGTTATGTCCCGGAACGGACATGTCCTCGAAAAAGTCGATTTTAATGTTATTTCTATGGGAAAATGGAGCGTTTTGATTGGCTAGAGACTGAATTTTTTAGGAAATCAAAATAACATTACAAATGATGATCAGCCCATTAATTTTTCAATCTCCTGATAACACACATATATGGACATAGAGATAAGAAGAATCACGATTAGGATGATATCCTCCCCGCAAAGAGATGAGGGTATCCTGCCTTTCATTAACTGAACGTGAATGAATTTGTATGAAACAGTTTTAAAAATGAAAGTATTATAAGAGAAAATAGCTAAGTAGTTTGGAGCGTCATTCTCACAAGTTAGGAGTCCCAGGTTCGAAACCCGGAGCCGAAAAACAAAATTGGGCAGCATCGGGGCCACTGGCACCACCTGTGTCCAAACACCCCTTTTCTATCTACTTTTGTTTATATATTGAAATATATATAATGGTTGACCTGATACTGAACCCCAAATCCAACGTTTTTCGACCAGAATTTCCAAAATTAGTCACTTAAAGTAAGTAACGATCAGCTGACCCATGGTGGAACGAGTTGTTTATCAGTCTTACATTGACCCTTTTGCAAGTTCAATATAGTCTTCCAGTAATTTAATTATCAAATAAGCATATACCCTGTGACGAGGGGCAAACCACTCTGGAAATATTTGTACACCTGATTCTAGATTCATTTGATTCTCAGTGTGTCCGAATCGATTCGCGTGATTCGGAATCAATTCGTGATTCTATATTGATTCGCATTGACTCCATATTGATTCGAATCGATTCGCGTGATTCGGAATCGATTCACGAGAATTCGGAGAACCCGGTAGGGTTCTATGTTATGGGCTGATCATCATCTGTAATGCAATTTTGATTTCCTAAAAAATTGAATCTTTAGCCAATGAAAACGCTCCATTCTCCCATAGAAATAACATTAAAATCGACTTTTTCGAGGACAAGTCCAGTGATTGACAGAACTAATAGAGGAATTATTTGTTACAGTTAAAATCACTTTTAAATGGTAGACCAAGGTTCGAATGTTAACTTTTCAAGTTTCATTTAAAAATATTAAGTCTAAGTATTTTAAAATTAATTCTAAAGTTGACCCTTTTTTTGGTACTTATCTGGTTTCGCGCATGGCCAAATTCGTAATGTTATTCTATGGGATTTGGTTTTTTGAAAGTGGCTTACCTTTCAGGTTTATTTTCTAATACTTCCGGATATTTTTAAAACTTGGATTTTCCGTGTGGTATGAATTAAGTTTCGAGCTTTATTTTAAGACTAATTTCATAATTTTACACCAATTAGTTGGCCCACAATCTATTTATGAAAACGGACGAAAAATTAAAGCGGAGAAATTGAGTGGGCAAAAACCTAAGCCTTATTTGACAAATTAGGCTTAGGTTTTCTATAGCTTTTTAAATTGACGTGCGGGAGCGTGCTTGGGTATTGAACGCTAATGACTTAATTTCTCCTCCTTCATATTTTTGCCGTTTTTATAAATAGACTATGGCCAAACTAATCGGTGTAAAATTATGAAATTAGTCTTAAAATAAAGCCCGAAAAATATCTGGAATCATTAGAAAATAAATCTGAAATGTAAGTCTCGTACAAAAAATCTAAATCCCATAGTTAAGTTTCAATTTCTCCGCCTTAAAACTTAAAAGTACTCTCCTTTTTAAAAATGTGAAAGTCCGAACGACTTGGCATTTCGAACGGCAATAAGGAAGGTATTAACATCCAAAATAATGAAAAAAATATAATTTAAATTTAGTTTAAAGCGTAATGGGAAAAATATGAAGATTTCGCTGCGGCTGTCGGAGGTACTAACATCAAAAATGATGAAAAAATTATTTTAAATTTGGTTTAAGGGAAATGGGGAAAATATAAAGATTTCGCTGCGGTTGACGGAGGTGTTAACATCAAAAATGATGAAAAAATAAATTTTAATTGGGATTAAAGGTCACTGGTAAAAATGTAGAGATTTGACTGGAATCAAGTGCGGCTGCCGGAGGTATTAACATAAAAAATTATGAAAAAATTAATTTTAATTGGGATTAAAGGGCACTGGTAAAAATGTAGAGATTTGACTGAATCAAGTGCGGCTGCCCCTGTAAAATATTCGAGAAATTAACGATACTGTTTTAAATTAAACTAAACGAGGTTTATTCTTGACAGAAGTCATCGTTACATACGAGTTTTAAATTCAAAGTTACACTGATTATTAATATCAATTTTCTTCTACATTACAGTTCGGGTTCGATAATAAAAAACAACATTCTTATCTAAAATCTAATTTTTTATCTACAATGATCGGGGGTTTTTTTGTTATTGGTATTTTTGATCTATTTTCTACAATCTCCCCGCCGATGGCGAATTGATGAGTCCATCTTTTAATCAATTTCTAGAGGACATATCAAATCAATTGGTCTTTTGAGGATAACTTGTGACGGGAGACGAATGGTACACGAACGGATCTTTCCATCTCTGCCTTCGATTACTTCTTCGATACGAATCATCTTCCACATATGCCTAGGAAGGTTGTCGTCCTTTAACAGGGCCAAGTCTCCAGGTTTAATCACGATTGATGAGGTTCTTTGGGATATTTGGTGAGCGGATTGTAGTTCAAGTAAATATTCCTTCCGCCATCGTTTCCAGAATTGATCTAGTAGTCTTTGTTGAAGGTTCCAGCGACTTCTTAGTTCATCCTTCGTTTCTTGTTTGTTTAGTTTGGTCTTAGGATCAGGGGGTAAGGATGTTTTTCTGCGTCCAGTGAGAAAATGACTCGGGGTTAATGGTTCTTCGTCATATTCCTCGCCAATGCAGGTAATTGGTCGGGAGTTTAAAACGGCTTCTACCTCGGTTAGTACAGTGGACACTTCTTCAAAGGACAAAAAGGATCGGCCAAGTATTTTCTTGAGGCAAGATTTTGTGGATCGAACTAGACGCTCGTAAAACCCGCCCCACCAGGCGGCGCGTTCTACAATATACTTCCAGACAATTCCTTGTTGTCCAAAGAAATCCTTTACTTCGTCGTTATTAATTCGTTTCCACAACAACTGTAGTTCTCGGTCGGTTCTTTTGAAGGTCAGAGCGTTATCGCTATAGATGACTTTAAGCATTCCTCTACGTGAAATGAATCGTCGAAAGGCTAAGAGAAAAGACGTTGATGACATATCAGAGACCAGTTCTAGGTGTAACGCTCGTGTGACTCCGCAGGTAAATAATGCTATGTAAGATTTCTGTCTTTCGGAAATTCCTTTGGTGTAAATTGGCCCAGCAAAGTCAAGACCAGTGATTTCAAACGGTTCGGCTTGCCGAACTCGATCGGCAGGCAAAGGTGCGGTTTCTTCTTTCGTTGGTTGAACTCTGAGCTTCCTACAGATAAGACATCGTCCTATTCGCTTCTTAACTTGCTCTCTGGCCTTTAGTATCCAAAATCGTTCTCGAATTTTGGCCATAGTAGAAGCGGTTCCCAAATGAAGTAGCTTGTCGTGAGCGTAGTCTATTTGTAACTCCGAGAAATGATGTCCGTCTGGTAGTATGATGGGATGTTTCTCATCGTTAGTAAATGTGGAATATTGCAGACGTCCACCGATTCGGATAACTTCCTCTTCATCTAGAGTTGGATTATACTTCAGAATAACAGAGTTCTCTGGTAATCTTTGTTCGAACTTCAGGCTATTTAGTTCTTCAGCAAAACCTTCTTGTTGGGTTAGTTTAATCCAGTAGAGTTCAGCAGATTTTAATTCTTTTGCGGTTAAAGTTCCGAGAATTCTCATTTCAGCTGTTTTCTTGAGGTTCGAGATATATCTTTTGATCCAAGCAGTTATTCTGATAACCTTTGAGATAGAGCTGAAGTTTTTGAGTATAATAATTGGTTCCAGGGTTCTAACATTGCAGATGAATTGGGCAATCGTGGTTGGAGTAGGTTTCAGTTCCTTGCGTATGTCGTTTTCTTCAATTTTTGATGTGTTATTTGGCCAATGAATTTCCGGTAAGCTGAGCCATGATGGTCCATTCCACCAGACATCGTTCCTTATAAGGTCATCTACTCCTTGTCCTCGGCTAAGGTAGTCTGCTGGATTTTCGAGACCGGGACAATGTTTCCATGACTGTGGTTCAGTCAACTGTTGAATTTCGGTTACTCTATTACTTATAAAGGGTTTCCAGCGGCTGGCTTGGCCTTTAATCCAATGGATAGCGACATGGGAATCGCTCCAGTAGAAGATCGTTGGATCTTTATCCTTGAAGTTATTTCTGATGCGGTGAATAAATCTGGCTCCAACGAGGGCGCCCATCAATTCAAGTCTTGGAATAGTGAGAGTTTTAATAGGAGCGACACGGCTTCTTGAGCCGATTAGAGTGACGTTAATTTTTCCTTTCGTTGACGTAGTACGTATATACAAGCATGCTCCGTAGGCCTTCTGGCTTGCGTCCGTATAACAATGTAGTTGTACAGTGGCTTCGAGGTAGGAGCCGGATTGTAAATAACTCCTCGGGATCCTGAGTCCATTTAATAAGGATAGTTCTTTGCACCATGATTTCCAACGACGAATTATATCTTCTGGCAGTTCATCGTCCCAACTACATCCTTTTTCCCATATGGCTTGGAACAAGATCTTAACCGTTATTGTGAATGGCATAATGAGTCCAAGCGGGTCGAATATTCTGGCCGAGGCGCTAAGTACGCATCTCTTCGTATCGTTAAGAGAAATCAGGTAGTCCAAAAGGCTTTCTACATTGAAGAGAAATGTATCATTTTTCTTGTCCCACGAGAGACCCAAAACCTTAAGTGAGCAAGGTGAGGAAAAATCAATTTGTTCTGTCGTTGTTTTAATACATCCTTCAGTTCTCCATTTTTCTTCCAATTCTTTCGAACTGCTCTGCCATTTTCTAAGCGACATATTTGCGTCCCTCAAGATGGCCGTGGCTAGCTTAGATTCTTCCAAGGCGTCTTGTTCGCTATGAGCTCCGGATATGAGGTCATCTACATATAAATCTTCGTTCAACTTCTTGCAGATAATCTCATGTTGACTCTCATATTTCTTCACATGATGACGTATGGTGGCAGACAACAAAAATGGACTTGATGTCGTTCCAAATAGTACTCGCTTAAAGCAATAAGTTTCGATTTTTAAGTTCTTCTCCGGGACTAGCGGGTTTTCTGACCATAAAAACCGGACAGAAACTTGATCTTCTTCTCTAAGTGAAATTTGTAAAAATGCTTGCGCAACATCCGAGACATAAGCGACCTTGTATATCCGAAATCTCACCAGTACGTCCAACAAGTCAGGATTTAAATTTGGACCTGATAATAAACATTCGTTTAATGAAGGGCTTCCGGGGTCGTGAGCCGAGCCGTCGAAAACAATTCTAACTTTAGTCGTTGTTCTTTCTTCCTTGATCACTGGTTGATGGGGAAGATAAAATTGTCTCGCTCTTGTGGGTTCATCTTCGGACATAGTGACTTTTTCAATAATCCCTTTATCTTCATAATCTTGAATGATTGACTTGTAGTTGTCGTACAATAATGGATCCCGATGAAATATTTTGGTTAGATTTAAGTATCTTCTCTTTACTCCGGCGTAATTGCTAGTAAGTTCGGGATGTTCATCTTTCCAAGGTAAAGACACTTGATATCGTCCGTTTATGAACTTAATTCCTTGTTCGAACTTATTTATCGCTTCCTGATGCTCCATGGATGATTGGTCTTTGCTTTCCACTATACCCAAAGATTCAATTTCCCAATGGGCTCGAAGAATTCTATTTAGTTCAGCTTCTTGAATTATGACGTTAGAAATTGAGACTGTAGAAATGGCCGACGAGACTTGCATGCTTAATACTGACGTTGGACCATGTATTAACCATCCGAAATCGCTCTCAATGGAGACCAAATTCTCGTTCAACCTTTCAATTTTTCCACTCAAAAGACTCCAATAGTACTCTGTACCAATTAGGATGTGAAGCTCATCACTGCAATCTTTGCCATTCGGGATTTCATCAGCAAGGCGTAGCCCTCTTCGTCCAACCTCTCTTCGTACATCGTTGCCAGGAACTTCAATTTTTGCTGTGGTAATTTCAGGCGATTCGACTGCCTCTAAAGTTATGGTTTTGTCATTATAGAGACTCTTGATTGTAACCTTTACTCTTCGGCAATGCATTGTTTCTGGGCTGTCGCTACCAAACGCATGTACTTGAAGTAGCTCTTCTCCGACTACGGGAAGGTTAAGTTCCTGAGACGTATTTCTTTTTATGAATATCCTTTGGCTTCCTCCATCTAAGAGTACCCGTACTAATTTCTCCTTTGTTCCGTTCTGAAGTCTGATTACTGCTGTTTGAAGTAATATGGTATTTGATCTTCCGCAAGTGGTTGCTGATAGTTGTACCGTCGTGTCTTCTTTAGTTTCATTCTTCTTTTGTCCACACACGGATGTGTGGTGTCTTCTTTGGCAGTGAGAACAGGTAAGTTTAACTCTACAATCCCTTGCTAGATGATGACCGGAAACGCAGACATAGCAACGACCTTTCTTCAGTAGTATAGTTTTCCGGTTTTCAACGCTTCTGAACTTCTCGCAATTTTCTGATTTGTGTGTAGCTTCATCGCAAAACGTACAGGCTTCGACGGTTTTTGAAATCGTGTTTAGTGCAGCCGCAGAATGTTCTGTTGATGGCTTGTATCTTGATTGGAAATCGTACTTGTTTGAAGTTTTGAAATGTTTAGAATCTAGTGGCTTTTGATATCTTCGGATTTCTTCTGGTTCTTGAGACCTTTTTTCGTGTTTTGTATATGACAAGGATCTCTCTCTGCTCTCCACTTCATGACGCATGAATGACAGCAGTTGGGAGACGTCTTCGGTTTCTTCTGGTGATCTCTTTTGTCTACAGTATTCCAACGCAATATCCGAAGGAACCAACTTTAGAATTATAGAACTAATTACACCTGCATACGTGCCTGTTGCTTCACCCACGTTTATTAGGCTTTTGACTTCGATTTCGCATCGGTCGTAGAGTCTTCGAAGGGCAGCCAAATCCGATGATTTTCTCACTGGGGACATATCCAACAACCTGTTCGTGTGTGTATTTCTAATCATGTCCATCCTTCCGAATCGATCCTTGAGTATCTTAATGGCAACCAAGTAATTTTCGTCACTCAATGTCAATCCGGTTATAGAGTTGAGAGCTGTTCCGCCAAGGTATGATCTTAGATATACAAATTTGTCGATATTCCCAAGTGATTCGTCTTTATGGATTGTAACTTCAAATTGTGGCCAAAACTGCATCCACTCAATTACGTCTCCAAAGAACTTTCCAAGTTCCAATTTGGGAAGTCTTGTTCTCACGGCGGGTAGTCTTTGAACTTCATTATCCAAAATTGTTTCGTCGCTTGCCGTGCTGTTTATCCGTTGTCGATTTCTAGTTTCCGTTCGTAATTTATTTTTAATCTTCGCTTTTGAATGGATAATGTCGGCTTCATATACTTCAGATGCAAGTATGTCAGCTTCAAATTCTTCTTCGTCTTCAAGATTGTTTTCAATTATGTCATTCAAGTCTTTTAGTACCTGGTTTTTGTTAACAAGTTGTTCTAAGAAACCCTCCAGTACATCCGTTGAACACTCCAGCTCGTCTTCAATGACTTTGTCTATCTTCTTTATTAACTTTGACACCTGTTGTCTATGAACCGTTCGTTTCTTCTTTTTTCGATCAAATTGCTTCGCCGTTGATTCTGCCATTTAATTACAGTATGTCCTAAAGGTTCTCGAAAATCCTGAATCCGTTAATACTAGTCCGCGACTTTGATAACTAGCCTATCTCCCGGGTTTCGGCACCATCTAAAATATTCGAGAAATTAACGATACTGTTTTAAATTAAACTAAACGAGGTTTATTCTTGACAGAAGTCATCGTTACATACGAGTTTTAAATTCAAAGTTACACTGATTATTAATATCAATTTTCTTCTACATTACAGTTCGGGTTCGATAATAAAAAACAACATTCTTATCTAAAATCTAATTTTTTATCTACAATGATCGGGGGTTTTTTTGTTATTGGTATTTTTGATCTATTTTCTACAGCCCCAGCTATTAACATCAAAAATTATGAAAAAATTAATTTTAATTGGGATTAAAGGGCACTGATAAAAATGTAGATATTTTACTGAATCAAGTGCAGCTGCCCCAGCTATTAGCATCAAAATAATGAAAAAAATCATTTTAATTGGGTTTAAAGGGCACTGGTAAAAATGCAGAGATTTGACTGAATCAAGTGCGGCTGCCCCAGCTATTAACATCAAAAATAATGAAAAAATTTATTTTAATTGGGATTAAAGGGCACTGGTAAAAATGCAGAGATTTGACTGAATCAAGTGCGGCTGCCCCAGCTATTAACATCAAAAATTATGAAAAAATTAATTTTAATTGGGATTAAAGGGTACTGGTAAAAATGTAGAGATTTAACTGAATTAAGTGCGGCTGCCAAAGCTATTAACATCAAAAATAATGAAAAAATTAATTTTAATTGGGATTAAAGGGCACTGGTAAAAATGTAGAGATTTAACTGAATCAAGTGCAGCTGCCCCAGCTATTAACATCAAAAATAACGAAAATTTTTATTTTAAATGGGTTTAAAGGGCACTGGTAAAAATGCAGAGATTTGACTGAATCAAGTGCGGCTGCCCCAGCTATTAACATCAAAAATAATGAAAAAATTAATTTTAATTGGGATTAAAGGGCACTGGTAAAAATGTAGAGATTTGACTGAATCAAGTGCGGCTGCCCCAGCTATTAACATCAAAAATTATGAAAAAATTAATTTTAATTGGGATTAAAGGGCACTGGTAAAAATGTAGATATTTAACTGAATCAGGTGCAGCTGCCCCAGCTATTAGCATCAAAAATAATGAAAAAAATCATTTTAATTGGGTTTAAAGGGCACTGGTAAAAATGCAGAGATTTGACTGAATCAAGTGCGGCTGCCCCAGCTATTAACATCAAAAATAATGAAAAAATTTATTTTAATTGGGATTAAAGGGCACTGGTAAAAATGCAGAGATTTGACTGAATCAAGTGCGGCTGCCCCAGCTATTAACATCAAAAATAATGAAAAAATTAATTTTAATTGGGATTAAAGGGTACTGGTAAAAATGTAGAGATTTAACTGAACTAAGTGCGGCTGCCAAAGCTATTAACATCAAAAATAATGTAAAAATTAATTTTAATTGGGATTAAAGGGCACTGGTAAAAATGTAGAGATTTAACTGAATCAAGTGCAGCTGCCCCAGCTATTAACATCAAAAATAATGAAAATTTTTATTTTAAATGGGTTTAAAGGGCACTGGTAAAAATGCAGAGATTTGACTAAATCAAGTGCGGCTGCCCCAGCTATTAACATCAAAAATAATGAAAAAATTAATTTTAATTGGGATTAAAGGGCACTGGTAAAAATGTAGAAATTTGACTGAATCAAGTGCTGCTGCCGAGCTATTAACATCAAAAATGATGAAAAAATTAACTTTAATTGGGATTAAAGGGCACTGGTAAAAATGTAGAAATTTGACTGAATAGAGTGCTGCTGCCGCTGCTATTAACATCAAAAATGATGAAAACATTAATTTTAATTGGGATTAAAGGGCACTGGTAAAAATGTAGAGATTTGACTGAATCACTTTTTAAAGGGCTTGTATTTTAATGTAGAACTTAACACTTTCGTGTTAGACTGAAGTGACAGATATTATATCAAAAATGTATTTGCGAACAAAGACCCAGAAGGACATGTTATGGCCTTGAATGTCTGAAGTGACAGATATTAAATTTTCTTTTAAAACATTAAATTTTAATACAATTAAATTTTCTTTTAAAACATGAAATTTAAAAATAATTAGATTTTCTTTTAAAACGAAATTTAAATATAATCACAATCTGGCACGATTTAGAGTTTCAAATTTCAAAACAACTGATTTTATTCACTCGGAAATATTTAAGAAAAAACATAACAGACGATTTTCTCCCATTGACGCTTAACATTAAATTTCGCTTAATTATTTTCCAGGGATTACGTGTCAAACAAAACGAAACTTTTCGTTCGATTGAAAAATTTACTTAATTTAGCTTTGGCTTTAGGCATAGAATCAAAGTTCTATGATCTGATCTCATACCTTAATTGGATAAGGTTTTCTATGGATAATGTTTTATTACAACTCCCGACTTTAGTCGAGGCAATTCGTTCATGTTACCTTATGAATGCTAATACAAGGAATTTAAAGGGAATAAAAATTCCCCATATTTTAATTTTTAATCTAGGTTGCAAACGAACAAACCTAATCCATGGATAATGTTTTATTACAACTCCTCGACTTTAGTCGAAGCAATTCGTTCATGTTAGCTTGTGAATGCTTATACAAGGAATTTAAAGGGAATAAAAAATCCCCAAATTTTAAATTTTATTCTAGGTTGCAAACGAACAAACCTAATCCATGGATAATGTTTTATTACCACTCCTCGACTTTAGTCGAGGCAATTCGTTCATGTTACCTTATGAATGCTTATACAAGGAATTTAAAGGGAATAAAAATTTCCATATTTTAATTTTAATCTAGGTTGCAAACAATCAAACCTAATCCATGGATAATGTTTAATTACAACTCCTCGACTTTAGTCGAGGCAGTTCGTTCATGTTTGCTTATGAATGCTTATACAAGGAATTTAAAGGGAATAAAAATTCCCCATATTTTAATTTTTAATCTAGGTTGCAAACGAACAAACCTAATCCATGGATAATGTTTTCTTACAACTCCTCGACTTTAGTCGAGGCAATTCGTTCATGTTAGCTTATGAATGCTTATACAAGGAATTTAAAGGGAATAAAAAATCCCCAAATTTTAATTTTTAAAATGGGTTGCAAACGAACAAACCTAATCCATGGATAATGTTTTATTACAACTCCTCGACTTTAGTCGAGGCAATTCGTTCATGTTAGCTTGTGAATGCTTATACAAGGAATTTAAAGGGAATAAAAAATCCAGAAATTTTAAATTTTAATCTAGGTTGCAAACGAACAAACATAATCCATGGATAATGTTTTATTACCACTCCTCGACTTTAGTCGAGGCAATTCGTTCATGTTACCTTATGAATGCTTATACAAGGAATTTAAAGGGAATAAAAATTCCCCATATTTTAATTTTTAATCTAGGTTGCAAACGAACAAACCTAATCCATGGATAATGTTTTCTTACAACTCCTCGACTTTAGTCGAGGCAATTCGTTCATGTTAGCTTATGAATGCTTATACAAGGAATTTAAAGGGAATAAAAAATCCCCAAATTTTAATTTTTAAAATAGGTTGCAAACGAACAAACCTAATCCATGGATAATGTTTTATTACAACTGCTCGACTTTAGTCGAGGCAATTCGTTCATGTTAGCTTATGAATGCTTATACACGGAATTTAAAGGGATTAAAAAATCTCCAAATTTTAATTTTTAAAATAGGTTGTAAACGAACAAACCTAATCCATGGATAATGTTTTGTTATAACTCCTCGATTTTAGTCGAGGGAGTTCGTTCATGTTAGCTTATGAATGCTTATACAAGGAATTTAAAGGGAATAAAAATTCCCATATTTTAATTTTTAATCTAGGTTTCAAACGAACAAACCTAATCCATGGATAATGATTTATTACAACTCCTCGACTTTAGTCGAGGCAATTCGTTCATGTTAGCTTATGAATGCTTATACACGGAATTTAAAGGGATTAAAAAATCTCCAAATTTTAATTTTTAAAATAGGTTGTAAACGAACAAACCTAATCCATGGATAATGTTTTGTTATAACTCCTCGACTTTAGTCGAGGGAGTTCGTTCATGTTTGCTTATGAATGCTTATACAAGGAATTTAAAGGGAATAAAAATTCCCCATATTTTAATTTTTAATCTAGGTTGCAAACGAACAAACCTAATAACTAATTAGTGGTCCCTTATGGAAATCATCATTTAAATTGTACGGTTTTAATGAAAAGAAAAATGAAAGTAATACAATTTATTTAAAAACCTTATCCGCTCTAAAATTCGTCGCTTTGAAATTCTCTTCCCTTGCGCGCACAAAATAGCTTTGAAATCACAAATTGTTATGGTTTGCGTCGTCTGCTAAGTTAGAAAAGAAGGTGACTTTAAACGGGCTTTAAAAAACACATTTCTCTTTATCATATACCCATTCCAATAGACCGGCGAGTATTTTTAACGATCCGTTCAATTGCGAGTCGTGGAAATTCGGGTTAAATTAAGAAAACAAAAAGTGGATGTAATAACTACTTTTAAACACCCCGCCCTAATTCGTATATGCATGATAATTTAAGAGAGTAACGTCGCCTATGAAGAAGAGCGGCTAAAAAGAATAAATATTCACTCTTGTATGAAAAAGCCACGTCAGACTCTTGACCTAGATAGGTCGAATAAAAATCTAGCTACTAAAGATAACAGGATCGTGTGTTTATTTATAATCAAAGACATTACATTAATGGCGACGGTGGTAGTGAGATACCTTTCGCTCGTTTTCGCGGGTAGTGGCCGGTTTTAACCTTTCCTCGTTCTCGACCCACATTAAAACCTTTCCTCACAAGGCTTAACATTGTTAGGGACAATGGCTGCGCCAACGACGCAGTTAGTTTCCTTACCTGTTTTAGAACCATTCCTTGTCCACGGCGCACAGGCTGAAACCGCTACGCGATGGAAGACTTGGCTGCGCCGCTTCGTTAATCTCCTGACCGCTTTGAACGTAACCGCTGATGCTCAACAAAAGGCTTTGCTATTACATTACGCCGGTAATGACGTGGACGAAATCTTTACCAATATCAACGTGCTAACGGATCCCCAAACGTACGATGACGCTGTTGCAAAGCTAAGTACTCACTTTGCTCCGGCATGCAATCATGACTATGAAACCATTGTTTTTCGGGCCGCAAAGCAGCGAGACGGCGAGACTATGGATCAATATCACACACGCCTGCGCCAATTATCTTCCACCTGTGACTTCACCGCCGAAGTGTTGCAGATCTACCACAGCACCATCGCCGAAAGGAGGAACCACTCCTAAAACTGCAAAACCAAAACGATCCAACACCAATAGGGGCTCAAACCGCAATACCCGTAATTTGAATCAAGTTGAAACCGCCACGCCCAAAGATGACAGGGAAAACACCGTCTTCCACGTCCACCAAACAGAGAATGAAGATTCGGACGATTCAATCTTCTCTATAACCATTTCGGACACGGATGTACCATCTGATCAAACCGCCACCGCTGTATATACCGCCACGGCCCACTCAATATCACCACCTACCATCAGCAAACCTCAGTCTGAATCGTGGTCTAGCCCACCACAAATCATTATCGCCATCGGCAATACCAATGTAGAATGGATCATCGATACCGGGGCAACGGTAAACATTCTCGATCAAACCACGTATCAATCACTTGTTCCATTACCAATGTTGAAAAAGTCAAATACCAAAATCTTTGCCAATGGAGCGAAAACAGCCTTACCTATCGTGGGTTCTTTTCAAACAACATTGAAGCATATGAATAATACTATTCAATCATCAATAACCGTCGTACCAAAAGACGGAAAACACACGAAACCAATCTTAGGCTATCATTCCTGTCTCAACCTGGGGTTAATTGCCTTAGTTAATACTAATATGGTTACAGATTCTACAACTGCCATATTAGCCAAATATCCAAAAGTGTTCATCGGTATTGGAAAATTGAAGGGTAAATTATTCCCCTTACACATAAATCCCCTAATTCCACCTATCGCTCAACCTACCCGCCGAGTTCCCTTCCATCTCCGGGAGGCCCTGGACAAAGAGCTTGGAAATTTAGAAAAGTTTGGGATAATTGAAAAGCCACAGGTCCAACACCTTGGATCTCGCTATTGGTTGTCGTACCCAAACCTCCACGTCAGCCGGATTTAACTAAAACCAGAATAAGAGTTTGCGTTGACATGCGCGCTGCCAACACGGCAATCCTCCGAGAGAGGCACCCAACGCCAACCACCGACGACATAGTCGCTACCCTCAACGGTTGCCGGGTATTCTTGAAACTTGACCTTCGGAACGGGTATCATCAACTCGAGTTGTAACCATCATCTCGCTATATAACCACCTTCGCTTCGCACAAGGGTATCTACCGATACAAAAGGTTAAATTTCGGTATATCTTCCGCGGCAGAGGTCTTCCAAAACGCAGTCAGTGATGTCATACGGCATATCCCACGTACATTAAACCTGACCGATGACATCATCATAGATAGCGTGGATCAAGCTGACCATGACACCACGCTAGACCACACCCTACAGGCTATTTCGAATAATGGTTTGACCCTGCATAAAGAGAAGTGTGACTTCAACAAAGAGTCATTGAACTTTTGCGGAATGGTCATCAGCGCCCAAGGACTAACGCTGGACGCGGAGAAAGTATTGGCGTTACAAAAGGCCACACCTCCTACAAACGCAAAGGAAGTAAGAAGTTTCCTGGGAATGGTCACGTTTTGTGCCAGATTCTTACCGCATTAATCAACCATAGCTGAACCTCTACGACGCCTCACAAAGGCCGAAGCACAATTCGAATGGGGTGAAGAGCAAGCCTCTGCATTCGCACAAATCAAAGACGAACTAACCTCACGTCGTAGTCTATCTTTTTTTGACCCTAACCTCCCAACGGAAATATACACGGACGCCAGCCTGGTAGGCTTGGGAGCCATCCTTACTCAGGTTGATCATAATCGTCGACGCCTAGTCATTGCTTTCGCTAGTCATGCCCACACGTCTACCGAATGCAAATATTCCCAAATCGATAAGGAGGCGTTGGGAGTCGTATGGGCGTGTGAAAAATTTCACAATAATCACCGACCACAAGCCCTTAGAATTTGTCTTCAACACAACGAATCCTCATTCACCCGCACGAATCGAAAGATGGCGCCTACGTCTCCAGCGTTACGATTACGTAACGCACTACGAAAAGGGCATTAATAACCCTGCTGACTTTCTCTCGCGATCACCATTTTCGGGTCTCACTCCTTGCTCGGAATCCCATTCAGCTGAAATATACGCTATTCACGTGCTGACGCATTCAATACCGAAGGCCATGACCATTGACCAGGTGATACGTGCGACCGCCGCTGATGATACAAACCCTTCTCAACTACCGACATCGGCACATCCCTCCACCTGCGCTCACCCGCCAGATTTCGCACCCGGATGTGGATGCTATGGAACGCATAAAAGATGAGCTTTCCGTTGCCAATGGTACAATCATGCGGGGCTCGCGTCTTGTTCTGCCCACAACTCTGCGACATCTTGCGATTACCCTCGCCCACGAAGGACATCAAGGGGTGACGAAAACAAAGCGACTATTAAGAACCAAGGTCTGGTTTCCTGGTATGGATCGCATGGTTGAAGACACAGTTCAAGCCTGTCTTGCTTGTCAAACTACTGGCCAGACTCAGCCTCGCAACCCCATTAGTCCATCACCCTTTCCAGCCGCACCCTGGCTATCGCTATCGGTTGGTATTGCTTTCCCATTTCTATTCCTGTGCTTAATTTTCCGTGGTAAAAGTGAAAATTCTGCCCAGGCTCGTTCACGGGAGAGCTGAGAGACACGACACGGCAGTCGGCGGCAGACCACGTGACGACATATGCCGATAAACGCCGCAATTCATTGCTTACCCCATCACCTAGGAAAAAAATTTGGTGCGCCGCCGTCGGTTTTCTTCGCGGCGTCGGAGTCCACCGGATTTAAGTTGCCTTCTATGTCCAAGGATCATGGCCAAATGGCGGAAAATTTCAACGAAGAATCAGTGGGAAAAGCTCAATTTTTCGTGTTGCCGCTCAGCAACGGTAGGAGACGTAATACTACAAAGTAGTAAACAAGTTGGGAAACCAAAATATTACCTCCCCGACGACGCTAACCTAACCCTATCTTAAATAAATGTGAGGTATCCAAACAGTCTGGATGAACGTGGAGTAATGGTCAATCGAGTACTTAAATGAAGTATAAATAATAAATGATAACAAGTTGGGAAACCAAAATATAACCTCCCCGACACCGACGTTAAGGTAACATAACCTAACCTTACCTAAAATAAAAGATGAAAAGAAATGTAGAGTATTGGAAGAGTAGAAGAAACAGCGTGCATTTCAAGCACACTTCTATATTTCCCATCTAGGTTACGGAAAATAAGTATTTTCCCTTAACCTTATATCATTTCTATCTTGGATGCCGGTGGAAACGTACCTTTATTTAGATTCTTCAATCCACCCCAAGTTTGCAGCAAGCCTTAGCCTATACTGCCCGTTATACCTTTGCTTTTTGGACTAAATGATATATGGAAAACAGCTTAGCGCATGTTGCCAACTCAAGCTGGTATTAAACGGTCAGATTTCACTAAGTTTTTGGACAATTTCTTAAATATCTTCTAAACTATCTCCAATTTTTAATTGATTTTTCAGCTTCGTTATTAATTAGATTCAGTTTAACAATATTATGATATTAAATTAAAATTTAAATGCATTATACGCTTCAATTCACTAAAAGATATCGCGGCATAAGGCCAAAATAGTTATATATATATAGCTTTTGCGAACCTTTATTCATCGAGTGAGTAGCCGAGAAGATTTGAGGAACCCCCCCCCTTCTCAACGTCTAGACGTTTATCGTAACCCTAGGCATTCGGAAACTGCACCACAAAGACCCGTAGAGGGAGGAGATAGTGGAGTGAGGGACGCCTCGCTAATATGGCCCGCTGAGATCGGACACTAGGGGTTGGACCCTGGTGTGGGGATGGTCGGAGGTGATTATAACAGTGGGAGACGTCCCATTGCATATAATCGCTTTCAACTGTCCAGCATCGAGGTTTGACCGTAAAGTGGATGGTGGAATGCGATAATATACAATAGACGTCCTATTGTATATAATTGCACGACACCTGAAACTCAATGTGGCAGCCACGCTTAAAGGAGGTAATTCCCGTTAAACGGAATTGAACGATAAGCTGGCATGATTACGTCTCTAGACTTTTGTCTCCACGAGCTAGGTCACGTGATTTCCGTTTACACAGGATATCCGCTTACGCCGGAAGTGACACGGACACACACACACACAGACAGACACGATCAATGTAATACCTCCCCCTGTACTAAAGTTCAGTCGGGGAGGTAAAAGAGTGTACAATATATATATAACGCTCGGTCACGTGATTTCCGTTTACACATGATATCCGCTTACGCCGGAAGTGACACAGACACAGACACACACGATCAATGTAATACCTCCCCCTGAACTAAAGTTCAGTCGGGGAGGTAAAAAAGTGTACAATATATATACAACGCGAAGAGGGAACACAAAAAACAAGATGGTCAAGCCCATAAGAATAGCTACACCAATGACACTTGAAACCAATGACACTTCTTTTTTCCACTTTTCATTTTTATATCTTATCATTATTAGTTTATCTTGTGAACGCGGCTTTATATCTAATATTTATTTATTTTCAACTTGTAGACCCGTGTGAACGCGTCTTTAAATCTAATATTTATTTTCAACTTATAAACCCGTGTGAACCCGCCTTTAAATCTAATCCTTATTTGAACCTTGGATATCCGTGTGAACGCGCCTTTATATCTAATATTTATCAAGTCATTTTATCTTGGAAACGCTTTTTTATCTAATGAGCCTATAAGAGAATATTGAATATCTTCGACAAAGTTTTCTATATTATATTAATTTTCAGCAACATCCGTTTTTAGATTATGTAAAATCATTTAGATAGTTTTAATTTTAATGTAAATGAATATTACGTTTCAATTCATTAAAAGTTCTAACCTGAGAAGGCTAAAATGGACTCGAATCCATAAGATACTATATAAGGCGTTCGTGGATTATTATTAAATAACAAACGAGCTGCTGTACAATGATCAATGGTGGGTTTACTTATAGTTTACTATATAACAAGGTTAAAGCTAATAACATGAATTTCATTGGAAATTCAAGAGCCGAGGGTCATGAAGTTTTCTTCCGATGACGTAAAAGCGAACACCTCCAACGACGGACTTGAATCTCTCAGTAAACTAAAGTTCACTCGGGAAGTTAATAAAGGGGTTTTCAAGCTTTTACGCGACTACTTGATTTTCGTCCTTTCCAACGGCGACGGCGGCGAACCCTCGAATGTAATAGCTACACTTTTGGTGTGGCTAAAAATATGTAGAATTGAGTCTTCGTACAGTCGCGCGAGGGACTCTATACCAGCTCCCGCGAGAGAGAAAACTCAACTGTCGAGAAAGAAGTGGGAACGCGGTGGCGACTGGTTACACGAAAATCTGCGACGCGCCGACCTTATTAGCGAATATCTCTAGCAACCTTGCGCGCCGGCGACGTTCCACAAAAGCCAAAGATTCAGTTGAATCAAGATAACATCAATTTGAAGACAGGAAATATTTCGAACTAGATTCCACAAATAAAGTAATGCATTTAGTTTAATCTTAAAAAAAATCAATAATCTTAAAAAAACATCACTTCTCGATAAACCAATGAAAATGAGATTAAACATGTACGGAAACCAAAATTTTTCCTCCCCGACAACGTTAACCTAAACTTACCCTACTTTAAATAAAAGATGGACGTATGTTAAGAATTACGATGAGTATATGGGCCAGAGTGCTTTTGTTTTCCAGTATTTTATTTCACTTCTATGTTACAGTGTTTAACAATTTTCTCACTATATTCAGAGTACTCAAATTTCCCATGATCTTATTTTGTCAGGTCGTAGGATGAATAGAGACACACAATGAAATGTTTATTTTAAATGTAAACAAGTGAAATACAAATTCTAGCAATATAAATAAATACATCGGTATCGTTCGGCTGCACTGCGCAATTCTCATTTGTTAATCCAATGATTTGATAAAAACGAATGATTCAGTCTGGGGTTGCTTGCGGAAGAGACGAAAATGAAACGACGAAGATTCTCCATCAAGTTACTCTTGGACCAACCCAAGATATTCTAGACTGCAAGTTCCATTAGCCCTTCCTCGGTAGATGATTCCGGAAATTATTTCGTCTGAATTTCTTGTTGTGAACTCCTGACGTTCTAATAGAGGACCATTGCATAACTTTTCATCATACATGTGAATGATCTCAATCATTGGAAGAATCCAAGGATATAGCTTGTCAAAAACCGCTGGCAGGCTGACAAGACCTTCTTCTGCACTCCTAAAATAAAAGAATATCTTAAAAAGCCCGAAAAAAGACTAAATTCCATACCGTTCTTATTTAAACTTGAATAGTTATTTTTATATGTGACTGTAGGCATCTAACATGTCGAGTGTCCAAACACTCGCTGCTTTATATCCCAATTCTTGTGGTGTTATATTGAAATGGCACCAGTGAAATTGCTCTGTTGACTTCAAATGGTGATGACATTCTGCGGTGGTTAATATATTTTGACAAGGTCTTCACGAAGTGTAACTGCTATTCAGTACTTCTAAACCTCCAACTTATATTTAACTATAATTTATCTGAACGATAGTAACGTACACAAACAAATCGAAGTCCTAAGGTAATAGCAGTCAATTACCTTAATAACTATCTCTATAATGCCAAAATCTCTAATCCAATATGAGCATGACTTAAATCTTTATATCTTACTACCTCTGCTCTGCTCTAACGAAGTTCACTGGACACGCCTGCTTTTTAAATAACTTTTTTGGGAAAAGTTTCCTGGCTTTATAGTGGAGATAACTGAAGCCCTTTTTTAGATTTGTTTTCACCAACATCAGATGCGCATTTTTTTACTCAAACATAGACTGTTGGCTTTTTAAACACAAGAATCGTACTATACTTCAAAGAGAGTTTTCATGACTATCATTTCTCCTATGATTTCTAACGTTAAGTATCAATCCGCCTCAGCTTTAAATTTTATACTCCAATTCCGCTTGAACTGGTTATATTTATTCCGAGTATAATCGATCTATCAACTAAAGTTTAGAAGTAGAATTGTACTTAGATGATCCAAACCACATTGAGTTTGCAGCAAGCCTAAGCTTACACTACCTTCGGGTGAACTTAGGCGCCTGCTGAACACTCAACTGGTATTTAACACACAAGTGATATTTAATACCTAGACCTTTCATTGTGTAATGTTCTTACAGAGACATAATAGATTAAATTAGCCACATTTATAAGTAACGTGATTTAAATTCAATCACCTCGGTTTATTCGAGTACTCTACCCAAAAGATCGTGAGAAAGAGGCCTCTTATCACCGAAATATAGGTGAGAAACGATTGCCGACACAATGGAAGACGACACCATCGCGCAAGCGAGAGGGTTCACCACAATTCTGAACGCTTACATAAACCACCCATTGGTGCAGTGCATCTATGAGTACAGAATTTGTAAATCTTGTTTATATAGGCCGAGAAGAGATATATTAGTAAAGCTAAAAAATCAAATGATAAGATAATCTTGCCTACTTTTTATTTACAGCGAATTAAGGTGAAATTAATGGGATACTCTTGATATAATATAACTGTCAAAATTAAAGGGCTGAAGAAGGCTGTCCGAGTAGAAAAACCTAGTGAATGTAATTTTCAGTTATCGATAAAAAATACCATTAAAAATAGCTTATCTACTGTTTAATAAATTTAATTTTTCATCAATTTAGAAACACTTAATAAAGCTCGGCTAGGTTTATGTTTTAACCTTTTCGTAACCCATTCAGCCACCTTTCTGTCGATTACTTCATATACCTTATCAATCTTTCATTATTGAAATCTTTGTTTAACCAAGAGAAGCACTTGTACTCAATAAACTATACTTTCTCTCTATTAACTCGAATTCAATGGATATTCCTTATCATTCTACTGTTTAAGAAATAAAATTTTTGTTTACCATTTTGAAGCAATTAATAAAGCTCGGCTAAGCTTATGATTTCACACTTTTGTAACAATTCAGGCACCTTACTTTCTATTACTTCATATACTTTATCAATATTTCATTAATTAAATCTGTGTTTAACTAGAGATACTCTCGTACCCGAAAGAAGTCTTATCAAATTTTGTCAAAGTACCTTTGTCTGTATTAATTCGAATTCAGTAGACGGTGGGATCTTGGATGACTGTGTAAACGCACCTTTATTTAGATTCTTCAATCCACCCCAAGTTTGCAGCAACCCTAAGCCCGTTTTACCTTTGATTTTTTGACTAAATCATATATATGGAAAATAACTAAGCGCGTGCTGCAAACTCAAACTGGTATTAAACGGTCACATTAAATTTTTGGACAATTCCTTAAATATCTTCTAAACTATCTCGAATATTAAAATTATTTTTCGACTACATTATTAATTAGATTAAGTTTAACCATTTTGATATTTTTAATTATAATATAAATTAATATTGCGTTTCATTTCCCTAAACGATATCACACCATAAGGCTCATTTGCATTCACTCTAAAAAGGTGTGAAGTTGGGAGGAAAACCCCCTCCCTCCAATGTCTTGCTGATTCTTGATCTCTAGGCTCTTGATTCGCAAAGCTAATTTACCCATTAATTTATTAGTGAGGGACGGCTCGCTAATATGGCCCGCTGAGATCGGAAACTGGAGGTTGAACCTTGGTGTGGTGATGGTCGTAGATGATTATAACAGTGGGAGACGTCCCATTGCTTATAATCGCCTTCAACTGTCCAGCATCGAGGTTTGACCGTAAAGTTGATGGTGGAAGGCGATACTATCCAATGGGAGACGTCCTGTTGTATATAATTGCACGACACCTGAAACTCAATGTGGCAGCCATGCTTAAAGGAGGTAATTCCCATTCAACAGAAATGAACGATAAGGTGGATAAAAGTCTCTATACTTTTGCTTTACAAGCTAGGTCACGTGATTTTCTGGTAACACAGGATATCCGCTTACACAGGAAGTGACACACACACACAGACACAACCAGTGTAAAACCTCTCCATGAAGTAAAGTTCAGTCGGGGAGGTAAAAATAAATATTTTACAGTCGTCAATTTTTCCTTATTGTAGATCTTACGGTTTATTCTCGCTCGTTCTGCCATTACGAGTAATAAGGTTGGTTTCGCGCTGTGTTTTTCGCAAAAGTTCTCATATCTGGATCGAGTCAACTTCATTTCGTACGAAAATTATGGTTAATTACGTTCGAGAAATAAACTATGTTTTATATGTGGAGTGTGGCGTTTTCACAGCGTGATAATACAGGGTGGAAAAGATCAGACCAACACCTATCTTTGTGGACGCCCCCCCCCAATAATGCCGTCGGATGACGTCACTATACTATAATGTAGACCTCGTATACAGGGTGTAAATAAGTGCATTTATAACCAAATGTGATTTTTCATTGGGTTTAATAAGGTAAAATGCCTGATGGCTAGAAACATTGTAGTTGCGCAGATCAAAGCGTAGTAATTAACTAGATGACTTAGCTCTGAGACAATTTATTTACAAACTTTAATAATAAAATAATAATTGAATTGAATTGAATTGGCCTGAAACGCCAAAGCTGAATCTGTACGGTAAGCACATCAGCGTAAATGTTCAATGTGTCTGCCATCGTGGTGTAGGCACTCTTCAAAGCGACTTTCCAGTTCTTGCAATGTATTTGCCAGCATTTGAGGAGTGATACCATTGATAGCGGCTCGAATCCGGTCCTTTAAGTCTTCTGGGCCCATCGGTTCTGTTTCGTAAACGACGCCCTTAACATAGCCCCACAGGAAGAAATCAAGTGGGGGTAAGGTCAGGAGACCGTGCTGGCCACGGAATTGGTCCACCTCTGACTATCCAATGGTTGGGAAAGTTGTCGTCCAGCCATTGACGAACATTGACAGCCCAATATGGTGGGGCTCAATCCTGTTGAAACCACATGCTGGGAACCACTGCTAAGGACAATGCGTCTATCGCGTCACTAAACTCGTGACGCAGGAAGTCCAAGTACAGTTCTGCAGTAATATTCCCATCGAAGAAAAAGGGACCGATAATTCAGTTCCCAAGAATCCCAACCCAGACGTTTACCTTCCATCGAAATTGATGGTAATGGTGACGTAACCAATAGGGATTCTGATGGGTTCAGTAATGCATGTTATGACGGTTTACCGTACCATCAATATGAAATGTAGCCTCGTCCGAAAACAGCAACTTTTGCAAAAATAGTGGATCGGCTGCAATTAGTTCACGCATGGTAAGACAAAGGTGTTGCCATCTTAGGTAATCGTCATCTGTTAAGGCTTGATGGAGGTGGATATGATAGAACCGGTAGTGGTGGCGATGTAAAATGGCAAGAACAGTAGAATGGCTTAGTCCAACCTCCTGTGCGACCGATCAACTACTGGTATGAGGATTTGCTTCGAAACGGGCTACAATATCCACTTCTCGGTCTTCCTTACCGACTACACGGTCTCGCCTACGTTCACGGTCCTGCACGACGAACCCACCGAACTCCAGAAGATTGCCTCTTATGTCGGTGAAAGTGCTTTGAACCGGATGGCGTTGATGAGGGAAGCGTTCTGCATAAAGCAGTGGCGCTCGACTTACGTTACCTTGACATTCACCCAAAATAAACATCATGTCCAATTTTTCTTGGTTGGAATAGGCTGCCATTCGACTTCAACACGGGTCTTAATACGGTAAGCCGAACTTAAAATGGTACCTTAATGCGCACACGTTTGATTAAACAATGTTCTTTTTCCTTTCTCTGCGTCACAAGGAACTTTGACCTTCTACTTCAAAAATCTTTCTAACGACACCTCGCATGGATTTTTTATCTCCACCAAACGTGTTTTATTATTGGTCACACATTACTGCTACAGTATGTTTTTTACGGCATTTGATCTTTAGCAGGCGTATTGTTACAAACATCACTGCAGAAAAAACATAGTACAATAATGAATGGCCAATAATAAAATACGTTTGTTGAAGATAAGGGATCCATACGAGGTGTCGTTAGAAAGGTTTTTTAAATAGAAGGTCAGAGTTCCCTGTAATGCTGAGAAAAAAAGGAACGTTTTTCAATCGAACGTGTGCGCATTAAGGTACCTTTTAAGTTCGTCTTACTGTAGTAAGACCCGTGTTGAAGTCGAATGGCAGCCTATTCCAACCAAGAAAAATTGGACATGATGTTTATTTTGGGTGAATGTCAAGGTAACGTACGTCGAGCGCCACTGCTTTATGCAGAACGCTTCCCCCATCGACGCCATCCGGTTCGAAGCACTTTCACCGACATAAGAGACAACCTTCTGGCGTTCGGTGGGTTCGTCGTGCAGGACCGTGAACGTAGGCGACACCGTGTAGTCGGTAATGAAGACCGAGAAGTGGATATCGTATCCCGTTTCGAAGCCAATCCTTATACCAGTAGTAGATCGGTTTAACAGGAGGTTAGACTAAGCCATTCTACTGTTCTTGCCATTTTACATCGCCACCATTACCGGCCCTATCATATCCACCTCCATCAAGCCTTAACAGATGACGATTACCTATGACGGCAAGACCTTTGTCTTACCATGCGTAAACTAATTGCAGCCGATCCACTATTTTTGCAAAAGTTGCTGTTTTCGGACGAAGCTACATTTCATATTGATTCTACGGTAAAATGTCATAACATTATTTACTGGACCCATCGGAATGCCTATTGGTTATGTCACCATTACCATCAAATTCAATGGAAGGTTAATGTCTGGGTTGGCATTCTTTGGAACCGAATTAACGGTCCCTTTTTCTTCGATGGGAATATTACTGCTGAACTGTACTTGGACTTCCTGCGTCACGAGTTTAGTGACGCGATAGACGCATTGTCCTTAGCAGTGGTTCCCAACATGCGGTTTCAACAGGATGGAGCCCCACCACATTGGGCAGTCAATGTTCATCAATAGCTGGACGACAACTTTCCCAACCGTTGGATAGGTAGAGTTGGACCAATTCCGTGGCCAGCAATGTCTTCTGACCTTACCCCACTTGATTTCTTCCTGTGGGGTTATGTTAAGGTCGTCGTTTACGAAACAGAGCCGATGGGCCCAGAAGACTTAAAGGACCGGATTCGAGCCTCTATCAATGGAATCACTCCTCAAATGCATGCAAATGCATTGCAAGAACTGGAAAGTCGCCTTGAAGAGTGCCTACACCACGATGGCAGACACATTGAACATTTACGCTAATGTGCTTACCGTACAGATTCAACTTTGGCGTTTTAATTCAATCATTATTTTTTTTATTAAAGTTGTTAAATAAATTGTCTCGGAGTTATGTCATCTAGTTAATTACTACGCTTTGATCTGCGCAATTACAATGTTTCTAGCCATCAGGCATTTTACCTTATTAAACCCACTGAAAAATCACATTTGGTTGTAATTGCACTTATTTACTTACACCCTGTATACGAAGGCTACATTATAGTATAGTGACGTCATCCGACGGCATTATTGGGGGGGCGTTCACAAAGATAGATGTTGGTCTGATCTTTTCCACCCTGTATAATTCATGGCTACATTCTCGAAAAATGGTTGGAGCCGCTCGCTTTGACGCCGTTTTGTTATTTCTCGATTATCTCAAGAACGAGTAGGTAACGCGTTGCGAAGAAACGGAATTGTTCTTTGGCGTAGATCTCAACGAGAAGCTCATAGAATTGAAACGCGAATCATTTAGAGAACCGCGTTCAATTGTCTCGACACGATATGTTCGGCTTTCTTCTTCAGTATTTTCTTCGATTTCATAACTTTCAAAACTTTATACCTCGTCACTACACCGAGATTAAATTTCTTGATCCGTTTATTTTCTATCGTTTCGTCTTTAGATGCGTTTTTTGGCGCTCTGTTAGAAATAGAGATAGGCGAAATAAAAATATTCCCTAAAAAATACCTTTTTTAGAGAAAATTTCTTGTTTAAAGAATCATATCTCGGTTTCGACAACGAAATTGTTCGTTTAACTTGAAAATGTAATTCTTATTTGCCGATGTCCAATTGGCACCACGTGGGCAATCGGAACTCGACTAGCGTTAGTAAGCTACGACTAACGGAATCAGATAAGCCTTCGTCACTTTGTAAATAAGAAGAGGCGTGCCACTCGACAATCCGGCAATCAACGACAAGTCGATGATTATTTACGCGAATTCTCTGTTTTCGTTTAAGGCAATTACAATTCCATCGCCGATACAGACATTGGCTTCCAAAAATAACATTGTTTTATCGAATACGACCCGAGGAAAATAAAAAACAACGAACCTTATAGAAATCGGGAATTCGCATGTTAATATATGGAAAGAATATTTGACTACGAATTTCCGGCTTTATTGTATTCCGACGCCAACGGATCAAAGCTCGATTTGTTAAATTGTCTCTCTCGAACTGACGGATAACGTCGATTGACGAAGGAACAATTTAACAAACAGTATATTTGCTTGCTTCGGTTTCGTCCGAGGAACATAAGGTGAACAGTTCCGTTAACTAAAAATATTCCAAAAATTCTCTGACCCGCGGCAATAGGTGAGTAACGGATTAAAAATTTCCATTTTTCAAATTAATTTCGGTTAAATACGGGAAGTGTTGCCGCTAGATTGAATTGTTCCGCGATTCGCCTTTCGAACTCGTAGCAATTCTATTATTTTTTGGTTTATCGCGCATCTTTAAGATTATTAAATAAATAATACATTTTTTAACATGCACATTATAAGGGTTCCTTCCTCGCCGGGTTCCGCCTGGCTTTTTCCCGCGAATTTGGGAAAAACGCTGTTTTGGGAAAAATGTTCGAAGAGCCACCAACGCGAGGAAAAACGAGAAAAGTTTACACAAAAAAAGTGGTTTGGGGAGGATGATAAATTTTGTGAGGAGTTTAATCACGTGGGGAGAAGAGGAAAAAAGATTCGTTCCACGTATGGTTTCTCATAATTGGTCAATCAAAATAACACTCTTTCATGGAAAAGCACATTTGTAATAACACTTTAATTACTAGGGGGGAAGCGATAATACTTTAATGTTCGAGGGACGTTACAACCCGTTATACCACGGAGTTGGTCACACGGGAGGTGCTATAAAGATATATATATAAGACTTGCCCTTTGATTATTTATAAGAGGGAGTCCAACGTTAAGTTTAATAGGAGGATTTTGGCACGGACGGTGCCTAAGACTTTTCTTTATGTGCTAGGTTCTAGAGGGGTTTCAACTTCATGATACATATCTATCTATTTACGTTTAATATTAATTTCTACCTTCTATTAGGGGGGTTTAAAAATGGGAGCAAAGATTATCCTAATCTCTTTCTATTTATCTCGATAACGTTTTTCTTAGTTCTTTTTATCTTAAAAAGTACGGGAGGGGGTCTTTACTACGGTTTTCTAAACCTCGATCTCAACAACAAACCGACATTTAGATTTGGGGTACGAATAATTCACTGGAGGGTCAAACGATAAGAAATAAGATACTCAACACTTCTCGTGCTATAAAGTTGGGGTCGGGGTGTCGTCTCTCGCGGATTTCGTTGGGTGCCGTTGCGTGCTGTGTTCCAGTCGAGCCTTCTCGTTCTGGGGCAATCGGTCTGCGGACTCTCCTTGAGGGGTTGGACTGTGTGTGTATGGTACGGTCTCTCGGACAGATCCTCTTAACGTCGTAAGATATCGACAGGTTCCGATGAGGTGTCGTCCAGAATTCGGGGGTCTCGAGGGGGGATTTTCGTTTGACTTCAGTGATCAGCATCCTTCGTCGTCGTGTTTTAATTTGAGGGATTTCTCAGTGTCAACTCCATATAGTGTGGGGATCTCCTTTCCTCCGTGGATAGTTTTTCGTCAGCGTGGATCATCGGATCGTGAGGGTGAATCGGAGTTCTTTGTGGCCTCGGTGGCTCTTTTGTTACTTGGTGGGATGAATTTCGATTCAACTTTTGTTCTAAGTTCTAGCGGGGACTGGTTTTTCCTAAGTTATTTCTCGAGTTTAACTTTTTAAAAGCGACTCTGTCCGGCGGCGAGATGGTTAAAAGGTTTCAGAGTCCTGAAAGTCCATCGTTAAGCCTTCTTCAGCGCGGCGCGCTGGCCTCCTTGAGCGGGGTTCCCTCTCGTTCCGTCGTTGTTTCGTGGGTCCGTTCCGAATTCAGAGGTCGAATTCGAAGTGATTTTACCTTCGCTCTCTTCTCTCCTTTATGCCTCGGTTCGGGGGGAAAAGAAGGCGATTCAGGTGCGGTATTGGTATGCGTTGGGCAATCGAAAGTTTTGGTTTGGCGCCACGATGCCTGTAGATTGCGTTCCCGTGACCCATCGATGGTCGTTTATGTGATGCTCCTAGAAACGTTTCTAGTTGGGAAATCTGGGATGAAGTGCCCTCCGAAGGTTTTTTTTTCCAGCAAGTTGTGGAAAAGTTTGGGAGTCCGAGTGACCATGAACGTGAAAGTCGATGTCATCTCGTTAGTTCTTATGAGGGGGTTATTGAAGCGGGGGTTTAGTTTGTATCATTTTCATAGATAGGGTCACACGAAGTTTTACTTTGTCTAGAGGGGATATTTAGAATTGGGGTTTCTTAAAGTTCGCTAAAATGTGGCTATCCGGTCCTTTGTTAAGAAGGAAATGGGGTTTTTATATTTTACCCGTTTAAGTTTCAATATTTTCTTTCAAAGGGAAGGTGACACACAATACAACAAAAAGTAGGCTTATAATACACATTAATTAAAACTTAAAATCGAAAAAATTGGAGGGATTAGGGGGTGAGCTATGTGACGGGGTCACAACATGTCGCGTCCTGGTCTAAGTCTACCGCGCGAAGTTTTAAACAGAGGCTGAAGAGGAAATTCAAGTGATTTCAATCGATTCTTCTACTAATTATAAGACGTACCCTCGTAGTTAATAATTCGTGAAATATATCCCGATGATTTTAAAAAAGAAAATAGATCCAGATTTCACCCCTCTTTGGAATTGAAACCCTCCAACCAATCGCCCCTCTTCCAGCGAACAAAATATTCGCGGTCCTCGCTCCGTTTTCAATCAACCTTTTTCGAGCTGAGTAGAGTAATTACCGCAAAATAGTTAATTCCAGCGTTTGTTTGGAGGGAAATGATAAAAAGCCCTGTGCGAGAGGGAATCGTATTCTTTAAATTGGCAAATCGAAACGTCGAGTAATGGCCGCAAATTGGTCAAATTCGGTGTTTGAGCGAAATGATAATAATCCCTTTTCGAGAGAGAAAAGGGAAATGTTTTTATTTGAAAAAGCGAACTACTTTTCGTTTAATTTTAGGAAGCGCCGTAAAGAAAAATTGAAATTAACCCAGGGTTGGGTCAATATTAATAGCGACGCTCGATAATAATATTTTATTTCGCAAATCAAATTGCAGGCGACCACAGAGGCAAAGCCTATTAGTGGCGGTCACCAGACAGCACAGACAAATAACAAAAAATACATATACAATTAATCATTAAAAAAATAGTGAATACAACAATTAACATATCAATTAAGTTAAAATTATTGAGAAATTAGATTAGATTAGACAAAAATTTAGGTAAATTAAATTAAGAATTTAGACGAAAAAAAATTTTGAAACCGAGGACCGAAATAACGGAATTAAGGACCCGGCGCAATTCTCCCGAATATCCATAGGCAACAAGTTCCAGGACTTAGCACATCTGATAAAAAACGAATGTTCCAAAGCCAAGCATCTAGCGAACTTGATGAAGTAAGTTGGGCAAGAATGTCGCGAATTTATGACTGCGTTGAAGAGTAACCACGTCACACACATCACGGCGCACCGACAATGGCAAGAGGTGAATGTCAAGTAGCCGCTTATGGTAGGGAATATGACCCGGCGAATTCGTTTTCGGAGACTTCGTGTAAAATCTGGTAAAATTGCGCTGAATTCGCTCCAAAGAGGTAACATCTTTCTTCAGATACGGGTTCCAAACCGGAGACGCATACTCGAGAATTGGTAAACACATTGACCGATAGAGAGTCAGGGACGCCTTAGTATGTCCTGTAGTCCGACGAATCAACGCGCATAAGCGTCTGGCGCGATTACCAGCGTAAGTGACGTGAGACGCCCACTTTAAGTCGCTTGAAATAATGACTCCAATCACCAATGTTCATTAAGCGATGAAGAACCCGCTAATATACCACTGACAGGATGAATGAATGAACGAATTGACTCCAAACGTCGTTGATTTTAAAGTAATAGCGCGACATATAGACCAGAGTCTTCGTTCGTGCATGGACAAATGATACTGCAGAGTGACCCGCGTCAAAATCGCAGCCGCCTTAAGTTTTGCTTAAGATATACATTTCCCCTGCTATTATTTAGTTCGCTGTAGGACGCGCATGAGATGGCGCTATGGTCACGGTATGTAGACGTACGAAAGAGATTAGTGCGGTGAAGGAAGAATTGCGTCGATGGTTCGAGTCTCTCACGGTGTTTATTATTCGGGTAATTGTAGTTTTCGTTTCGGTTGCGGGTTGTTGTAAATTGCCAGGATTGTTTCGACGAATTTGACGCAAATTGCCGCCGCCATTCCATAGCCGAAGATTCGAAAGGGAACGGATAGATCGGCCATCTCGTAAGGGGTGAACAATTGGCCCTTTGAAACGACGCCTTGCATTAATCGATACTCAATTTCTTTTCGTTCCAAGAAATTCCCAGTTGATCCTTCGTACAATCGTAGCGCCCTAAAAGGGAAATAAGCAATACAATACGGAAATGGTCTCTCGTATTCGAACGGACGCTTTGGTGCCTCCAATTAAGGGCTCGTTACGAAATATTATCGGCCGAGATATTTAACGTTCGACATTCGTAATAAACGAGTTACTCGTCCCCTTTAACAGTTATTATTCTTAATCGTTTCAAATATTTGCGGGTAATTAACCGATCGAATTGGCCGTAATGTATCGCGAAAAGAATTGGCCGAATCAGACGGGTCGCGATTCTAATGGCGCGACGAGTTGTTTTTCACGCATCGCTTACCAGTTCATGATGGTTTCGTGTATTCGGGCATCGATCTCGAACAGCCTCGACTCCGTCTTTCCCAGCCATACTATATGCGTATAAATTCTCTCCGAGGCCGCTTTCTTGGAGATGTGGAGGGCAAGCGGGAAAACGTTGAACTGTACCAAACTCATCAACACTGTCATCGTTTTGTTTCGGTATTCTAGATCAAATAGACGGACGCGTCTTGAAACGAAAGCAGAACACCCCCTCCACCCAATTGTTCCGCGCGCAGGGCGGCGGTAGTGTTAGCATCAGATTTATTTGCTGAGAGGGTGCAACGTACTCATAATACCCCCGCCATCATTTGTCCGTTAAGTGCCGCGCCCGGAACAGGCAACAATGTTATATATAGCCAATGCTACCGCACACGCACGGAGGGACTAAGGCGGCGGAAGGCGGAGAGCTGGCTTGGCAAAACTAAACCCGCGCAACAGTGCCATACGCTCCCCACAACGTAACCGCGGCATACAAGGACTGACTTTAAGGCATAGGGAGATGTCAAGGCTGGTACCCCGCCAAAACGGGTAGTACTGCAGGTACTACGGCGTAGCCCCGGGCTGTCACCCTTGCACTGCAAATTCTTCGTTCACTTGAAGCACACCAAAAAAGCACTACGAGATCACTTTTATCTGTCTTAATTTGAGATCGCTATCACACATAAAGATCACAATAGAAACATACTCTAGAAGTGGTCCACAAATGATATAATATGATCTTCGTGTGTTTTTATTGTAATCTGATTCAAGTGATCTTGTAGTGTAATAATTATGCGCAATCAGATCACACCTGTCTCAATTTTACATCACTTGGCCACTTTGGGGCTTAATCAGCTCACTCAGTTAATGCACACTCAGTGCACTTAAGACTTAACTATTTTTGCGAATACGCCAAGGAAGACTACACAAAACATTAAAAAAAAAATTTATTTTAAAAATTACTTGACAATTTTACTAAAACCCGCTTTGAATTCAGCTTCTACTTTACTGGCTTTTGTACGCAGTTTATAATAATCATCGTTTAAAACCAACTTCCCCATGAGTGCCATTGATTGTAGAAACTGTTTAGGATAATCCATTTCTAATATACAGGGTGTTTTAGAAAGGTCTGGAAAAACTGAAGGGGGTTCTTCGTGGGGTCAGACTGAGTGAAAAAGGTTTATGAACCTTTAGTCTCACGCGCTGCGTTGCGTAGTTATGAGCCCTTGAAAATAGTCCTCAAAAATACGAAAAACCACCGAAAGGTGTAGGTAAGATTGTGCCTTTGACCATTATTGTTTTTCAATTTAATTGTGCATAAGCTAATTATCGAGAGATAAGTTAAACAAGGTGTTTATTTACTAAAAAAAGCGTATCAACATGTTTAGGAGTGTGCAATCATTAACTTTGGTCAGAAGTACTTGAAATCAAAGTGTGGTTTATTACGTGTTGCAGGTGTTGAAAAGGGAATTTTACAAGACACCATTAATTACCATAATTATCAATTGTTTAATAATCGGAATCAGAAGTATTTACAAAAATTGTTCGAAATGCATTCCGTCAGCGTTGATACACACTTGAGCCCGTCTAATAAATGATTATCTAACTCGTTCGAAGATCCCTTGTATGGTTTCGCAGGCATTAATAATCCTTTGGCGTAGATCTTCCACGTCACGCACTTCACTAACATAAACGAAGTCCTTAAGGTGGCCCCAAAGAAAGAAATCAAAAGGGTTTAGGTTCGGAGATCTGGCTGGCCACTCAACCGTTCCGCCACAACCAATCCACCTCAAATTGAATGTTTCATTAAGGAAGGCCCTGACTAGGAGAGAAACATAAGGTGGTGCACCGTCGTGCATAAAACACATGTCTCGTCTCAAGGCCAATGGTACGTCTTCAAGAAGCTCTAACAGATTGTCTTGAAGAAACGGGAGGTATGCCTCACCATTAAGCCTTGGCTGCAAAAAGAATGGTCCAATTAAATGTTCACCAACAATTCCGCACCAGACGTTTAAGCTGAATTGAACTTGGTGAGCCCTAACACTGTGGGGGGTTTTGTTTCGCCCATTGATGCCTGTTGTGCATGTTAAATATGCCGTCACGAGAAAAATGGCTTCATCCGTAACTAAAAGATTTTGCGGTAAGTTGATGTCTTGATGTTGAGCGATAAACCACTGACAAAAGTCCAGTCTTCTCCGTAATCAACAAACTATATCCAAACTGTCGACAGACGTTTGAGGGAAGGTGGACATATCCAACCGGCGGGACGAGGTGCTGTAGCTCCAGACGTTCCTGAAGAGGTGGAGGAACAAGTACTCACCATTTTACACGAAGATCCAGGAACAAGCACTAGGCGAGTTGGACGCCAATTGGGAGTAAGTCACGTTCTTATCTGGTGAATACTCCGAGGACATCAGTTTCACCCTTACCATCTACAGAAGGTCCAAGCCCTTAACGAAACGGATTACCCGAGCAGACTGGACTTTTGTCAGTGGTTTATCGCTCAACATCTAAACATCAACTTACCCCAAAACCTTTTAGTTACGGATGAGGCCAATTTTTCCCGTGATGGCATATTGAACATGCACAACAGGCATCAGTGGGCGCAACAAAACCCCACGCTACAAGTGTTAGGGCTCACCAAGTTCAATTCAGCTTAAACGTCTGGTGCGGAATTGTTGGTGACCATCTAATTGGACCATTCTTTTTGCAGCCAAGGCTTAATGGTGAGGCATATCTCCCGTTTCTTCAAGACAATCTGTTCGAGCTTCTTGAAGACGTACCATTGGGCTTGAGACGAGACATGTGTTTTATGCACGACGGTACACCACCTCATTTTTCTCTCCTAGTTAGGGCCTTCCTAAACGAAACATTCCCTTTGAGGTGGATTGGTCGTGGCGGAACGGTTGCGTGACCAGCCAGATCTCCGGACCTAAACCCTTGTTATTTCTTTTTTTGGGGCCACCTTAAGGACTTTTGTTTATGTTAGTGAAGAGCGTGACGTGGAAGATCTACGTCAAAGGATTATTGATGCCTGCGAAACCATACGCAACGCACGAGTTAGACAATCATTTATTAGTCGGGCTCAAGTGTGTATCAACGCTGACGGAATGCATTTCCAACAATTTTTGTAAATACTTCTGATTCCGATTATTTAACAATTGATAATTATGGTAATTTATAATGGTGTCTTGTAAAATTCCCTTTTCAACACCCGGAACCACAGTTTGAGTTCAAGTTCTTCTGACCAAAATTAATGATTGCCCACTCCTAAACATGTTGATACGCTTTTTTTTAGTTAATAAACACCTTGTTTCACTTATCTCTCGATAATTAGCTTATGCACAATTAAATAGAAAAACAATAATGGTCAAAGGCACAATCTTACTTACACCTTTCGGTCGTTTTTCGTATTTTTGAGGACTATTTTCAAGGGCTCATAACTACGCAACGCTGCGCGTGAGACTAAAGGTTCATAAACCTTTTTCACTCAGTCTGACCCCACGAAGAACGCCCTTCATTTTTTCCAGACCTTTCTAAAACACCCTGTATAATACATTGACAATAGTAACTTCAGAATGTCGAACAGTTCTATAGTTTTCTCAGTCAAGATAATGATGTTGCAAATTCCCACTATCGCTGCTTGTTTTGGGGTGTTATCACAGAAAGATACAATTGCCATAACGGGACCTTTGATACAACGTTCAACTTCTTCTTGAAAAATTTCAGCCTGAATTTAAAAAAAATTAATTAGTATTCATCTTAGGGGTGTGCGGCTGTGCGCACGCTCAAAAAGTTTTCGAGCTCTGGGCCAAAGCTCGAAACCCGAAAAAACCCATAGTCGTAACCAATATAATATTGACTCGTACACCCCTATTAAAATGAGAAAAATACTTACAGGAACTTCCTTTATTATCGGGATGGACTTTGTCCCTTTGGTGTTTGTTATGCCAACCATTTTTTCAAATGAAGCAAAGGCTTCAAATTTTCTTCGCTCGAACTATGGGAGTAGATAATATATAATCAAATTCGATTCGGCGACTCGAATTATATGAATTCAAAAATTCTGTTACTCTAACAACCCTAGAATGACTTACCTTTGATGCCAAGTTGGCTTTCGTAAGCTGAAGTAGTATTTTAATAAAAATATCCAAATTTTCCAAACATTTCTCGTAGAGTTTAGTTCCAAGGGTCAGGCGAAATTCATACAAAACCTAGTATGACATAAAATAAATTTAATATATTAAAAAGCTTCCATAACTTATACACTAGAAGCTTGTACTTACCACTCGAGAATTTTCAAAACAAGGATAAAGTTTTAGAAATTCTTCGAGATCGAACCCTGTTTTACTTTTCAAAAAGGCTGACCGATTGAGGAAGGTTTGGCGTAATAGTGCTTTAACAGAAGCCCAGTCTATTTTTGGTTTTTCAAATTCCTTTTTTAACTCATTTAGCGCTTCTTCATTTTTGTTAGTGGTTAAAAGCTCTCCTTTGAAGTTGTCTCTAGAAAAACTAAAAGAAAAAAATGTATTGGTGATATAAAATTACTTAATTTTTACGGAAATTTAACTAAAAATAACAGAGAATTTTCAAGATCTAGCTTTTTTTCAGGCTAAATACTTTGCGTTCATTAGTAAAATATTGAGTCTTGGCACCTTTGTAAAACAATTAAAGAGAGACTGAAACAAGGAATGTGTTATGAAATTCGACTCGTTAAAGTATAAAGAAAGGCTCTTTTGAAAACGTTTATTTAATAAACTGTTTCTTATAACCATGCAGTAGCTGTTTCGTAAATTACTTTAATTTTATTAGAAGTTATTCACCATGGTCAATAAAATTTTTAACGGGTTAAACTATAGTTTATTTTTATTTTCAAAACTTTTTTAAGACTTACGTGTTGGATTTAGAATTTTTTTTTGCTGTTGGTCCTTGACACGTAGCACTCAATGAGGTTGACGGTGAACTTGTATCCTTTTCTCCTTCTGTGGTGGCATTGGCTATTTTCAAGAAACCCTTAGGATCTTCCTTATTGTTGTTGTTTTTTCGTTGTTTTGACCTTTCCTTCCTAATTCTCAAACTTAGGGCTTTCGTAAACTCTCGCTAAAAAATTAAGTTATATCTTATAAACTATAACTTGGTGACTAATTAATAAATTTATTACCCAGGGTTTCGCTCCCGGTAATTTTATGCATGGATATTTTTCAGACATATCCATTCCGATTCGTTCATAAGCAGGTTGGGTGCATACTCTTGTATCATTAACATAATGCACGGCACACTCTTGAATAAAATAATTCCAGTACCCATTACTGACAAGGCATCTATTTTCAAGTTCACTTGTAATTAATGGTGAAAGTTTAGGTAAATCAATTTTCTGAAATGAAATATAAACCAAAAATATAGTTTTGTACCAAAAATATAACTTTGAGATACTCACCATATAAGTGCTGAATACGGAGGAACTGCGTGAATTTGATTGTTCATAGTGAGGGGTACCCGAGGTAAGTTGTTGATCAGAGGGGCTATCACAGCCGAGTTGTTGATCAGGTTGGCTATCACAGCCGAGTTGTTGATCAGGGGGGCTATCACAGCCGAGTTGTTGATCAGGGGGGCTATCACAGCCGAGTTGTTGATCAGGGGGGCTATCACAGCCGAGTTGTTGATCAGGGGGGGCTATCACAGCCGAGTTGTTGTCCAGGGGGGCTATCACAGCCGAGTTTTTGATCAAGAGGGCTATCACAGCCGTGTTGTTGATCAGGAGGGCTAACAGAGGGCAGTTGTTGATCAGGAGGGCAAACAGAGCCCAGTTGTTGATAGCGAGAGGGAAGGGAGGATAACTGTTCAGCGGGAGTGGTACCCGAGGCTAAGGCAGACACGTTTCCAGAGAGGTTGTTATGAGGGTCTTCTAGATTCTCTGTTGCCTTTTTCTCATGTTTTGTTGGAGGACATCCACAATAGGAGCAATTGTTAGCGTCATTTGGTTTGTAATATTCCAAACACTTCCCAATACATTCTTTACAAGCCCCACGAAGGCAGCCTAGCATGTCTAACATCTATATAAAATGGCAAATTATTCAACCAAAAAACATGAATTTCACTATTTATCTTCGTTTTAGGACTAAACTGTGGAGTTAAAAGGCATATCAATATTTTTTAGGAATCTTCGTTGTTCAGTTGGCTAGCACCCGATATTATTAATTAAGAATATACCATCGGGTACTAGCCAACCGAACAAAAAAGGTTAGTATATAAAAATAATTATTGATATTCATTCGCAACCATCACGTTAACGGGAATAACTCTAACTGATCTTTGCCAATTAGGTCTTCGGTCAAAGTTTACGTAGACTCTCGTGGCTAGAGTAGCTAAATAGGAATAGTGACTGCCTTAGTGTTTGTGCGAAAAAGAAATTTGATGCAGTTGAAATTATGTATTTATCAGAGAAAACGACATGGTATTTATAGAAAAAACTTTAATCTACGAGACGTTTCGAGCCGAGGCTCTTAATCTTCAGTCGATCGACAGAAGAAGAGCCCCGATCGGCAGTCACTATTCCGATTTGGCTACTCTAACCACGAGAGTCTACGTAAACTGGGTCCGAAGACCTAATTGGCAAAGATCAGTTAGAGTTATTCCCGTTAATGTGATGGTTGCGAATGAATATCAATAATTATTTTTATATACTAACCATTTTTACATCAAATTAATTGGTTAAACATGAGTATTTTCCGACAATAAAATGTTTATCTTTAAATGTTCTCAAGCTTATTGGCCAGGGATTTTCTAGTTGATCTTTTTGAATTATAATAAGGTCATCTTTTAAATTAACTTCATACGCATTTAAATGTGAAGCGTATTCTACAACTTCAGTTGATTTAGCAATGAAAACACAGTTTCTCCTAGTGGCGATTATTCCTTCAACTACTGCAAATCTGTTTAACTCTTCTGTTAGGGAGGACAAGGAAAGAGCTACCCCTGGCTTATAAACATGGCCATGTACACTAAATTCCTTAATTATATAAATCTGTGTTTCATCGACATCCAGATAATGATTTATTAAATCTCTTATCTGATCAGCTAGTTCTACCAAAACCACAGAATCTATCTTCACTTCGTCAGAACCGTATAAAAAATTTTCGCTTGGTGCCCCGCTAACGCTGTGTTGGAAAAAACAGCTTCGTAAAAGATGGAAGCGGCTCATACTAAGAGCTATGTTTTTGAAGGAACCCCGCTTCCGTCCTTTAAAATTGTTAAAATGAGCTTCAAATCTCATACAGCAATGATGCCTAAGAGGTCCAAAAAGTCTCATCTGTTCTGGAAAATGAACTAAATAATGGAATTTTGGTTTTAAGGTAATGTGTGGATATTCTACTAAAAACTCGTCATGATGTTTTTTTACGGCATTCTCCAGTTGTTCAGGGCTTTCTGGTAAAGAATATGGTGATGTACATAAAAAAGTAATTTTGGCCAGCAAAACAAAATTTTGTAGTTTCAGACTATGTGATGGCACTTTAGAAGCAAAAATAAATGGTAAAATTTCTTGCATAGTTAAAACCGCTGCTGCAGAAAGAGAAATGTGACCTTCACGAGACAAGTTATAAGACTCTAATCTAGTCGGTTTATTTTTTCTCTAAATAAGAGTAATCAAATATATCAATTTGGGTGTTTAACCAATTAATATTAAAGAACTTTTCTTCATTGATAAAACTTTGTAGCATGGCTTTCAATTCGACTAAAATTATTCCTTCTAAAAGAACATGCATTGGATCATGAATGGCCAATTGTAGTGACACATTAAGAGAGGAGAGCCTATTTATCCCATATTCTTTACTCCAGCGCTTCCTAGCCGCGTCACTTTCACTTTTGCAAAAATCAATGCAAACTGAAATATTTTAAGATTCCGCATAAAGTGAACCCCGAGATAACACAGTGTCATGCTAAAAGGAATCACGCCAGAAAACGAATAGAAAGCGTATCACGGACTTCGAACTTCTATACTCATACCCTGCTACGCGCGATCGTGACGTGTGTTAGTTTTTTACGCCGAAGCGAAGATTATAAAAGACTGAAGACTTTAGTTGATTCGACCAGAGCACCAACGGAGTTTGATAAATAATCTAACCAACAATACTCTCTTACAGAACCCCGAGATAACACAGTGTCATGCTAAAAGGAATCACGCCAGAAAACGAATAGAAAGCGTATCACGGACTTCGAACTTCTATACTCATACCCTGCTACGCGCGATCGTGACGTGTGTTAGTTTTTTACGCCGAAGCGAAGATTATAAAAGACTGAAGACTTTAGTTGATTGGACCAGAGCACCAACGGAGTTTGATAAATAATCTAACCAACAATACTCTCTTACAGGTAGCTATAAATTTATTAAAACTCTTAAAAGAATAATTTTACCGCTGGTGCTCTGTTCTCATAAGTGCCAAGATAATATGACAGAAGGCAAGGATGGTTTTACAGCTTTAATTGCTGAGTTTAAAAAAATGAAAGTGGATATTCGGTCAGACATAGCTACCATATCAAAAGATGTGTTAGGCCTAAATACGAAACTAGACTCTTTAATCTGCAATATCAAAGCCCATGACAAAAGACTTGAAAAACTAGAAGACAAGGTGGAAGAGATAGATCATGTAAGATTCAGTGTAGACAAATTAGCAGATGATGCCGCCAGGGAACTTAAAGTACGAGATAAAATGATACAGAATCTTAAAACAGAAGTGGAACATCTACAGTCAGATAGTAGGAAATGTAATGTAGTTATCTCAGGTCTACCGGAAAAACCCAACGAGGACATTAATTCCCTTGCTCGAGCCGTCAAGAATATACTTAATGACTTACTCGGTTGGGTTGGAAATGTTACCCCTCTTCAGGTTAGGCGTCGGGGCATTTTGGACCCCAATCATACTCACAGTAGAAAGATAATTCTAAAATTGGACAATGTAACAGCAAAGGCCGAAATTCTTAAATTATGCTATAAACTCAAAGGGGCTCAGATTTATATTTCTCACGACTATACCCCGTCTCAAGATAAAGCACGGTATTTTTTACGACAATTTATTAAAAAACATGGCGACAAAGCCAAGTTTATTTCTAATTTTATGGTTCAGTTAGGAACGGATAAATATACCTTTGATGAAACTAAGGATTGTGTAACTAAAAAATAATTAAAATCTAGTCTAGTCCATTTAGGTATTTTTTACTGATTAAGTATGAAAATAATATACGCTAATACCCGCAGTGCTAACTGCAATTTTCCGTCTTTAACAGCTCATTACATAGCAAATAATACCCATGTTGATATATATGCATTAACAGAAACTTGGTTTCTAGACAATTGTCCTTTATATATGCCTAATTACGTATTCTCTGGAACTGGTAATAGGAGAGGTGGAGGGACGGGATTCTACATTCATAAAAATATTGACTTTAGCATTGACCACAGCTGTTGCTTTTTTACAAATGATATTGAAACACACTGCATTAAATTAATTACCACAGGGGAAATATTTTTGGGTACTATATAGACCACATACGGCTAGCTTCCACAATTTTATTGATAGATGTGAAGAGATATTATCTCACTTTAACACCACTGGAATTAGAATAACTATTATGGGAGATTTCAACTTTAATTTTCTTCACGACACCCCCTGTACGCTAACTATAGGGAATTTATTCGCTAGCTATGGTCTACAAAAAATTGTTAACTCACCTACTAGAGTCACAAAAACGACGTCTACATGTATTGATAATATATTCTCAAACCAATCAATTGAAACTTATGTGGAGATTGAACTGGATATTACGGACCATTATCCAATTAATCTGCAAATAACTAGTCCACCGAATCCCAGTAAATCGATAGAACTTAGAGATTTAAGTGTAAAAAATTTGGACCTGTTCACCCACAAGTTAAGGGTTGCTAACTGGGATGACCTTTATAATTCCAATGATGTGAACAAAGCCTATGACATCTTTGAGTCAACTCTCTTAGAGGCCTACAAATCTAGTTTCCCTATGAAGGTTATACGCATATCATCGGAGTCCTGGTTAACGAGCGAACTTAAGGCTGTTATAAAAGAGAAAAGGAAATTATATAAAATATCTAAGCGACATCCAACGCCAGAAAACTTACAGAGATATACCTCTTATAGAAACCACTGTACCAATCAAGTTAGGAATGCCCGATGTGCATATCTAAGTAATAAAATTAAAGGTGCCAAGAATGGAAAGGCTAAATGGAAGATAATCAACCAAATAACTGGAAGGACTCAAAAATATCCCTGATAGTATCTCCCCTCAAGAACTAAATAACCATTTTACTAACATCATAGACTCATCAGTAACCTTAGATAATCCAATACCTATTAAGTCCAGTCTTAATTCTTGCGCACTGACGGAGGTAACCGAATTAGAACTTAAAAATATTATCAATTCTCTACCTACTTCGTCCAGTGCGGGTGCTGATGAGCTACACCCAAAACCACTTAAACATATACTTGACTTGATTATTATTCCTCTCCTTTTTCTTATCAATCTCTCTTTTTCTTCTGGCAATTATCCCGATAGACTTAAGTCAGCTTTAATAACGCCGATCTTTAAGAAGGGGAATCAGTCTGATGTAAATAACTATAGGCCCATTTCGGTGTTATCAACAGTAGCTAAAATCTTTGATAAATGCTTTTATGTCAGACTGACCTCCTTTTGTGAAAAAAATAATATCCTATCAGAATCTCAATTTGGTTTCCGAGAAGGCCGGGGAACCGAATTAGCGATATCTACGGTCTATAAAACTATCTTAAATGCCTTGGATAAAAGTAGTTATTGTATAGGTGTATTTCTGGACTTGGAGAAGGCGGTTGATAGCGTGCCCCATGAAAGGTTGTTGCGTAAACTTGATATCTTGGGAATTAGAGGTATCACCTTGAGCTGGATTAAAAGTTATTTGTCGAACCGAAAATGCGCAACAAAAGTTAAAAATAAAATATCCAACATGAATAGTATTAAAATTGGAGTACCTCAGGGTTCTATAATCTCGCCGCTACTTTTTAATATATACATTAATGATATAGTTGAAATACTTCCCTCGGGCATTTTGAACCTCTACGCAGACGACACTATCCTAACTCTAGATGGTATGAATCTCAAGGACCTAGTCGCTATGATTAACACATATCTTCAGAGAGTTAACTCATGGCTATTGGAAAATGGTCTAAAATTAAATAAAGCAAAGAGTGAGTTTATGGTCTTTGCTAACCAGGGGAAGATGATTGATGATGCGATCTGCCAAATTGGTATCTCAGGCACTCTACTTAAGAGAGTATTTAAGTATAAGTATTTAGGGCTCTACAAACACATTTTTCCAAGACACACCCTATTTGAACTATATTATAGTTTTTTTTATCCATACTTGATTTACGGTATCGTTGCTTGGGGAAACACTTCGCAACATAATTTGAATAGTATCCATTTATTACAAAAGAGAGTACTTCGTTTTATTTATAATGTACCTTGGCTAACACCAACCAAACCACTGTATCAGAAGTCGTCCCTCCTAAATGTTTTTCAAATTGTAGACTATTCAAATCTATTATTTATACATAAGAATATATCCTCAGAAATGAAACCAGTATTCACTCGAAATCAACAAAGCAAACGAACTAGACACTATAATTATTTACTAGCCCCCAAATGTAACACAACCAAGAAACTAAATTCTATATATTCTATAATGGTGTTAAAAAATATAATATGATCTACGCGAAACTATGCGAATGTAGAACTAATGCATCTATCAAACGCAGTCTCAAAAACTTGATCATGGAAAGTTATTTTTAAATATGTTTTTTTTTTTATTATTTCTACATAATTTATTTATTGTTATATTAATTAATTCTATAAGTTTGTTTCTTTTTTTTCTCTGTTATCTCTTTGTTTGTCACTAATGAATTAATTGTAGGGAGGGCTATAAGTTGCATGCAACTTTGCCCTCCACTCCCATGAGATGTCTCTATTGTGAATAAATACGAATTGAAATTATTAATTCATCCAAAATCTCACATATCCAAATGATCTCTCGTTTCTCGGCGGATAAAATCAGTTTCTCGGAATTTTTCAAATATATCAGGCCTTTCTCCTGTACAAGTCCTACAACACTTCTGGGCAAAAGCTACCCCCTCTTTAAATCCCCATAATTGGTTTGTTGCTGGAGTATCTGCGGAGGTTCCAATAAGCTTACTAGTAAAAATATCTCCATCACCTAACAGATCAACTCCCTCGTTTAATTGGTTCATGCTATCTATAAAATCAGTTAGTACCGCTTCTAAACCATACTGTTTGCCATCAGACGATTTTATAATTGCCAAGAGCTGCTTAGTGTGTAGTTTTGATCTGAACTGAGGTGGAATGTTTGCAGGTTCGTAGGAAAAAATTGTCAATTTATGAATCTTTCTATGAACACCAATGGGGTTTACTGTTTCTATATCATCTACATGCAATACTATGTGAAGACAATTTGGGGTTGAAAAAGCAGTTTCCTTCAAATACAACCCATCGCACCTGTCTTTTAGTACAGTGGAATTACTCTCATGACTGTTTTTAACCCAGAATTTAACGTCAGGGGTTTTAATTAAAGCTTTATCGCTATCTAAAAAAGGAATGCAATATGCAAAAATGTTTCTAGGCACAAATCTCCCATTAACTTTAGTTCGTCTCCTGCCAAGAAATACGGGCATTACCTCCAACAAACCAAACTTCTCTTTGAAGCTTCTATGCCTACCAGCATCTGTTAAGAGTTTGTTTAGAGAATTTAATAAATCAAATAACGCATCAAATTTTTTATCCTTCAAATCTATGTGGTCCATATTTCTATCAACTGCTCTAGAAATATCTTCTCGTAAAATTTCCGAAATGTCATTAAATAACTGCATTATTTCTTGGGCTATGCTATTAATTACACTTTTGCTTATTCCATGTTTTCCTTCTAGCCTCAAGAAAAATATGCTAATGAATTCTCTATTGTTTTTTTTTTGTCATGACCAAAATTTAATTCTTCATCAATATCTGGGTTTGGATTAGGACTATTAGGTGGACTAAAATTATCATCCATTTCATCATCATCAATTATTGGGAGTTCATTATCAACATGATTATTCAAATTATCATTTAAACAATTTTTATGATAAGGGCGGCAATGTACTTTAAAAGCTTGGTAAATGTTAGTTTTGTAGGGACATACCTTACAGCTAATGCTAAATAAGCTTTCATTCCTATGAAGTTGAATAATATGTTGGTTCAAGCTAGCAGTACTATTCCCCCTAAAATTACACATTTGGCAGCCATAATCAATATTATTTCCCTCCATTCTTGAAAATTTGCCTTAAGGTCTTAACATAAGGATATTGCTAAATATTAATAGGGATAAATAATTATAACATTAGACTTGCCTTCAATCTTGCGACCTTATGAAATTAGCCACTCAATTATAATTTACAGCTGTAAACAAAACACTAGTTACCAAATGGATCTAAAATAATTTATAAACCATTTTTAAACTTACCCTAAATCAAGTCCAAATTTAGTCCAGTCTTTTGAGAAATCCTATCCCAACTTAACAAGTGAAGAGTTTTATTAAGAATGTGGGAATACTAAGCCCTGGGGAATTCCAAGAAAAGTGAAAAAAAAAAGCAAACAAACTGGAGTTAGCTTTGTTAGAATCAGTTTGAATTTGCACCATGTAAAAAGGCAGTATACACTATATACGTCTATGAACCAAATCAACTATATATGGGGAAGCAGCCTTTGCATGTGCTTAAAAGTAAAAACTATATACTATATATTAGCCTTCTTATTTAAAAGAAGGGGTATAGAAGGGTTCTTAGAACTTTGCTAATGGTGAAAATTGAGAGTAGTTGGATTTTCACTTAAAAATCTACAAATGCCTACACTAGGCAGCTGGGCATCTGGGGAATTCCAGTTACATCTCTTTATTGAACTTCATATGCTTGGCTTATTGGGTTTGTTCAGTCAGAGATTTCTTTGTGAAACAATAGTCTGGAATCTATCTGTATGACTTGTTTCTTTAAAATAGGGGCAGCCTACTTTGAATTTCTGCTGAATTCTCAGAAGGATCCTGACTATCTAATATTAGCTTGTAACATGGGTAATACTGGTTTTTTTGTCAAATATTAATATTAATATATATGAACAAAGAGCCTTCTGTTTTGACCACTATTTAATACTTGCTATTTTTTCATCTATTAAAACTACACCGAGATATTAAACAAATTTATTTTCCTAACGTCACCAGATATAGACGATTATAAAACAAAGTTAAAACTTTAATTACGCAATAAAAGGTAAAAATTAATACACAATTGAGAATCGCGTACTAATAATTAACAGTCAATTTGTTTCGCGTTTTCAAGGAAAGCATCATCAGGTCAGACCTGGGGGCTATTCTGAGGCGTTCGTTCAAGCTTCCGAACGAACTCGATTCCAAAAGCGTTGTAACAAACATTTTCTACCGAACCAAAAATTAGCGATTCTAAGCGCGCTTTTCACTCCTTTCGATATGTCTTCGCTTATTTAGACCATTTAAAAGCTTCTCGACCATTGGACAGAATTCCATTGGACAGAATCCCATTGGGCAGAATCCCATTCGATCCACAATCCCATTCAACCGATACGTTTTCGTAAACCAGAATCCCATTCGACCGTCAATCCCATTCGACCGAATCCCATTCGACCGTCAATCCCATTCGACCGACGTTCACAATCAGAAGTCCATTAACACATTCTAACCTAACCTAACCTAACCTTACCTAACCTAACCTAACCTAACCTAACCTGACCATTATCGGCTTAAATTCATCGGGACGCCCTTTTTGGTTTCGGCCCAATGGGAAATTCGGTCTATGGGGGATTCGGTTCAGCGGGATTCGGTTCAGCGGGATTCGGTTCAGCGGGATTTCGGTTCAATGGGAATTCGGTGCATTGGGCTCGGTCGGCCAAGATTCGGTTGATTGGGACTATTTATTTTTTATTTCGGACCAATGGGAATTCGGTCCAATAGGATTCTATTCAATGGGTATATACCATTTAAAATGTTTAGTAAGAGTTCCAAGTATGATTAAATTTTAATGAATTCTATGTACAAAATTAATTTAATTGGATCGTTATACTGTGGACCTATTTTTTTTAGCTAATTACGTATCAAATCTAATTAATGGTAATTAAAGATAAACTAATTGTAAATATTTTATTATCAAGACGTTTTAATATTAAAAAATAGCTCTCAATCGTACCGATCAAAAGCAGTTCCGAACGTCTCAGAATCGCTACTTTGCGCTCTAGCGGAAAAACCCAACCTCTCTCGTACCGACAATTTTCGTTCAGTTTCCCGATTTCGAATGGCTCAGAATAGCCCCCTCATGGTTTCAAAAGATACTATTTATGGTATTGAAACAAACCTTTATAGATTCCGAAAAACACCTATTTAGATGATGCGTTCCTCGAAATCGCGAAACTAGTTGTCTCAATTGTGTATTAATTTTTACCTTTTATTACGTAATTAAAGTTGTAACTTTGTTTTATAATCGTCTATTTGATACGCAAGGAGTCAGTAAGAATTTCTTTTAAATTTTAATCACCAGATATATCTATTTCCCCGAACAAACAGCCTTCTGCTTTGACCACTTTTGCTTTTATAATATCTCCAGGGAGATTCTCCCATAGCCCCCGGAAACAAGATACGAAGAACCTTCTGTTTTGGCATCAAAGCATATAAAAATAGTAGTATTCATATTCATTATTCATTTAATTAATATATAAATTATAATAATTTCATATTCCAAGAAAAAACCTTACTGTACTAAACATCCTAATCCTTGGTGGAAACCAAACAGGCTGTATTTTTAAGTCCAGAGTCCGAGTCCTGACAAATTCTTCATTTAAAGTCTATTGCAGGTTTTTATTAGCGTGACATTCTGAGGAATTTATGTCGTACAATCTTTAATTAATGTATGATTAATCGCAAGATTTTGGAAAGAAAGCAATGAATAACGTAGGCGTTGGGCCCAAGGCCGACGCGTTAATGGCGACCGTGATGACGAAAAATCAGCTGACATATTATTGAGTCGCGATTGAATAAAAGTATAGCGAATCATTTGCCTCACAATATGTGGCGGAATATTTGAAAAACTTTAACAAATTATTATTTCTTTTGGTTAAAACCTATATGTTTTTGAGAGAATTACCTTTTTATTTTAGAAAACCTTATAGTTAATTTTATATAGTTTTGAAATTAATATTCAAAAATAAAAGAATATATTGTATTAACTTTGAATTTTGGATAGTAATACACAGAAAATGCATTAATAAGATAAAAATAATAGACATTTTTCAGTGTCCGAAAATATTCAAATATATATATATATAGTCAAATTTAACAGGTGAAGATGAGATCTATAGTATACCCCTACCAGGAAAAGTGATCTGAATGAGTCACGATGTGTATTGCCATAAGTAAATCATCCCCAAGTCTACAAGACGACATACTACGGGTTACAATGATGAAGGTCCGATTTCCTCAGTCAATGATTCCACCCTAAGTATTCCAAATTTCTACAGAAGAGCGGTATGGCCCAGTATTGCTGGTAGAGTAAATCAAACTTGAACTCGCGACGCCCCGGCGGGAGCCTCTTTCGTTTCGCGAGAGAGAGGGGAAAGCCGAAATTCTTAGTTACATTTCCTACCCCCCTTAACGATTCTACAGACGACGCGCGAAGTCGCGAACGAACTTCAACGAAGGCAAAATATTTAGCACCGCCTACTTAGTTCCTATCTTAACCGCTAGAGAGTGCAATTTCGACTTCTGTTTCTCGCCCGTTTTACAATTTTGAGATTTTTTCTCTCTCCCCGCGGAAAGTTGTGACGACACAACTCTTATGCCCGGTTGTAGACTTGAAGCATGATTTACCTGTGGTATTGCTATAACTGATAAAGTGATCTGGAAGTGTTTTGTTATCTTAATTTCCAAAAAACTGAGTAGGAACCCTTGGAGATCACTTCCACTATACTAGAAGATTACTATAGGAGGAGAATTGATCGTATATTCACGTTTTTAGATCACCTTCGAACGTTGTTGGATCTTATCCTAGCGTATCAAGATCACTCGAATTGGGCTGTAGGTGATCTAAAAGTGCTCCGGTGTGATATAAGAGTGCGCGTAGAATTTGCAGTGATATATTAAGGAAACCGGTACCCGGCTGTGTTCCACGAAATAATAACACGGCCGCCTCATGGACGTCCTAAAACCTCAGTAACGTACTGCGGGTACTACCCGTTCCCGTGGATGCCAGCTTCAACGGTCCCCCTTATGTCTTTGGGGACCGCATGGCAATTTTGCGCGTGCTTTGGTCTGCCAGGCCAGTTCTTCGACATAGTCCCTCCACGCGCGTGTGCCACAACATTGGCTACATATAAGCTCGTTGCCTGTTCCGGGAGTGGTTTCGGACGCGGCGCTTAGCTGAAAAATGATGAACTGCGCTGATTGGCGGGAGTATTACGCGCTATGCTCATTCCCCCTCAACAATCAAATCATATATCATTGTTAATAAATACGCTAATACCCGGCATATGTAAGCGGCGAATCAACGGCAACCCGAAAGTATTGGAGACCCGGAAGTAACGAGTCGGGGCTCCAAAAAGGCCGTTTAAGCCGCGGCTTCGCATCCGAAACCCTAGAGCTCGTCATTAGGGGATTGCTTATATCGAGCAATTTGTTCGGCGATTCGACGAAGACGATATTACTTCATCAGCGCCGCCTCGTTTAATTACGATCTTCTTTCGAGCCTTCCTCGTCCGATCGGGTTTCGGGAAAAGCTATTCTCGATCGCGAGATTGATATTTTGCGGCGCAAGAACGAGAGTGGTGACGTCATTCGGTTCAGACACACCATACCACCGGTAATTCCCTTCTTCGCTCGAACGACGCCACCGACGACTGAGTCTCATGGTTCACAAGCCGCACCGTCCGGATCAACTTATTAAAATGGAGCAATGTGATTTCAATTGAAATTAAAATCGCGTTAAGCTCGATAATCGGACCGGAACTATAAAACATCCTAGGAATTCTTCTTTAACTACCTTCGAGTTCCGCTCAAATTTTTCACAGATGTCGTTAACAATATTTTTAAAAATTAATAATTTTATATCATTACGGCACTTAAATGGAATAATATGCGACCCGAATTGACGCTTAGGTCAATTTTATTCCTGTTTATCGTTTTTTCTAGCCGAATAACCGCGAAACGCACTAGTAGTAAAACTAGATGGATTTTGGGTAAGGGCGCGTTTGTCGTTGTCCGCGGTGACAATTCGATGCCAGGGTCACTAATTAAGAGTTAAACCCGCGTGGTTGATATTAGGGCCATCTTCGTCGTCTCATGGTGCTGTGTATCAACAAAGAACGAGAAATACTGATTGGCATTAAAACTGTTTATTATGAATTTAATTACAAATGAGTTAAAGTGTTTGGAGTCTAGACTTATATAGCTACCCCGGTAGGTCAAAATACGTTGTTTTGTTTTTTATACACGCAACATAACATCTTCCTTTTTTTTTAAAGTCGAAGTCGGTCGACCGGTGTGCGTGTTCGTGTTGATCTTCGAGGTTGATGATTTGATTTCTTTTGTTGACTTGTGACGTTGTCTTCTATTAAGGTAGACGACTGTAGATTTGGCAATGGTTGATGTTCCGTGTTGATAGTGATAGCTGTTGGTGATGTCATTGGAAACCACTCGTCTTGCGTACTGGTAGCGTTTGTCAGTTCTGTGTTTTGTGGATCGGTCGAGATTTTCGTGCGGTTTTCCTGATGGCTCGCGTATCTTTTTCTCAATTGATTTTGATGTTTTCGTAGTATGTGGTTTTCCGTCTTCACCTCGAACATCATGTTGCCGATTTTCTTTTGTATTAATCCTGAGATCCATCTTGAGCCTCTGTGATAATTTCGTGTGTAGACGGACTCATTGATTTGGAACTTTGTTGAATCTTTAATCTCCTCTTCAGCTACTTTGGGCTGGTTACGTGGATGACATAGGTGAAGGCACGTTATTATGTTTCTTCCGAGCATCAATTCGGCCGGTGATTTGCCGTAAAGTAGAGGAGTTCGTCTGTAGCACATCAAGATGCGTGCTATTCTCTGCTCAAGTGTGCCTTTGAGGAAGGTTTTTAATCCGTCGTCTAATATCTCAGTTTTGTTAGAGCTTCCCCCGGAAAGTTTTCTAGGTGTCCTTTTATTGTACGGACTGTTCTTTCCGCCTGTCCATTTGATTGTAGATGATATGGCGCTATTGTTGAATGCTTGATCCCGTTATTGTATGTGAATTCCTTGAAAATGGCGCTCGTGAAACAGGATGCATTATCTGTTACAAGAATTCGTATTACGCCAAAACGGGCCATTTTGGAGCGTAAGGATCTAATAACGTTATCGGTTGATGTTGAGGCTACCACGTCTACTTCGATCCATTTTGAGTACGCATCAACGGTGATGAGTAATAATTTGTCTTCTATCGGACCGGCAAAGTCGCAATGAACTCTTTTCCATGGTGTTGTGGCAGGTTGCCATGGTGTGAAACTTATAGACGGCTCCGGCACGCTTGATTGACAGATGACGCATTGCTTGCTGACTTTGTCGATGTCTCGGTCGATACCTGGCCACCAGAATGTTGATCTGGCCAGTGATTTCATTTTTACGATTCCTTGGTGTGTTTCGTGTAATTGTTCTAACATTCTAGCTTGTAGATTTTCGGGAATGACTACCCTTTGTCCTATCATTAATAGTCCTTGCATTGTGGATAGCTCATCACGTCTCGAGTAGTATGGTTTCCTTTCTGAAACATCCGCGTCCTGATGTTTCCATCCATTTATTACGTTGTCCAAGATTCTTGTTATTAGTTGGTCACTTTCAGTTGCCCTTCTGACGCCGTGAGTATTTGTAGGGCCTTTGTCCATCCTCTGTGTCAGAAGTACGTATTCGGTAGGAAGTGGAGTTTCGTTCGGATGTGTTGGTAGCGGTAATCTGCTTAATGCTTCAGCGTTTCCGTGGAGAATTCCCTTCTTGTATTCGATGCGATAATTGTACGCCGATAATACGATGGACCATCTTTGTAATCTGGCAGCAGACATTTGAGGAACGGGTTTGTTTTCCGAAAGTAGGCTGACTAGCGGCTGATGGTCAGTGATTAAGGTAAACCGTCTTCCCAGCTAGTAGTTCCGAAATTTGGTGACGCCATAAACTAGCGACAGTGCCTCTTTCTCTAGCTGTGAGTAGTTCTTTTCCGCTGACGATAGCGTGCGTGACGCAAACGTTATCGGGCGTTCTTCGCCGTTTAGGTAATGCCTATCACTTCAATAACGTGTCCGGAGAATGATTTGATCTGCATGCTTGACTTGCGTATGTCGTTCTTCGCGGTCGTCGCTTCTGCGTCGTGACTTGATATTAACGACACTGCAGAACCGGTATCGATTTCCATTATGGTGTCAATGCCGTTGATAGTGCAGGATGTTCTATATGGATCCGGAAGTTTTTCTTCTTCATTTCTAGTTGGCAGATGGTATACGTCTTTTTCTTTTAGCGTGATGGGAACGGTTGCGGCTGTGAGAGTGAAGACATCATATTCCGGACATTTTGTGCTATCTTCAACTATGTGATGTGCCCGTTGCTCTGTTTTCTTTTGCGTTCGACTGTAGCATGCTTTGGAAAGATGACCCTTCTTGCCACAGGCGTGGCACGTCGATTCATTGTACGGACACTTCGTGGTTAAATGTCCTTGTGTGCCGCATCTTGTGCATTTGTCCAACTGATTTGACTCGTACCGCGGTTTGTCTGCTGCGTTTGACCAAGGTCGGCTTGTAATGTTCTGAGTGCTTTTGCCTTGGTGTCTCTTTTTATTTAATATCGAGATGGCTTGTACACTCTCGACAGTCCCCAAGTTTTGCTGTCCTTTCATGGCGTGCACGTTCTGAATGGCTTGTTCCATGGCTTGAGCTATGGTCATAGCCTTGGTAAGTGTCAGGTTGTCTTCGGCCAGGAGTCTCTTTTGAAGTTGGTCGTCCTTGCATCCGCAGACCAAACTGTCCCTTAACATATTGTCGAGAGAAATTCCGTAATTGCAGAATTCTGTCATTTTCTTGAGTTCAGACACATATTTCGCTATGGTTTCGCCGTGCTTGCGGTCTCTGGAATTAAATTTAAACCGCTCTACTATCTCTGAAGGGATAAGATTAAAGTATGTCGTCAGTGATGCAACTAGTTGAGCGTAGGTTTTGTCCGTTGGCTTGTCTGGACCGACAGTGTTTCTCAGCGTGGCGTAAGTTGCTGGACCGATTACGGTTAGCAGCGTCGCTTTCATTCTTGCTTCTTCGTTTATCGCATTGGCTATGAAATACTGCTCTAGTCTCTCCGTGTATAGAGTCCGGCAGTCTGTTTGCTCATCGAATGAATTGTAATGGGCGGTGACTGACATGGTGTACCTTCCTTTCTTGTCGTCCTTGCACCCTCGATTACTTTCTTCGGTTCCGTTACGATTATTGCGAGAGGAAGCTGAGCTTTGAAACGCGTGAGGTTAACTTTTCAATTAAATCCCGTTATGTATCAACAAAGAACGAGAAATACTGATTGGCATTAAAACTGTTTATTATGAATTTAATGAGTTTTACATAATTAGCCGAAAGGTTCTGCCGCGCTATCTTTGGAGTCTAGACTTATATAGCTGATCCGGTAGGTCAAAGTACGTTGATTATCATACGCTTATCTGTAGTAGGCTAAACTGTTTTTTATACACGCAACATAACACATGGCTCCGGTAAATAAATATACGAGAATAAAATATTCCCAGTTTCACTTACTATTGCTCGTATACTCTTTCGCATCTTCATGCTGAAAAATACGAAGACCAAACTGTAGTAGGTTTATTATTGTGAGTCACCAACCGGGTACGCTGCTAAAGCATTAAAAATCGCCTAACTTGATCGAACTGACTCTAAAGCCGCGACGAGGCTCGAATTCCGCCACGCTAACACTGACCAATGGGAGAAATTGGAAATTATTTCGTTATAATCTTATCCTTTATCTTTACCATTATCGGTTATCGATCCGAATCTATGTAGTTTTTGTAATAACCGCTTTTAACCTTGCGCGCGCCTGGACGGCGCTGAAGTCTAAACACGAATGAACTGATTCGATTAAATGAAGCGAGTCGGAATTGTTTCAAAAAATTGTGTTAATAAGGCAATTTCACTGTCCCAATTAGCGTCAATGACACTTCGGTATCATTTTGTAGCCACGCGTCTCAATGTCAATCGCGACGCGAAATCTCGTTTATACTCGTAATACGTCCGAGAAGCGACATTCGAGCCTCGTAAGAATAAAATCCCTCCTCGTCCGGTATTCAATTAAAAGTTATCGGAATGCCGCCGCGATCTCCAAATTGAGTTGCCCTCCCCATTTTTTCCTACTTCATAGTCCAGTTTACACTCGAGCCTATCCAAGTCTTCTTCAGTCTCGACGACGGCGTATTCTTTGATGGAAAGTTTTCCCTTGAAGACGCCGTTAACTTCGTTGCAGAATTGTGCGATTCCCAGCAACCAGAAAGTAAGGACGAGACGAACCGACAATATTCCCCAATCCGAGGGGAAGGCTGAAACGAGACCAAACGATCAACGTCGAGCCAAGCTGGCCAGCGGGGCGACATGGAGATGGGGCATAACTCTATCTGACAACAATCGGGCTCCACCCGCGACAAATGTTAAACAAAATATATTCCGCAATATTCATTCGCCAAATGGGAAAAGTTGTTTAGACCTAGCGTATAGACTTTTTCCAGATGGTCGTGCCATCCTCTCTTTTCGTGGGAGGAAAAAATTCTCTACATGGCGTAAAGTAAGAAAGGTGACAAACGTCAGGAATGTCGCCTTTTCCCATTGGTTGGGAGGTAATGGTGGCCGCCAGTCGACAGTATCCGGCAAAAAGTCTCTAAGCTAGTGGCCACGATTTGTAAAACGGATTTCGGGTCGATGTTTGCCGGTCCAAGTCGAATGTTGGAGTGCTAACTTCGCCCAAAAATTTCTGAATTGGCGTGTTCGTCTTCGAGCGGAATTTGAATCGAGTTTACGAAACCGTCTCGGCTTTAACTCATTTCGCGAAACCTCGCTCCAACCAGGGAAACAGCGACAGCCGCCGTTTATTCGCTTTCCAATTTTCACGTTAGTTGATCGCGAAAAAATGATTGTCTTACGCTCGAAGAAGAACGAAGCGACGAAGTCCCAGAGAATGTTTCCAAACCCGATGGTAGTCGCGATCCGGCGGCGGAGACATCTGGTCGACAAGTACACCGTGGCGGCGGACATGAACATAATCAAAAAGAAACAACAGACGGACTGCGGGATGGAAATCGGAAAACAAGAACGGATAAAGGGTGTTGGTGGGTAATTCCGTCCAAAGCTAGTTCCGTCCACTTTGGTTTAAAAATGTCTAATTTTTGCAGTTTTTTATATTATTTCATTTATGGGACCTGACCTGTACTAACCTAACTTGAAACTAACCTAAACTAACATAACCACTATTTTATGTTTTCCCAACCCTAATTACATTTTTTTTCCTAGTTTCGGTTTTTTGTAATATTTTTTGGTATTTTTTATTTCTTTTTCTTCAATTTTTTGTTTTTATCTAACCCAATTGTATATTATTATTTAAGCACCCTAAAACATATTTTTATTTTATTTTGGATTTTTTTGTTTTACATTTTTTCATTTTGTAATATTTTCCACTGCTGATATTTTAAATTTCTACACCTCTTCGCCAAAAGCGTTTTCATCTTTTGATCAGAAACTCGAACCGAGCCTAGCACAGAAATTCTTCCAAAGCCATTTCAGGCGCACTATTTCCAATTAATTCTAAAGCTTCTCGACCAGTTCCAAGACAAATTTTAGCGATATCTATTAAAACCGTTTTTAAAATTTCCATAATGGGAAGCCATTGACCAGCTTGGTCCTTGCAGAACATCGTTAAATAACAATATTCTGAAAAAAATACTGCGCCGTAATTTTTCCTCTTACCGCGCATGTCACTGGGTTAAGATAATTTCTGTTTGTTTTATCTTTATTCATATTTTGAAATTATTCACGGAAAGTCTATGATAAATGCAATGTCATCACGAACAATTAACCGATTATTTTTTATGATTAACTGATTAACCAAATATTTGTGGATAATATTGTTCAAACCCCGACCTCTAAGAAAAACGTGAAATCATTTCAATAACTAGCCTTTAAATGGTATTACTAATAAATAAAAATTCCTACTTAAGTTTCAAGGGGTAAAGGAAAATTTCTTCTTGTCCGGTGTTCTAGTAAAGGCCTCAATAAATCACACAGTTCCAATACATTTCACGCGGAATACGATTTTTTTATTTAAAAACATAATCAGGGAACTGAAATGGGGGTTCATTCTGTCCCGAAATACTCTTTGTCTACGTAGGTCTGCCTTTGAGCAACCGCCATTAACTCCAAAAGCTCCATGTTGTATTTGAAATTGAAGCGCGGGCTTGTTTTGACGTTATTTTCCCGCGTTTTTTTATTTGCGATCAGAAAAAACCGAGCGCAAACTTTGCGCACGAAAAAAATCACGTGACTAACGCAATTTCCGTCGATTTTCTTTTATGAATACCAAGTTGCGTTAGGCGAAAAAAGTTGCGATTCGCGCGCTACCTTTGACTGTACAAAATTTTGCGTTTAACGCAAATTTTCTGCGTCAAACGCAAATTCGCCGTTTTTATGAATTTGGCTCTTAAGCCGTATGAATATTATTTTTAGGAAATGGTCAAGATCTATAGGTTAGGTTAGGTCCCATCAATGAAAAAATGTAAGAAAACTTCAAAATAATCCTAAGAAAACTTAAAAAAAATCCAATTTTTATTTTTTTCTAATTTCTTTTATTTAAAGGTTTGCTATACACTATATAAATAGTTTCCGGTAGATAGGCGATTAATTTTGCCGCTTGCGGCTGATACCTCTCAAACTATAATCTTACCCCTTTTTTAGCCACTGATAATCGGTCCGTCAGAAAAAAAATATTTCAAGGCCATAGGACAAGGTTCGGCTAAGATACGACTATAATTAACCAAGAAGCGATTAATTCCTATTAAATTAATGCTAATTTATGGGAATGAAGCTTTTTATAGCTCATGAAATAAGGATTAAAAACAATCACGGAAACTGTACAGATGCGAAAACCAAAAATTAAAGCTACAAAATACGCCTCTCCGGTCTCATCTTTACGCCGTATTTAATTATTTATCGAATTTTAGAAAAAACTACCAATCGATACAACGTCGAGTTTAAAGTTAATTAACTCAAAAATACCTAATTAAAACGCGAATTTGCGAGCTCTAAAATAATTCAGGATTGACAATTAGAGAATTTCAAAGCAAACAGCCTGTTTTTCCGCTTATTTCCGCTGTCTTTCAGGGCTGGAAATATATTTAACGCGTATTCAGTATAGAGGGCGATAGTGTTTACTAACGATATTTTCAAAAAAGGCTTAGAACTTATTATTTCGGGGTTTTTGACTGTGTAAAAATGGAAGATGATCGTGTGGGTGTTTCAGTCGCCTTTGAAACCGAGTAAATTATTTTGAATTTAATAAATGGACGTTGTCCGGAAATTAGACGCTACTTATCTACGGGTGGACAGATATTACCTGCCACTGGTCGGAATCAGACTAAGCCCGGACGGAATTGGCCGCGTCGACTTGCTTTTTAGACCAATCAAAGTTATGGAAAGTAAAGTAGCTTGGAATACACGTAAAAGTTCAGTTTATAAAAAGATATTCCTAAATTGGACACGGTTAGCATTGGGAGAGTTTTCTTGGTGATTTTATAAAAAGCGGACGGAATTACCCGCCACCACCATAGTTACGATCACTTTGGGGCAAAATTTCTCGGCGCTAAAGATGCGAGCGAATTTCTCTTTTCTCTTGAGTTGAAAAGAAAAACCTCGTGACGGTTCGGCGGCCAAATTAAATCTCAATAGTGGATTGTAAAAAAGGTGAAGAAGGAATGAATTTAGAGGGGAAGGCACTATAAACAGTTTCATCACCATATGGATCCACGTGAAATTTTTTCAAAGACCGTTTGAGCAGACCACGGGCCGTTTATATACCGGACGGAAATTCGCTAGCCATCAACAGTACCAAATATCCTTTTCATAGTATTGGGTCCTTAAAGCGCGAGAAAATAATAGTGCAAGGTCGTTTTGCCCCTCCGTCAAAGTGGTTTACCACGTGAATAGCGTAATTTCTGAGTAATTAAAGGTTTAACCAATTTCTGAGTATTTTCGGAGATTTTCTCAGCAAAGGGTGCCAATTTACAGTTAGGTTTCCATTCTAGGTAGCCAGCCGTCTTTCCACGGTTTGCAGCGCGTATAAAATATCCTATCCGTTACCTTACCATTTGTTTATTTATAGGGATATTGAGGGCCTCGCTTTACGCGCGCTGACCATCACGTTTGATGACCATTTGGCCGCAGCTCGTTCACTCTCTGTAATTCATCTTAATTTGGCAGCGCGTATAAACCTACTCTTTCCTTTATCCATAAGAACTGTTTACTTAGAAATGTAGGGAGCGTAATTGAAACAGGGCCTCCAACCTCACGTTGATACTAATGTACGAGATTTTGTAATGATCTTCTACCATTACAATTTGGGCTCTATCGAGAGTCGTTGTATGGCATAATAAAGGTATTTTCTAAGCCTTGTTGGTTTTTGTGAAGATAGTTTGAGGGAATAAAATAGACTGACAACTCGAGCGATTTTCAAGTTGAAGTTGGCTGGTTTAGAATAAGTCCAGCCTGATTTATTTAAGTTAGATGGCCGTTTTGAAAACAAACACGTGACCTCGATCTTTTTTACAATCCCCTACTCCGGCAAATAATTTAATCTTTAAGAACTTCCTTCCACCACTTGACGCCACACCCTTCAACTACTGTTCTAGAACGTGGGTCGGAATTGAGATTCGAGTTCCCAAATATTCTTGGCGAATTCAGCCTGATTAATTCTAAAATGTTAAATCGGTTTACCTGAATGTCAATTTCCACGAGTGAACTGTAATGTTTCCAAACCAGTGGAGGGTTGAAAGTGAAATAATACCAAGATTGCCAAGAGTGAATAGGCGTCAATAGAGTGTAGTTTGAACCCTTGTATTGTTTCTCTACGAGCGAAAATATCGCATTTAAGCTGCCGGGATGCAAATAATATCCACCCACATTCTGAAAAATGCAATTAGCGATGACTAACGAACGTTATTTATTTTATCTCTTCAAGAGGGACTTGGATATAAGCGACCGCGGACGAATGTGTTGGCCCAACTGTTCTAGGTCTGCGAGCTAATCGTCGGGGGCTTGGGTGCGGAGTTTGCTCGGGTGTGGAGTTTTCTCGGGTGCGGAGTTTTCTCGGGTGCGGAGTTTTCTCGGGTGCGGAGTTTTCTCGGGTGCGGAGTTTTCTCGGGTGCGGAGTTTTCTCGGGTGCGGAGTTTTCTCGGGTGCGGAGTTTTCTCGGGTGTGGAGTTTTCTCGGGTGTGGAGTTTTCTCGGGTGTGGAGTTTTCTCGGGTGTGGAGTTTTCTCGGGTGTGGAGTTTACCTGGGGGGGGGATTTTCTCGGGTGCGGAGTTCACTGGGTGTGGAAAACCTCGATAAGAGTGTGTATTAGCGAAGCCTCGCTATAATTAAGTCTATCGCCACACCCTGCGGGCGAGTGGTTGACGAATCATGCGCGAGTAATCTTGCGTGTGTCACGCCAAAGATTACTCGAATTAAACGGAATTTACCATTAATTCGTCGTGGTCCGGCACATCCGTGACTCTGTTTCGAAAGATCGATATTTAGTAGCGATGTCGGAGACTTTACTCGGTATAAATCGACCGGTGATCTCCGAATGGAACTCTACTCTCGTCAGTCTATTATCGTTGAAAACAAGTTAATTCGGGGGTTAAATTACTCGCTATATTTTGTGGTTAATCTCATTTCGTTTTCGTATTAAAGAATAGTCTCGGTCTGCGATCGAGTCCATTCGAAGTCGGCGTTCCAATCATATAATGACGGTATTATAAATACCAACCTAAAATAAGAGACCATCTTCTCGTACAGCGCCTTTGTTCGTCTCTCCGGGAACCTCTATATAAATGTATAGATAGAACAAGAGGGTCAAGCCCGCGGAAAGAACAATACGCGTCTGACGGTTTGAAAAGCATTAAGCCAGTGTGGTTCCGGGTTGGCCACATTCCCCTTGTCTAGTTTTCAAACTTAAGCTAGATTCTCACTGGACCGAAAACACGTAGGAAAACCGGCGTAAATCTTTCTCCTCAGCAAGTGAATAGTCGAGTTTTAAAACGTCACGATGACGCCATTGAATTGTAAACTTACATAAATCGATAGAAACTATTTGTTGAAGGGAATCTTAACCGTGAGTTATTTTAATCACCGTTTTAACAATATAGAGCTATATTAATAGCTTTAAATAATTATAATTAAAATAATTTACTTCAACAATCAGTTTTATTCGCGATTATAATTAAATTAATGTTTTAAAATAAAATTAAGCGTTTATATTATTCATTCAGTGTTTAATCGATTTCATCTTTATTAAATTTAACTTCTTCGGCGTAATTTTCATAAACCAACTGATCCAGGGGCTACGGCTATTGGATACAAATATGATGAATTATCACGATAGAGGGCGTGCCTGCGCCTCACCATCTTTAGCTATCGTACTTATCCACGTATCACACCCGTTGGAATGGGAAACGCGTCAAGTATCGAAGCGCGAGGGGACAGGTTACCGCCTAGTTTGTCTATAATAATAATAGTTTATTGTTCAAAAACTCTTTTTTACAGTTGTTATATTAAAGGATTGGCTAAGTCGGTAGGTCGACTTTTAGCCTATATCATCGTAGCTTAGCCAATCTGAATAGGAACAGAATGGAAACTACGATAGCAACATCTCTTAACAGATCGGCGCGTAAAGAGTGTACCGCTGCCCCTGCAACTTCCTCTTTAATTTCGAATTCGCCAATTCGATTGTCACGTGACCCGCAATTTTCATTCTAAAATTCTGTTGGAGAGTGAGAATTCTCTACCGTCCTCTGCCGCTGGAAGCCGACGGAAATTTAAATTTCAAACCGCTTGCTTTATATTTCCGTCGTAATTTTCGGTCAAATGAGAATCTGGCTGGGACGAAGGAGATCATCCATTCGAAGCTCAGACTGAAATTACCAAAATCATACGAAAGAAAGCCAATACTTTTATAACCAAAGGCTTAGAAAAATCTATCGTGTTATCAAGGTTTTTGAAGACTGAAGTCGCTAACGCCGAAGATTTGGGCTGCCCGAGACTAGTAACTATAATTTGTGGAACGCCTAGAAGTTGTACGTTTCACCGAGACGAAAACAATTGTACGCTCGTGAAAGCTGCCCGATTAGCTACATGGCTCCGCCGAAGAGAGTACACGAGCACTTAGACTTTCTAAAATATCTGAGTTCGTGTAACGAGTGTCAACGAAACGCCGCCATTAAATACGCGAGTAAAGAAGAATTAAAAACCATCGCCGAATGTTGTATAAATATACTGCAGGGTAACGTTTCTCTCACAGAGGACGAGAAGAAGCGATTGAAGAAGCATTGTAATTCCATACGTCGCGTGGCCAAGAAAAATACTCCTGCTAAACGAAGACAAATTTTAATTCAAAAAGGTGGATTTCTCCCAATATTACTTCCGATAATCAGTTCGATAGCAGGAGCTATCCTATCTAAAGTTATCAATTAAAGATGGCGAAAAAAATGCTATTAATTTCTGAGGAGACGTTCCAAAGACTTAATTCGGAGAAAGACCTCAAAGTGGATAAAACTTTGGAATTGGAAAAGGTCGATAAAATTAAAGACATTCTCGATGATCCCAATTTGAACAACACGGACAAAATTAATCGCTATAATCACGTGCTCTCGAGGGTTATTAATAAAAGATCGAAGAAAAAAGTTAAAAAAACGAAAATACAAAATTGGAATGCGGAGATTGCTTCCGGCGTGCCGTCATATATGACCTCTGAGTGTTTAGATTTATACAAGTGGTTAGAGTTATCATTGAAAATTAAATGGACTGACGCCGGGGAGTTGATTTACAACAAGCGTAGAGTCGTAGGATCGAACATCGTCGATCTCCTAGCTTATTCAGTATCAAAATCCAAGAAAAAAATCGCCGACACGGGCTCGAAAGAGTTCTACGTCATCCCACCCGAGAAGAGGGAATATAAAGATGAAACGGAAGATGAGTATTATTCTGACGATAGCGGACCAATGAAGGGTCGCGGTTTCTGTAATTGGATTTCATTATAATATTTATACCAATAAAATACACTTGAATATATTTTCTCCATTCATTTATTAATTAGGCTTTCACATGGAGAGTGGTAATGTCGAGGTTGTCTCTGTAGGACTTTTAGCGTCTCTATTCGAGTCATTTATAAATTCTCCCAAGTTATTAACTGCAGTTTTAATTGTATTTATAATAATAATTATAGAAGTTAGCGATTTTGTATTCTGGCATTATAGTACTTCGAACAACTGTTCATTCAATGGAAGAACTTAAAAAATATATAATAAGGTTTCGGATCCGGGATCTTACGGTAGTGTTGACGGCTTATACAAAGCGGCTAAAGACCGAGGATTACAGGTTACTGTCAAAGAAATAAGCGATTTCTTGAAAACCCAAGATACTTATACGCTTCACAGGAGTGCGAGGAAAAACTTCGCTAGAAATAAAACTATAGTCTACGGGATCGACGAACAGTGGCAAATAGACTTGGCTGATTTGAAGAGTATTACCAGATATAATAATGGTTTCCGTTATCTATTATGCTGTATCGACGTCTTCAGTAAGTTTGCCTTCGTGGTTGCGATCAAGGACAAGAAAGGAAAGACTATTCTCGAAGCGTTAAACGTCATTTTAGATTCCGGTCGTTCGCCGAAACGAATCCAATCGGATCACGGTAATGAGTTTGTATGCAAGGAAGTACAAAACGAGTTAAAACGTAGAGGGATAAAGTTTTTCGCCCCTGAATCGGAACTGAAAGCGACGATAGTAGAGAGATTTAACCGGACTTTGAAGACTCGAATGTATCGTTATTTTACGGAAAATAATACCTTCAAATATACCAATGTTCTAAAAGATATGGTGAAAGCTTATAATCATAGTTATCATCGATCTATAAAGTGTAAACCCGTCGATGTCACGCCGGCTACATCTAAACGTGTTTGGGAAAATCTATATGGTGACGTAGATTTCTCGACCCCGCTTTCTTTCCCCTTTGATGTTGGTGACGTAGTTCGTATAAGTAAACACAAGAACCTCTTCGATAAGGGATACATACCCACATGGTCGGAAGAACTTTTCAAAATTTCTGAGAGATTAGCTCGTAGTCCTCCTGTATATAAGATACGCGACTTGAAAGAAGAGCTCATTACTGGGATTTTCTACCGAGAGCAACTACAGAAAATTGGCAAGGACCTGAGTAACAGCGTTTTTAAAATCGAAAAAGTGTTGAAAAAACGACGCAAGGCTGACGGAAGTATCGAGAGATTCGTTCGCTGGAAAGGATACCCGCCATCGTTCGATAGTTGGGTGCAAGAAATTGACCTTGCATGATGACGTTCTACATCACCCTACCGTCAGACAGTTCTATGAGTTACTTCCCCGGGAATACGATCAGTACATTTCGAACACATTTACCGGAATCGGTTAAATTACAAGGTCCGTACGAAGTGGCTTTGGTGGAATTCAGTTATCCCCGCACATGGAGCAATATGAGATCGTCGTGCTGGATATCGTTAATTAACCACGGGGAAAATATAAATAGCACGAGTCATTCGAGAGTGGTAGAACTCCCCGCGGGTTACTACGGGAATATAGAAGACCTATTGGAGCAACTCAATTACGACGAAGATGATATCTCGAACGTCACTATACTGAAAAAGGAGACGCCAGTCGAGGGTGATATGTTTGAGTCGGAGACGACGACGAATGTTAAATACACGTTTAGTTATATCGCGCGATTACGACGTGTGGAAGTTTCCGTAAAACCGGATCACTCGTTAACTATACCGGGAGAGTTGGCGGTCATGTTGGGATTGACGAAAGACCATACAAAAACTACGACGATCGTCCACGCGAGAATAGCCAGCTATCCGGTGGATTTAGACGCGGGTCTACATTCACTCTTCATATATTCTGATATCGTTGAAAGTAGGGCTGTAGGTGACGTTCATGTTCCGCTTCTACGAATAACGAGCGTTCAAGGGAATGACGGGGATACAGTAGACAGAGAATTTTCACGTCCTCATTACCTCCCAGTTTCCTGCAATTCCTTTCAATCTATCAAAATTAACGTTATGAGTGAAATGGGTGTACCCGTCAAGTTCGAAAGAGGTAAAGTTCACGCGACTCTACATTTTAGACCACGAAGAATGTGGTCGCCCTTATAAATAAGCCGGCAGTATGGACGCGCTCGGCATTCTTATCGATAGAGTTAAACGAGACGCATCATGAAGCAAAAACCGTCCTCCACTCAGTCGGACTACGATCGTCACTTCTTAAATCAAATTGGACACGGGATTAAGGTCGACTACGCAAAATATTTCCAAAGTCAAATAGGAAAGGGTTCTATACCCGTATACCAGGGTATCCCCGTCCAACATGGATACGGTCTAGGGAACTTTATCGCCTCGGCCTTCCGTCGAGCCGTACCACTTTTGAAGAAGGGAGCCATGTATCTTGGGAAAAAACTGTTAAATACGGGATCTAAAATCGTTACCGACGTAGCCAGCGGAATTCCCGTAAAATCCTCGGTTAAATCTCGAGGAAAAGACGCCGCGAGAGATGTCGTAATCAGTGTCACGGACGAAATCGCTAGAATGACTGGAAATGGGCATAAAAGAAAGTGTAAGCGTCGAAGACTAGTCAGTTCAGCGACGAACAGGAAGAAGAGAAGACCGTTCTTAAAACCCTCCGATATATTTTCTACAATATAATGGCTCATATCCATCCTGATTCCCAAGGTTCGGTTAGCTCCGAAGTCGAACTTTTCAACGTACCGCTCACGAACGGTATAGTTAGTGGCGAATGGGTCGAGTATAGTCCCATCTCGAACATTAACGAAAATTCAACTCTAACCTTCGCCGTGGCCGGAAACTCCGATACGTACATTGATTTGTCCAAAACTTTGTTACATCTTCAAGTTAGACTCGTCGACCCAGCGGACGGGAGAACAATTCCAGCGGCGGCAGTACTCAATGCGGCTGGAGTAATCACCACACCGGCGGACGTGGTAGCGCCCGTGAATCTGTTTCATTCGAGCCTTTTTAGCGAGGTTCACGTTTACTTGGGCGATAGATCGGTAACGCCATCGCCGCAGAACTATGCCTACAAGGCCATGTTTTAAACAACCGTGACATTTGGTGGACCTGCGAAAACGAGTTTTCTAACGGCCGCCATGTACTACAAGGATACAGCCGGAAAATTCAATACTCCGTCGGAAAATGAAGGATTCAAGAAAAGAGCAAGTTTCGCCAAACAAGGGACTATAGATATGATCGGTGCGGTTCACACGGACTTGTGTCAACAGTCACGTTTTATTCCGAACATGATTGACCTGAAATTTAAATTTATTAAAAGCTCCAACGAATTTTGTATTCAAACCTTAGCGGGTGGCGTTAGATGGAAGGTACAATACGAACTCGCTTCCCTGTATATCAGAAAAGTAAAATTAACTCCCGAGATTACAATTGCCCACGCCAAATGTCTCGAGCTAGCTACCATGAAATATCCAATAACTCGAACGGAGTGTAACTCTTTTTCCATAAACAGTGGAACTAAAATCTGCGTTAGAGATAATCTCTTTATGGGACAATTACCCAAACGAGTCCTTTTCGCTCTGGTAGAACAGAATGCCTATCTAGGCGATTATACCCAGTCGCCCTTTAATTTCCAACACTTTGATTTAAATCATATCGCTCTCTACCTCGACGGAACTAGCGTTCCTCACAAGCCTTTAACCCCTAATTTCGAGAGACATCAGTACATGAGATCGTACACTAATCTTTTCACTCAAACATCCCAATGGTTCATTGACGAAGGGAACTATATCTCACGTGAAGAGTTTCCTGGTGGGAACTGTATTTTCGTATTTGATTTGAGTGCTGACCTCAGTTGTTCAGCCTCGCAATTTCAGTTGATAAAGAATGGTAATTTACGCTTAGAATTAAAGTTCGCCAAGGATTTGCCGAAGACTGTTAGCGTATTATTCTACGCCGAATTTCAAAATTTAATTGAATTGACAAAAACAGGAACGTTATTTACGATTATACCAATTAGAAAATGGACTCTCAGCAGTTAGCTAGTTCGAGGTATTTTCGCAGCCGATAAATTACCCAAAACTGTTAAAACCTTTCCTTCACTCTATATTGTAAATACGGGATTATCTGACACAGAAGGCGAACATTGGACGGCTATCTATTTTTCTCGGAATAAGAATACAGAGTTCTTTGACAGTTTCGGTAACCCGCCCGACATGTTTAAATTTAACGATTTTGTGGAAAGAAACAGTATAACTGTTACATTTAACTCCAAACAATTACAAGGGAACTTTAGTATGACTTGTGGCGGATATTGTGTTTATTTTGCATTGTATAGATGTAGAGGTGTTAAATTGTTTAATATATGTGCAAGATTTAAAAAAGATAAAAATGTTAATGATAAAATGATTTCGGAATTTATGTATAAGAGATTTTCAATAAACTTTTTTTAACAAAAATACTTGTGTTTTTATCTAACCTAACCTAACTTAATCTAATCTAACCTAACCTAACCCAACCTAATTTACACTAAGTTTCAGATATAATTGACGGGAGGTGGGCATGCGCGGTTCACGCGCGCGCGATTCAAATTTCAAACGCGCGCGATTAATTTTGAAACGCGGCGCGGGGCAGCCCCTCCGCCCTGACCTCTGGTTTAGGCTTATAAATAATAATAAGCTTAAGTATAAATAATTTCAAAGTTTGTTTTCAAACTCTATTTATTATTGAATATTAACAGTTGTATTAAAAAAAATTATATTTCCAAAATGAATGTCATTTTATACAATTTCAGTTTTATCATTAGAAAAAAATATATTCCAATGGAATTTTAAAATCAAAATAACAAGAAAAAAAAATAATAAATAAACATTTAAAAAACTATTCCTTTGGAATTTTGAAGTGTCCGTGGGCAAAAGTCGAGACTCCATCAATGATGTATCGTTTATCATCACACGGGTTCAAGCAAAGTTTGGTTTGCTTCACCGTAAATAACTCGTGTTTTTTACTGATGATTATCTTCATCGATTCTACAGTGAGTTGCCGTTTGAGGAGGCAATCTCGGTATTGGGCATGACGGACCTTTTTCTGCACTACTCGACGGCAAATACCCTTGGCTGTCTCTTTTTCACCTTTGGCTGATAGAATTGAATACATTTTGGGACGAAGTCCGCAAAATTCCTGAATCGGAGTTCCATCTAGTTCGTCTTTAAATTTGCCTAGAACTTTCTTGTTCACTTCACTGTAAAGTGGGTGATCTTTCGGATACCCTGAGAAGTCGTAGGCGTCACTATTAGCGGCAAAATCTTTGTATAGATCGTCCGTCTCGATGTGGTACGTCAATGAGTCAGTGTCGGTGAAAAGAAGTTTGGCTTTGTTACCGTATTGCGCTCTAATTACGTCATAGTGGAATTGATACATTAGTAGCTTGGACAAGTCGAGGATGGCAAACCCCGTAAAGATCGGTCTGTTGAGGGTGAGATCCTTTTGGAGACTATGGATTCCTACCAGGTCATTCTTGAAGACTGTGAAACTTTCAAACGCCGGTGAACTCGCCTTCTTGATGGCTCGTTCTGGGGTTTGGACGAGATCAAAGTTGATGCGATTTCTTAGGTTTTCCATAGTTATACCTATTAAAAAAAAATATGTATAGGTTAGATTAGCTTCCGAAAATTATATGTCTGGAACTTAGTGTAAATTAGGTTGGGTTAGGTTAGGGTACATACCGAAAACGGCATTGTTCATCAGTTTGAAAAAATCCTTCTCGAAATCGTTAGTGGCCAATTTTCTCTTTTCCGTATTGAAATCGATGTAGGGCTTCATCCACGCCCCTTGCGTGAACACTAGGACTCTATGCACTTTATCGATAACCATCCCCTTCGCTACGTAGTATTTGAGGTTTCGATAGTGAATAACGTATTTTTCACGCTTGTAAAAGGATGGGACCAGCTTTGGAAAACTATTTTTTTCCTTAAGTCCGAGTTCCCTGAGTTGATCTTTTGAATACTCAGACAGTTCCTCGGTGGTGACAACACGCTTCTCTGGGGCGAAAGGATAGCAGTTGTGTTCATCGTGAAGTTCTTTGGGGTATGATAAGTCCACCTCTAGGATATAACCAGTAGAGTCGTCGTCCGGATGCGAAAGGATGACTTCATTGGTGAAATCTGGGCAAGGCTGTATCCACTTGAATCCGCTCATAGGAAGGTTATCGCACATAACCTTACCATATAGATTATTACAATCTGAAAAAAAAAACATGGTTTTATTTAGTACCATTTTTAAATATAACCATTTTATATATTGACGTTAACATACCCAAGTACCCTATGTAGCTGCTAGGTTTGGATGGATCGAAAGTTTGCGGAAGATCCCTATTCTTGGCCTCTGCGAATCGATGACTTATCATAGAAACCCCTCCTCTTATACCCTTCTCGATAAGGGGTGCATATTGATGTCGAGAAGAAGATCTAACTTGACTCCAGTCATGTATAGCGCGCTTTCCCAAGCAAACCGGGTCCCGTGTAAGCGTGAGCGCAATCTAATTTATAGTAATCTAAACACATGGATCGAAAGTTTTGGAATATGTCCGCCAGAAGCAAGACATCAGATTGGACATATAAATTGTGGTAGTCGCCTGTGAAAAATACAGAAACTTATTACTAATTAATGGACTAAAAAGATTAATAAATCATATTAAAAAAAAAAAAAAAAAGAAAAAAAACTCACCAAGGGTTTTCAAGTTAAATTTCTTCCACACATTCTGAGCGTGGGCGTAATCTTCCTCGCTGATATGTTCATCCGTTAATGTGTTGAAAAACGCCTCTTTCGGTGGTAATTTGGTCTCGTTAAACTTAATCTCGTCGTCCATATAATCATATGCATAGATTTGTTTTTTTAACAGAAGTTCGACCTTTTCCGGTGGGTATACATGATTCATACACGTGAATTTCCCAACATCGCCTTTAGCTAAGTTTGAAACGAGCACTTCCAGTGAAGCGGGCATGAACCGTATGGTGTCCAAGAACCTTAAAATGCCCAGGGAGAAGCTGATATATGACTCGCCATTACTCGTAATGCAGTTGATGTCCTGATCTTTGATTAAACCGATTTTCTCCATAATTAGATGGGCGTCGTACCTGAAAAGAAAAAAAATAAGAGAAAATATATTTCTCAACCTAACCTAATTTAAGCAATGTTTTACTTTGATAGATTATGGAGAAATACGGGGATATGCTTCGGCGGTTTAAGCTTTAGATTACACGAGTTGTGTGCAGCTCCACGGAAAGATCCATTCGTGTGGTCGTGGTCACGAACTTTACCGTCTTTCGAAGTGAATAGACCCTTACATATGTAGCAAGTTTGCGCCGCTGTGAAGATGTTCTCCTCAGCTAATGTTAAATTCATGGGAACATTTAACTTATTTTTCTTTGATATAATGTCTTGCTCCGCTAAAAGATAATGCAAGAATTTATCCGTCGCATCTTTCCCGCGGTATGTAACCGGTTTAGAAGGTTTTCCGTCAGGTCCAACAACAACGTAGCTAAATCCACATGATATATGTTGTGAGAGGGTGGTTGTTGAAGATATCGACGCGTCTGGGGTACATGTGGCGAATTTGGGTAAAACCGTCTCGAAATCGGCAAAAATAACATTTTTAATCTGAGAAAAGAAAACACAAGAAAAAAATTATTAAAACGATTAAAATGTGTATTTTGGTATGAATAATATTTATGTTAATTTTGTGCTTACCGGTTGATGCCATCCGATTTTTTTGAATTCTAAGATAGGCTCCTTCACTGGTAATGTAACTTTTTGCGGACCGTGTAAACTGCACTCCTTTGCATGCTCATCTCGATTTACCTCTGAGTTTACACCCGAGAATCGGTGTAGACAATAGCGACAATAATGGGATCCGCCATTATGTTTAGTGAAATTGGTGAGTAACCGACTTAAGTTACGAATTAGACAATAATGTTTCTTTTCGTTCTGCATTAACAGTAATAGATCAACTTGTCTATCTTTTGATACCCTATTTTTACTTATATATCGGGGGAAAATACCCTTTTCGTCGCAGAAAATATTTATGGAAAGATTGTTTTTCACTTCAAACTTTTCTAGTTTGTCCGCATTCTACTCGAAAGGAAATGATAATTCCGATATATCTAGCTCATGGAGGAAAGGAATATATTTTTGTACTCTCTCAGGGTGGTCTTTTCGGTCGAACTGATGTAGATGAGCAAGGATCGACCATATGAAGCAAAGATTGTCAGTGTTTCTAATGTTAAGTTTCACCTTTCTACTAGCAAGCGCTTTTGACAATTCTATAAATGATCCACCCACGAGTGGTAAATAACTAATTATATTTATCTGCATGAACAGAATCCGCTCGATTACCCAATTACTACCATTACTCTGGAAATCTTCTATATGTTTTTGAAGCATTTTCAAGCATATATCTATTTGTCTGGAGATAGTGTCTGGGGTTAAAGTTTGTCTTGATCCGCTATGATGGTAGGCGATAAATTCTACCTCCTCCCCTGTGTTTAGTTCGCGTGTGTAACGCACCCGGATGGCTAAGTACCACTTGATCCCATTATTTTCCAACAATTTCTGACGAAGATAATTTTCTATTGCCTCACTATGCCGATTTACGTAAACTTCTATGTCTGTAGTCACATCGCCTGGGGTGAAGCGTGCGCAAAATATGGCATTTCCTAAAACGTTCATCTCCTCTAACTGGTCGGGTACGGGTGGGTTCTGAGTGGTGGCGATTTCTGGCTCTGGTAGGTTTTCGGGGTTTTCCATCCGGTTCATAAAGTCATGTAGGTCTGCGTTCTCTTGGGTAGACAAGGTGTCTACATTCTCAGAAGTTTGAGAATGAGCTGGTTGGTTTATTAGTGGAGCTGCTGCTAGTGGTGGGGGTGTGGTAGAGGTGGCTATTCTAAGGTCCTGAACGTTGGAGGAGGAGGTTGAAGGCTGAGGACTTGATATTCTAACCCTCTTAGTGCCTATAGCTTCACCGTCTGTGCGCCGTTTCGAACGACGGTCTTGGGAACCCTGTGGTTGATATTCCCTACTAGAATGGTGGTCCTTCATATGGCGTGTGAGAGCATCCTGTCTAATAAAGGTCTTAGTACATAACGTACATTTAAAGCTAATTTGTTCGTGTTTCTCCCGTTTATGACGAAGAAGTTTTTTATTTAAGGAGAACTTAGCCCCGCAAATATCACATATAACCATATTAAGCTAAATACTAAGTAAAAGCTTTACTAGAGTTTAAGGGGAGAAAAAAAAATATTTAGAATAACTATTTTAAAATAATGACTATATTTTAACTATGTTAACTTTCATGCTTACCGAGTGGAGATTTCTTCCTAACCTTGGAGAGAGCGCAAAGACTTGTAATTAGGAGCTGATAGCCTAAGCTTATATACCCTCTCGTATCTTTTAATAATTAAACAAGTAGTCATTCCTTAATTTGGGATACGCTATTTTTTTCTCACTCTGTAAATATCGATCTTTGAAGATAGGAAAATGAATTTGTAATCATCGATGGGAATATCAAATATTCATTAACGAAAGTTATTCCCACAAAGCTATGAGTTTTCTTATCAGAATATGAAATTTTGAATTTTGTTTAATTTGCTTAAATTAGCTATCAATATTAAGAAATGGCATTCTTTTGGAGTTAGAAATTCAGAGTTTTATTTGTTTACAAATATTGTTTCGAAATGCAAATAATTTTAGTAGCCATTTGCTTACAAAAATCGAAACTTAAAAAGGTTGAATTATTAAAAATTTCCGTAATTAATTGGAAATTTAAATTATTAACGGCATTTGGAAAGTTCATTTCAACCCGTTCAGCCCAATCATGCATAAGACATTCATGTTGATTTTGGGATGGATGGTCGATGAGACATCCATTGCATGTGTTTTTAATGAGACCAGTTAGCTGTGAAACAACTATGTCCTTTATGGCTTGGTGAATTTTCTTAGTTTCGTTTAGCATGATTTAAACTTGCTGGTGTTTTTCCAAGAGTTTCTCCCATAGACTATGCCCAATGGCGAATCCGTTTTTAGTGGGAAATAACATCCCATAGTTCTTCCCGTTTCCGGTCGTCATTTCGCGGATATTAATCATTTTACGATCCTGGTATGACTTAAGTTCCACCCGTTTATGGGTTGATCCTTCGAGGAAAACCGATGATGGGCTTGCGTCTTCGTTTTGAAAGTACTGAGAGATTTCTTCCCGCATTCGATATATTTGAAAGTACTCCTCCTCACTTAGAATGATTCCGGTGGACCCATCGGTAAATCCAAGTCTGATTTGACAGTCAGGGGTGATGGTAACCGATTTGCTTGACGAGATCTCGAATACATTTGTGTTGTCCCTGTAAATGATAGAAACGGCTAAGTTAATTGGGAGGTTTTATACTAATAATAAGATATTAGGAAGAAAAAGTTATTTTCGAGGACAGCGAAAAGTTCAAAGTTATTTAGGGTTAGATTATTAATTTCAGAGTTATTTAGGGTTAAGATAATAATTTCTAAGTTAATTTTAAGAGCGAAATGGTACTTACATTTTAGTGTTCTTGTAGATGACTGGAATACGGTTGAAGACAGCTTTAAATGACTTATCTACCATGTATCCTAGCTTTTATACTCTAAAATAGGCGTCATATCAGTTGAGAAATTGGTTTTCCCGAAGAAGTGTTGGGTTTTACCACGAGTTTCAACGTATTTCCCCGATAAAACCCGCTTTTAAACCTAGAAATATGAGTCATATAAGTTGTGAAATAGGTTTTACCAATGACGCGTAGGGTTTCACCGAGCGATTCAGCGTCAAATCAGTACTTGAGTTGGGAAATAGGTTTTACCAAGCGACATATCAGTACTTGAACTTTGGAAGTACGTTTTACCAATGCCGCGTAGGGTTTAACCACGAGCTTTAATTGTATATATCATTAGTGTATTTCAATTTTCATACACGTTGTAATTAGGCCTAACTTTCCAATTTTAATATGATATCGTGGTGTTCGTCAGCTTGTTTGAGTATTTTTCCGCATTTATTATAATGTTTAAGACAAATAATTGTATATTTGCAGTTAAAATTTATAGTTATGTTTACTTGGGGAAATTCTTGTAGTTATTTGTTAAGATATTTGAAAATCCATCAATTTATTTATCTGGTGTGTTTTGAGATAGGACACGCAAAGACTTTTGTCGATAACATGATACTACTGATAGGAGAACCGCGCGAAATTCGAAAACGATAAAGTCTTTAAGAGGTTTCAGTATAGGTTATAGATTCACATTTGATTTAGCGCCTTATCATTTAAACTTTCAATCATGTGATATATGAACATAGAGATAAGAAACAAGAACATAAAAATATATTTATTTTTCCAATGAGTTTTAAGATAAGATCTGGCATAGGTGATAATACGATAGGAAACCCGCGCGGAATTCGAAAACGATAAAGGCTTAAAGAGGTTTCAGTATAGGTTATAGAATCGCATTTGATTTAGCGCCTTATCATTTAAACTTTCAGTGATATATGTACACAGAGATAAGAACCGAGAATATAGATAAGGATGGAAAATATTTTTAAAGTTGATATGAGAAGACGGCTTAGTCTGCTAATGCACTTAACTCACATACATTAGGTACCAGGTTCGAAACCTGGATGAAATAAAAAAAAAAAAAAATTGAATAATAAAAATAAAATAAAAATGGGCGCCATTTTGGGCTCCCGGCTCCATCGGCTCCCAAGTGGGGCAGTACGCTCATTTTTCCCCTACTAACGCAAGCGCTCAGCGTTAATTTTTTACTTCCATAGAAGTATCTAATCAGAACCAACAGCCTGCAAAATTTAGAGATTCTTTTTCATTTCGATAACTTCATCTCGCGAACCAATTCTTTTCAAATTTAACTTTATCACTTTAGAGCGAAATCGTGCCTTTCTGCGAATAAATCATTAAGATATTAGCCCGTGCCGTATTATTAAAACATGGCCAAAACGCTGTTTTAATTTTTTCACCCTCTAGCACCAATTCTCGGCGTAATAATTATTTTCGGGGCTACCATTGTCTTGGTATTAAATTTTGAAACGCTCATTAAAATTAGCCTTGGGCATGGGTTTTGAAAAATATCAACAAGAAGGGCGTCGAGACATCTTAAAAATACATTAGATTTGGTGCTAGTTTGACCGAGATATGACCAAGAAACTAAAAATCGCAAAATATTTTTTGTTGGCTTAGGGGCGCGTCTTTTCAGCTGAAACTTTCATGCAGAACCATCATTTTTCACGCTGAACATCCATCGCCGTTGACACGCCTATTTTTCCACACCTCCCCATACGGGGGTGGATGTAGGTTCTTATATCGTTTACTCGCGAGGATCAGCGCTCAGATACTCAAATTCATCGAGAAACGGCTCCGTTTGTAGAAAAATATCGGGAAATTGCGAAACAATATTCTCTACAGATTGTGGGTTAAAGTTTCAAAAAGACAGGGACAATATAGCCCCGACAGCGATTCGATTGAATCTTTGAAAAAAGCGTACGCGCCTACCTCGGGATAATATACTGATATATTGAGTCGGTTGTCCATGATTATCGGTTATCGATTAAGGCGAATGACGTCAGATTGAAGGAATCCTCGTAGCATTAAGGATTGAATCCCAATCCATCCCATAAGTGTCTTTCTGAGCAATTGATAGGACTCGCTTATCAATCAGGGTGAGGTATTCCCGACTTAACTCCTTATTTAATAATCTATCGAATTGAGGATCACTGATTAACGGTACTCGTTTAAAGTCGTATAGAAGTTGGCGTACTAGGGGATCTTACCAAATCCGTCTACAGCGCGGACACCAATGTAATACGCTCTTATTAAACGCGCATTAGCTCTATTCGCGCCTTAAAGCTTTTACCCAAAAAGCGAACGAAATTAGTCGATCAATAAAGAAGACGCTGTCTTGCCTGTCTTTCCAGAGAAATGACCTTCATTTATTTCAGCGTACGCGGATAGGATCAATACTCATAATGTATTAAATACGCGAATAGCGTAAACATTAACTAGGTTCGTGATCTCCGATGAAAATTGATCGAGTCTAAGTGCAAGTAGAAACGGAGAAAATGGTATTGAGTTTATTTTTTATCGTCAACAAGTGGAGGACGCGAGCGGGGCGCGTTTTTCATCCAAACGCAACTCGAGTAGCGTTAAAAAATATTTAATAGGGAATTGTAAAAAGATGAAGAGGGGAAAAATTTAGAGGAAGGCACTATAAACTGTTTCGCCATCATATGTCGCCAAGTGAATTTTTTCCAATGACCCTTTGAGCAGACGCTCCGAACTCTCCGAAGACTCGGATTAAGGTTCCTAAAAACTTGGGGTATGTTGGGTTAAAGAATGTATTTTCTTTATTAAAATAAGAAAGTATTTTCTTATTAATTTCAGTTTGTAGTTTAAATAAATATTTCATATTAGGAGTTTGTTCAAGCGATTTGCGCAAAAATGTACTGTATGTAAAGAAAGGAAAACGATTTTCTCAAGTGCACAACACACAGTATAAATATTTCATGTTGTGTTATTGTAGCGTAGCACGAAAACAGAACTGAACTATATCAATAGATAAGGAAAGAACAATCGATAACCTGGACTTCGATCTTTGCATGCTGGAGAATTCTTGTATATAAAGAATCACTTCTACCGATAACGGGGGAGATACACGCGTAGTCACCGAATGCAGAACGGTCAATCATATGTAACGCGCGCGTCATTTATCGCGCTAGTACTTAATGTAACTATAGTTAACCAATAAATGTGTATGATTATTCCGCACGTGTTTTTACTGCCTCGGACTTCAGGACATAACAATGGCGACGGAACCGATTACTAAGGGGTGACGAGTCACGCCTTTCGAAACCCACCAAGCGACGCTCAACCGGAAGACATGGCAATGTTTGGCAAAGTACACCAATTTCACGAGTCATCACAATCATGGACAGTATATACGGAAAGATTGGAACTTCTCTTCATGGCAAATGGTATTACGGAAGAAGAGGAAGAAAAAAGAAGAGCAATGTTCCTGACAGCGATCGGCGGACCAACGTACAGTCTCCTAAGGGGACTGATAGCTCCAGTCAAACCTACCACGAAGACCACGGCGCAGCTAATGGAAATTTTAAAAAATCACTTCAGCCCAACGCCTTCGGAAATAATGGAGACGTACAAGTTCCTAAACCGAAACAGACTTCAGGGAGAATCCACCACGATGTACTTATCAGAATTAAGAAAAATGACAGAGCATTGCAACTTCGGGGATTTTCTTAACCGCATGTTACGTGATCGCTTCATATGCGGCATTCAGGATCAAAGCATACAAAACAGACTATTGGGCGAAAACAACGTGTCATTGAACGAAGCCCTTGTGATCGCGCAAACGATAGAGACAGCTAAACTAAATTCAAAGGAAATCGCAAGCCAGAAAGAATTTCACTCGGAGCCAATTAACAAAATTACTCATCCAACACCGGAATCTAGGTATGACGGGAAGAAAACCACGTTCACGAAAAAGAGACCAGCACCGCAGCGATATAGAGCGGAGTGCCACAGATGTCTATCATCGGAACATGAACCCTCGAGATGTCCCTACATAGAGTACATCTGTCATGGGTGTGGAACTAAAGGACATTTACGTCAAGCATGTCGCCGAGGCACAACGAGAAAGGAACAACACGAAGTACACAACGTTCAATTCACAGCATCAAAGCACCAAGGCATACCAAGCGAATACAACCTCTTTCATATTCAAGGAGCAAACCAAAATCGCCAGCCAAACGCGATAGAACCAATATACGTACCCTGCCGGATAAACAACGCACTAATCCACATGGAATTAGACACCGGATCAGCGTATACACTTATGCCAAAAGAAGAGTTCAAAAAAATAGCGCAATGGAAAAACCCAGTACCATTCAACAATAACCTAACCTCTTTCTCCGGACACAAAGTGGAAGTACTAGGATACATCAACGTCAAGGTGCAGCTAGGGAACAGAACAGAAACGTTACCTCTATTATTATACGACGGTGAAGGACCAACCCTCATGGGGCGGGAATGGATATTTTCAAGCCTCGATGTCCTAACATGGTACCCGGGAAGCCGCAACACGCAGACAAACCACGTAGAACATAGCAAGGAAGATCTAAACAACATATTGCGCAAACATCAAGATCTTTTTACACCAGGCCTAGGGCTACTGAAAAATGTCAAAGTTCACTTGCACATCAAACCGGACGCGAAACCGAGATTTTGCAAAGCACGCCCAGTACCCTACGCAATGCGTGAGAAGTTGGACGAGGAAATCACGCGACTAGAAGCGGCTGGCATCATAACAAGCGTCCCGTATTCCGAGTACGCCGCTCCAATAGTGCCATTAATCAAATCCAATAAAAGCCTCAGAGTCTGTGGAGACTTCAAGATGACAGCGAACCAAGTCATAGAAGTAGAGCAATATCCACTACCAAAAGCCGAGGACATATTTGCAGAGATGACAGGCTGCAAATATTTCTCAAAACTAGATCTACGGGAAGCGTACACACAACTAGAATTGGACGACGAATCTAAAAACATAGTTGTGATCAACACCCACAAGGGGCTCTACAAGCCAAACCGCTTGCCTTATGGAGTGGCATCCGCATCGGCTCTCTTTCAAAGGCACATTGAGACAGTGGTTCAGGGAATAAAAGGCACAGCCGTATTTCAAGATGATATCCCAGTCGGGGGAGCAACAGTACAAGAGCACTTGGAGAGACTTGATAAAGTATTGGAAGCATTGAACAGAGCCGGATTGAAACTACGAAAAGAAAAATGACAATTTCTACAAACGTCAATAGAAATCTTAGGACACCGCATAGATCAAGAAGGTCTTCATCCGTTGGATGATAAGATGAAAGCCATAGCGGAAGCACCCGCACCGGAAAATGTTGACCAATTAAGGTCCTTCCTTGGACTACTGGGATACTATCGGAAATTCATTCCGAACATATCAACCAGATTAGCACCTTTACACGCTCTTCTAGAAAAATCAAAAGCCTGGGAATGGAAATGCGAACATCAAGAAGCGTTCCAAGACGCAAAGATGGCACTCAACAAGTCGAACATACTGACGCACTACGATCAAGAAAAGCCAGTCATCTTGGCATGCGACGCATCACCATATGGAATTGGGGCAGTAATTTCGCACTCCGACGACAAAGAGCAAGAAAGACCCATAGCATTCGCATCAAGGACGCTAATAAAGGCGGAAAGGAATTATCCGCACATTGAGAGAGAGGCTCTGGCCATAGTTTACGGAGTGGCCAAGTTCAGAACGTATCTCCTGGGCAGAAAGTTCACCCTGCTAACTGACCACCAACCATTGATCACGCTGTTTTCGGAGAACAAGAGTATCCCAGTCATGGCCGCTGCCAGGATACAGCGATGGGCGCTTACTTTATCGGCATACCACTACGAAATCCGATACAAAAAGGGCATAGACCACTCGAACGCCGACGCCTTAAGCAGACTTCCTCTATTAACGCCTGAGTTTGCGACACCAGTACCCGAAGAACACGTATTCTTCGTATCAGCTTTTAAAGAATCGTTCAACGTTACAACCGACATGATCAGAGAAGCCACATCAAAAGACCCAATTCTCCGACAGGTCCTGAAACATAATTTAAAAGGCTGGCCACAATCAAGCGGGAGCGAAATGAGCCACTTTCATAAACGCAAGAACGAAATATCCGTCGTAGACGACATACTGTTATGGAACAACAGGGTCGTAATACCGGAGAGACATCAAAAAGAAATTTTAGAAGAGTTGCATAGCACACACCAAGGAATAACACAAATGAAAGCCTTGGCTCGTTCTAAGATATGGTGGCAGGGACTGGACTCGCAGTTGGAGAGAATCGCTGGACAATGTCCAGTCTGCCAGGAAGCGGCGCCAATGCCACCAAGAAATCTATCAACATGGTCGGAACCCGCGTCACCATGGTCCAGAATTCATGTGGATTTCGCAGGGCCGCTGGAAGGAAAGTACTTGCTGATAGTAGTGGATTCATATTCCAAGTGGATGGAAGTAGCGATTTGTTCCACCACTTCGACAGTGGCCGTTATGGAAGCTCTACGTCAGATGTTCGCGAGATTCGGACTCCCGCACACCTTGGTATCCGACAACGCCACATGCTTCAGCAGTAGAGAATTTAGAGAATTTGCACTAAACAACGGAATAAAACACCTTCTCACCGCGCCTTATCATCCCCAATCGAACGGATTGGCGGAGCGTAACGTCAGAACAGTTAAAAATGCACTAAAGAAGATAACGGGAGAAACGTCGCAAGCGACCCGAACAATAGAAGACGCACTAAAAGGAATACATCACGGCAGTTTGGACACCAGACTTGCCAGATTTCTAATAAATCACAGAAGAACACCGACGGCAACAGGAAAATCACCATCAGAACTAATGTTCGGCAGATCAATAAGAACCAGGCTCGATATTTTCCACCCGAAGGATCATGGATCCCAAGAACAAAAGGAGTCATCGCCAACTAGATTCCCGGAAGGTGCACACGTATACGCCCGAAACTATGGAAAAGGTCCAAAATGGTGGGAAGGAAAAATCTGTGGAACAATCGGTAATGCGATGTACAACGTGGAGATAAGCGATGGTGAAATCATAAGAAGGCACCAAGACCAAATTCGAAAACGCCACCGCGAAACCAACAAGACGAGCCGACATTCAACCGTCCCCTTAGAAGGAATAGTGGCCGGCACACAGGCCGGACACGCACAAGAAGCATGGGGCAATAATCCGAGCAGCAAGTCCAGAAGCAAAGCACAGTACCCCACAGTTGAACTAGAGGCACCACCATCGTCAAGCTCGGAATGCGATCCGGCGACACAGGAACTAATCTCGCCAACTAGGGCTCCTAGTCCGGAACCCGAAATTAGGGCTCCTTCCAAGGCCGAAGAAACATCGAATCCACTTTTGATCCAAGTTGCAAGCACAGAGCTGCACTCTTCTGAGGCTTCCAGCGCAGGGACCCTTGACACCGTGCCAGAAGACGAAACGATGCTGCCACGCCGATCGACCAGGAGACATACTAGGCCGGACAGACTAGGCTTGTGACGAGAACTTATTTTTATTACAAAGAAAGTATTGTAGCGTAGCACGAAAACAGAACTGAACTATATCAATAGATAAGGAAAGAACAATCGATTCTGCATGCTGGAGAATTCTTGTATATAAAGAATCACTTCTACCGATAACGGGGGAGATACACGCGTAGTCACCGAATGCAGAACGGTCAATCATATGTAACGCGCGCGTCATTTATCGCGCTAGTACTTAATGTAACTATAGTTAACCAATAAATGTGTATGATTATTCCGCACGTGTTTTTACTGCCTCGGACTTCAGGACATAACAGTTATATAGTGGTATTGTTGTTTCCTGTTAGCAAACTATGATAAGAATATACATTTTAACATTTTTAAGCCTTGGTATAAGTATATTCAACTATGCAAATGCCAAGGGGCAAAATCGTGTATTAAATATAATGCTTAACACACTTTTTTCTGCCCAGTAAATGAAAAACTCACATTAAGTTAGAAAATCTTATTATTAATCCAAGATTGAGCGCTCTGGAAAATAAAATAATAAAGGTATCGGTTAAGCCTTGTTGTTTTTTTTTTGTTTTTTTAAGATAATTTGAGGGAAAAATAGATCGATTACTCGGGCGATTTTCAGGTTTAAAGTTGGCCATCCTTATTTAAGTTATCTGGCAGTTCTGAAAACACTAACACGTGACCTCGAGCTTTTTTACAATCCCTATTCATTTACTTGCGTACAACAAAATTACCGTAAACACTAAAAAATACCTATTTTACAGTCGCCAATTTTCAATATATTTAAAATCAAAATTTTCCGCGATAACTACGTCATGGCGCTATGGTCACCTGATTTCCTTATTGTAAAGTCTACGATTGATTTTCTCGCGTTCTGGCCTTTCGAGTAAAAAAGTACTCGAATCCGGATGGAATCAACTAGCTTTCGTACGAGAATTAACGTTTATTACAATTCCAGAAATAAACTAACGTCTTATATCAGAAAAAATCACTTGTATATTTTCAAAGTTTCTTCACGCGTCAACCGGTAGAAAGATGTACGCGTTAAGAAACGTTATTGTTCTTTGGAGTATATCTTGACGAAATTTATTAGAAATGAAACGCTAACGCGGCAATTGAGATTTTCTCTTCAGTAGCCCTTTCGATTTCATTAATTTTCACGCTTTATTCCCCGAGACTATTTCGAGATTAAATTTTCTGAAACGTGCATTACTATTGATTCTTATTTGGAAGCGTTTCTCGCGTTCATCTTTGTTTCACTCCTTGGGAAGCGATCCAAAATACTTGTCGAATTTCGTTAAACTGAAAAATACTCTTACTATATTTTGTAAAAATCCTTTGAATTTTTTGCGTTTGTAGAAGGATCTTGCGTCAAAAAGCCTTTTTTATAACGAATTTGAAATTGAAAAATTGATTATACAATTTATTAATTTAAAAAACACAAATAATTATCGTAATATAAATATAATTTTATCTAAAGAAAAATTGAAACATTAAGTAGCGTAATTTTAGTTTCATTAAACGGACTAAGCGCCACTCTGCGGAGAAATTCCGGAGTTAATTGGGGAGGCCAATATTGTGGCGTTATCATAAAACACTAAGTATATAAAATATTTAATATCACCGCTCGAAATGTATAATAGACGAGATAAGATAAAATGTAAACATACGAGGTTTTCTCAGTATTTAAGAGTGTAATAATGATCAGAGTGAAAATTTCGCTTAATGAATAAACATCTTAAAATTAGTAATAGCTTAAGTACAGAAGTTCGAGAACATTACAAATATAGCCAAGTGCGGCCCGCCTAAATTCAGTCTGTCTCTTGACTCAAAATATAGAAGAAGAGTCCAAACAACTCCAGCTAGACAGGGGTGACTTCTTTGGCTATAGCTTTACTTGATGGGCTAGTACGTTTAGCCGGACCTTCGCTGATAGTATTAAGCTACGGGGCGTTGTTTCGTTTTATGAAATTTTGTCAAAATTCGTATACTCGCGAACTGATATTGAATCACGAATATTTCAAATAAAAATTAGTATGCGTAGTAAAAAGCGAAACGATTTGGGTTGCATCGCGAAGCGGCCAGCAATTGAAACGACTATCGGAAATGAAGTTTTCCCTAATTCAATAACGGAATGATTTTCTGGGCATTCAACAAGTCGATAATGATTTTTGCAAATTCTTTATTTTTGTTTAATACAATTCCATTGCATCGCGGATACAGACCTTGGCTTCGAAAAATATCATTGTTTTATCGAACAGGAGGACAAAGGCGAGTAATGAGGTATATGCCCATTGGATAGAATCCCATTGGGCCGATTTCCCAATAGTTCGAATTAAAAAATATATTTTCCCAATTGATCGAACTATATATTTCCTGTCCCATTGGAAAGAATTCCATTCATCCGACAATTTTTTATCGATGATTATACAATGGGAGATAAAGAATACAATGTAAAATTTAAATTTGTTTATTTCATCTTATTAACAGTAGTTAGGGGGAAATTACGATATTCCGACCCCTTAAATATTACTGGCTATGGGACCATTAGGGTATGTACCCCTTTCTCCCAAATATTTCGCCCAAAGAATGCTTGGCCCAAAATAATTTATTTGCATTTCACGCAATCCTACTTCACCCAAACGTATTATAATCTGGCCCAAAATTATCGATTCCAAATTCGCCCAAACTAAAAATTCCTTGTCTCAATTCGCCCAGTCCCACTTCGCCCAATCGTTTTATCAGTTAGCTCAGAATTATCTATTCCCAACCTAAAAATTCCTCTTCCCGTTTTGCTTAATTTTATTAGGATAGGTTGGGTTATGGTAAATTGGGTTGGGTTAGATTATCAAAACTAATAAAGGAAATTTGTTGGGTTGGGTTGGTTGGGTTAAGTTAGGTTATCAAAACTAATAAATTTGTTGGGTAGGGTAGGTTGGGTTGGGTAAAGTTAGGTTTGGTTACGTTATCAATACTAATAAAGTAAATTGTTCTTTAAATTGGGTTGGGGTAGACCTGGTTAGGTTGGGTTGGGCTGAGTTAAGGTAGGTTGGGTTGGGTTAGGTTACCAAAACTAATCTTTTAAATTGTTCTTTAGATACATCAAGACGTGCGTTGAGTTGGTTTGGTTGGGTTAGGCTATCAAAACTAATAAAGTAAATTTGTTGGGTAGGGTAGGTTGGGTTAAGGTAGGTTGGGTGCCGGGAGTGGTGGCGCACTCCTGTAAACTGGCGTCTCAGTGGCAAGGTCTGGGTATTGTCCTGATCGAATCGCAGGTCCCATGTCCATAGGGAGTGTTGCGAATGGTCCGCAACGGTATGGTCCTTCCTCTTTCCCTTTCCCTTCTCCATCCGTTGCGTGGGCAATTCCCAGTCCTCATTCCTGTGTAGTTTCTAAAAGCCCATCTGACCCTCCCATCGCGCCACACCCGGGTCGGCCACCGTCCGGGCGTAAAGACTCACGTTACACGCCGAAAAAAAAAAAAAAAAAAAAGTAGGTTGGGTTGCGTTTGGTTAGGTTATCAATACTAATAAAGTAAATTGTTCTTTAGATTGGGTTGGGGTAGGCTGCGTTAGGTTGGGTTGGGTTAAGTTACCAAAACTAATCAATTAAGTTGTTCTTTAGATACATGAAGAAGTGCGTGCAGAAATGATTAAACGGGTCTAAGGAACCGATCAAGAGGATATTGTTCGCGAAGGCATTTACTTTGGGAGTGGATTGGGTGAAATAAGAATTGGGCAAAATAATCGAAATGTTATTTGGCGAGATGGAAATTAGGGGAAATGGATAGTAGGCGAAATGGGATTGGTCGAAATTTGAATTGAGTTACATGTGATTGGGCGAAATAGGATTAGGCCAAATGGGAATTATGTGAAATGAGATTGGAGGAGATGAAATTGGATCAAATGGGGTAGACTCTTACTAGTGCCTGCGTAGATACGTAAAAGAATCTACGACCATCAGAAATAGGAGCAAAACTTAAATGAATCTTTCAAATCTCCGTGTTAAAATCACATAGGTTTGTTTAGGTTGATTGGGGCTAGGAACTCTTGTATTTTAATATGGAGATTTGATAATTTCAAATACGTTTTACCAAATTTCTGTTGGTCGTAGATTTTTATAAGTATTTTTCTGAGCTCTCCTAATTCTAATTAGTCAATAACCGTGTTAAAATCCCACAGGTTCGGCTAGGTTGGGTTAGGTTGGGCTGGGTTAGGAACTCTATAGAAATTTAATAATTTCAAGTACGTTTATATATTGTAATCTCATGAATATGACTTAAAAGTATTAATTAAAATCAACATTTCCCTTTATAAACTTGGATTTCGTTGATAAAAAAATATTTTGTTTTTCTAAACAATAACATTTCATTAATATATTACGAAATGTTTGGGTCTAGTGCTCAAGTTACTTGACCATTAAATTATTATAAGTCCATCAAATCAGTTGCTTGCAAAGATTTAATCTTTGCGCTCCCGGGAATTTAATTATGTAAATCCCATCGGGTATATTTAAGCAAAGATTCTTGTCCCATTGGACTGAATCATAAACCCGGAGAAGTGCGGGTTTTGCGGTCCAATGGGACTGTCGGTCCAATGGGATTCGGTCGAATGAGAATCGACCCAATGGGATTCTACCCAATGGTACAGAAGCGAGAAATGATACTTGAAATACAATAAACTTTTATGGGAAATCGGGAATTTGTTTCACTCATTTCCCTTCACTTGATTCCGATTGGTAGCTAAGGAATCGAGCTCCACCCTCTCAACGCCGACAGATCAATACGCTATATCTTTAATTGGCTCTCTCGAGTTGGCGTGGATGACGGGATAGTCGCGAAACAAAAAATAACGTATATTTCGTTCATGGCAGCGGACGGTACTTAATTGGGGGGGGGGGGCATTTTTCGTTAAAGAACTTGGAAACATGTTGCCCAAGACCAACAGCTGAGTGAAGAGTCTATTGTTGATAATTAAAAACGTCACCTTGTTTATCACTTCAAGAATATTTACCCCGCAGTTTGTGAATACATTTTTTTTTTTTTTGCTCCAAAATGGAAAAGTTCAGCCAGGGTAATTATAGAGATGTTTGGAAGACTATGGCGATTTCCCATAGCGATAGTAGATCGCAAGTTAAGAAAATAGACTGTTTTTTCTCACAATTCGTTGAATTCAATTAAATTCAGAGTAGTCAGAGTATTGACTGAACAATTTGGGGGGGACACACACACACACACACACACTGGTTGTCCCACCCGGTTAAATAGAGGGGGACAATGTCCTTCTGTCTCCACCCGTTCCGCTGCCGCTGATTTCGTTGCCCGGTTTCGACTCAAAAAAATCTTAGTACGGAAGTTGGACAAAAGCAAATTTGGAATATTCAGTTTTAAAATACAACAGGTTGGTTAATGTTGGAATGGATTAAGTTGGGTTGGGTTACCATAGGTTGGGTTGGGTTAGCATAGGTTGGGATGAATTAGGTAAAATAAGGTTGGGATGGGTTAGGTTTCGGCGAAACAATTTCGTAATCTAAGGGATTTTAACACGGAAATTTGTATTTTCCGAACTCTCAACTCTAACGCTCATCTCCTCTCAACTCCAATAACTCGAAGCTCATCTTTCTTAAGAAATTTTCCGCACTCTCAACTGTACCTCTCATCTCCTCTCAACTCCAGTAACTTTATGCTCACCTTCCTTTAGGTGGTAGCGTAATAACGCGAGAGTCAGCGCCAAATAAATTGGAATACAGTCGATCCTCGATCAGTCCCGAAAAACCAAGTTAGTCTTAGTACCTTGCAGTTAGTAACTTTTATTATTGATTTTGTCGTTATTTTATTTTTCTAAAATCGAAACCGATAAGAAAGCGCTTGTTGCCAGAGTTCACGCTCCCTTTAGAAGCCCATTCTTAAACGATCTTAACACTCTATCACATGCCTTGGCTTTACTACGATTGTAATGATCCCATTTTGAAGCCCAGATTAGCCAAAATGGTATTTCACGAGACTTAACCTTTAACACCCTGAAGAATTTCAATTAATGGCAAAATACCAAAATGGGTTTCGTTTTATATACGTAAAATTTATATTTTGGGCAAAAAACTGTGATCCAAAGGTCCATAGCCCAGTTGACCACCTCCTGAATCCACCACCAATTGAACTTTTATTTAAATTTATAGACAAAATATCCAAATGAATGGAGCAACTAGGAGTGCGCCCATCACTGTCGAGTCCCAAAAAAATTCCTCTCATTTCTACTTATCCCGAAAAGTACCTCTTATATCTGCTCATTTATTGGAGTTTAAAGAAAATGCCTTTCATTGCTACTCGTATCTCTTGGAATCTAAAACAAGATGGGCAAGCCCATAAGAATAGCTACACCAATGGCTTCATTTTTCCACTTCCCACTTTTCATATCTTGAAAAAAGACTAGCGTGGTTTAAGGGTTGGAAATATTATTTTTATCGAAGTGGATTCAAACTCCGGACCTTTATTAAATATCAAATATTTTTTACCTTTAAACCACTCTAGTCTTTAATTTTACAGCCATATAATTCTGCTTTTTTTAGCGGACTGTCAACACCCCTGGCCGTATATTACCTCTCTTTTATGCCCAGAGTGTAATATGTTTTTTTATCTTGAGGGTGCCAATAAGGTTTAGGGAAGGGAGTGTAATATATTTTTTTACCGTAATTACCTTTTCCTTTTTTATTACTGCGCATATCTTTGCATGCTTGGGCCTTTGTTTTCTTCAATAATAAGTCTTATACTTCCAATTTCTATTTCATCTCCTTCCAAACCCTTTAATTTTCGTTATTTTCTTAAGGTTTAAGTTACATAACTTTTTTATTGTTATTTTCGTTCTAATCTCCTGGCGCACGCTGTTAAGTTAATTTTTTGATTGGGTGCATTCACTTTTTGCATGTGACGTTTTTAGATTCGTTGCATTCACTTTTTACATGTGACGTTTTAAAATCGTTTTTGATGCGGTACACGCACTTTTTGCATGCGCTACTTTTAAAAACGGTTTTTGGTTCGGTATATGTACCCTTTTGCATGGTTTTTGGCACTTTTTTAGGGATAAAGAGGTTTTGCCACTTTTCTTGGCGCTAATAATGGTTATAGAAATAAAAATATATACACTCATACCAACCGAATACCGGGAAAAGGACCGTTCGTGGGCTGTTCCCTCGTTAAAATACAAGGCTTTCAATCCAAATACGAGTTCTTTTTGATGGAATGGAAGAGCCTCGCATTTACTCGAAAAACAAGTCCCCTAGTGATCAAAGAGCATTGTCCGATGTTTTTTGAGATTTAACACTCTGGTCGTATTAAACCCGATATTGGAAAAATATGATGAAAACCCGCTTTCATGTAATATAACAGAAGTTCCGCTCGGTACAAGTTGAGCTTGCACCGTGTTCCCGACAATTATATATATGACGTTCTAGTGTAATCTCGTCTCTAAATCGAGGCAAGCATCTACTACAATAAAAGGCCTTACATTGGTGATTCGTTAACGATCCCAGAAACGGCTTAGACCTCTTATCGAATAAAAAACCGAAAAATTTAGCTCGAGACGTCTACGTGCTGATGCCAGATCCATGGTCCAAATCTTTTATCGCGAACCATCGTTAAGATCAAACAAATTTTACGAACATTTTCAATGGAAACCGAAGTTTTAAAACACGATTAAAAACTTTTCGAGAATATTGAGGCTTTCAATGAAGTTGTTGTTCTAAAATCTGACTCCAAGTACCGATCTAAGTATAAAACGGAATTCAAGTATTTTTAAGGACAATGAATGAAGTTAACTTGAGAATGATGTCATTCCCTTCGGAAAAGACCTTAATAAAAAAAAAACATATTCAACCCGATATTGCTTAAAAAATTAAGACAATAAAAATTATCCACGAGTGGAACTTAAAAAAAAAAAATAACTGCTTTTCTCACAACTACCATAATTTTAAACAATAAATACAAGAAATAAAAAACATTCATATTTTCAAGTTATATAGTATACATTAAAAAGTTTAACATTTTACTGTAATATTTTAAAGCAAAATGTTATTTTTTTTTCATAAAAAAAAATTATGGTTGTTCATTTACTCTTGACAATTGTTTAATGTTTTCGAAGAAGTAGTCCACGCTAACATTATACAGTATCTCTCCACAGGACACAGGTATCAGTACGACCTCTTTAAAACTCGGTAAATAAGTAGCGATAACCACAAGTACAGCGCAAAAATAACCAAAACACAGTACATGTCTCCTTGCAAAAGTCCAATTACAAAAGCGATAGGCAGCCTCAAAGGACTTATTAAAATTAAGAAAAAGGCCGCAAAATATTCAGCTGGTAACAGCATCATAAATATCCAAAAGGTCAAAGTTGAAAAGAGTGGATAAGTTAGAATGATTTCGAACAGAGCTACGAAAAGCAATTCCCGCATGATGAATAGTTGGCGAGAAACTGAAATTCTAATAATAAAAAAATTAAATATTTAAAAATTGATAGAAACGCCCACAGTAGGCGCAAAGTTTGTGCAGAGGTGCTCCCGCTTTAACGTTGATATAAATAAGCGGCAAAGAACTGGCCATCAAATAAATAGGATCAGCAGATAAGATTGACATATCAAAACCGATGGGGACTAGAATGGGGTGTTGTATTTTGATTTTAGGTTTGAGTGCCTTTGATGGGATCAGTAAAATAAGTTACGCATTTTGGTTGTTTGAAATTTTGTTTTATTTTTGAGGCGAAGTCTTTTTGGACTTGCCTTTCCCGAGTTTTATTTGAACTGGTTATAGTACCAAAAAATGTTTGTAAAAAGAAAGTTTCCCCTAGCGGGCGAAAGTACCCCCTCACGTCGTCCGGTAGAAAAGGGGAGAGTCCGCTAGCATTTTTATCTTTGAGAAGCCTAAAGATCTCTGCCCTCTCCTTCGTCCCCTCGTGTGGGGTCCCTTCACCATAGCTGGGTTACAAAATGAAAGTCTTTAAAATGTTCAATATCATAAGTAAATAACTTGAAGTAAGTTATAATATAAAATTTAATAAAGCTGAAGATTTGACACTGCCCACCGTAATACGAAGTATTACTAAATGTTATGAGCGTTTTTTTTTTTTTTTATTCTGATATTTCGAGTCCGTACAGAAGCTGAACCGGACGTCTTATTCTTTCGCGATTAGAAGTTCTTAATATGCACGAACGAATTTTTCCGTCGCGCCCGATTTTTGTTTCTTCTACTACTCCTATCTTCCACATGTGTTTTGGTAAATTGTCGTCATGTATAAGCATGACGTCACCTGTTTGGACCTTAGTCTCTTTTTTCACTAATTTCGCGTGATGCGCTGACCTCAGGTCCATCAGATATTCCTGACGCCATCTTTTCCACAATCTTGACATTAACGCGTCGCGATATTTGAGACGAACCGTTAATTCTTTTTGCGATTTTGGTATTAATTGATCTAATTTTTTAAAACTTTGATTGGGTAAGCAGGTAACTCTTTTTCCAATAAGAAAATGTGCCGGTGTTAAAGGCATTGGGTCTGATATGTCGTTGTATACAAACGTTATTGGTCGAGAATTTATCATTGCTTCCGCTTCCGTTAATATCGTTTCGAATTCGCGGAAATGTAGCCTCGCGGTACCCAAAACCTTTCTCAAAGTTCGTTTGGTTACACCGATCATTCTTTCAAATTGTCCTCAACACCACGCTGCCTTTTCAGCGCTATAAATCCATGTTATTCCTTTTTGCCCGAAAAATTCACGTACTTCCGGTGATTGCATATTTTTCCAAAGCGATGCTAAGTCCTTTTCTGCTTTTTTGAACGTTCGCGCGTTATCTGAAAACACCGTTTTAGGTATTCCCCGACGTGCCACCATTCTCCTCACAGAGTAGAAAATCTTCTGTTGATAAGGATTTGATCAGCTCTAAGTGAATCGCTCTTGTTACTGAGCATGTGTAAAGGCATATATACGCTTTTACCAGCTTGTTTTCTGCTGCTTTCAGGTAAACCGGGCCCGCAAAGTCTACCCCAATTGTTTGAAAGGGTTCCGTCTCTACTATCCGTTCTTTTGGCAACGGTGCTTCGGATACTTTGCCGGGCTTGGCAGCTAATTTTTTACATAATTGACAATCATTTATTACTGACTTGGCGAGTTGTCTTCCAGCGATAATCCAGTATCGCTCTCTTGTTTGCGTAATTGTGTTTTTTAATCCAGAGTGTAGAACTTGATTGTGCGCTCTCCATACTAAAAGTCTCGCTAGTCTGTTCTTTGTTAAAATAACAGGGTGTTTTTGATCGTAAGAGTTTTGAATGAGATGGAATTCTTTGCGTGGGCGGAAGACTATCTTCATTTGAAATTGGTTGCAATGATGAAATTCTTGATGAGACTTGAACTTTATCCCCCTTATGAATTGATTCTATTTCTTGCGCGAACTCTTCTTGCTGTACGTTTTGAATCCACTTTAGTTCGGCTTCATTGAGCTCTTTTGCTGTCAGTGGACCTACTATTTTTTCTTTTCTTATATTCTTTATGAATCTTAAAATCCACGCCGTTATTTTTATTGGTTTGTTTATGTTGCTATAATTTTCGAGGTTCATTAATTTTGTGACCCCGAAAGTTTCCTTTATAGCAACAGCTAGGACGGCAGTTTTTCTTTTTTCTTTGAAGATTTCTTCTGGAATTTCGAATTCTTTGTTATTGTTGCTTGGCCAACTTGTTTTTTCTTTTTTTAAGCCAGTGAGGCCCGTGCCACCAAAGCGTGCTCTTCTTGAATTGTTCAGCACGTGTTCCTCTTGTTGGGAGATCCGCAGGATTTTCATGCCCTGGGACCACCAGCTGGGTTCCGAGATTTTTTGTATCTCTAAAGTTCGGTTGGAAATAAATGGTTTGCACGCTTTTGCCTCGCCTTTTATCCAATGCAAGGCGATATTTGAATCGGACCACATGAATATTTCCATATTTTCATCTTGAAAGCTTCCTTTGATATAATTTATTAGTCGCGCTCCTAATAAGCATCCCATTAATTCAAGCTTTGGTATTGATAATTCGCTTTTTAATGGGGCCACGCGTGATTTAGAGGTTACCAAAGAAATGTTGATTTCTTGATTTTCCGTGACGTATCTCACGTATATACAAGTTGCGTATCCTTTCAAGCTTGCATCGCAGAAACAATGCAACTGTTTAATATTGATTTTCCTTTTGTTTGATTGAAATAGCAACGATCGATTTTAATTTCAGATATGATTTGCATTTCGTTGCTCCAAATAGCGAATTCAGCTCGTAATTCGTTTGATATTGGATCATCCCAACCCTTTTTTTCTTTCCAAAGCTTTTGTAAAATGAATTTAGCTCTTATTGTGTAAGGAGCTAGTAGGCCAATCGGGTCGTAAATTTGGGCGACCGTACTTAGAATGAAACGTTTTGTTTCCTTTGGATTTTTGAGCATTTCTAAAATGGAGGAGAGATCGAAAGATAATTGGTCAAGATCTGGGTCCCATTTTATTCCCAGAACCTTGGTGGTATCCATTTTATCATTTGAAATTTGGCTTTCTTCAGTCTTGTGGTCTTCCGCTTTTGTTTCTTGTGCTTGATTTTTTGTATTTTGTCCCCAAATCTCCCTTAAATCTCTTGAGTTTGTTTTCCATTTTCTCAAATTCATTCCGGCCTTTTTCATAATTATGTCGGATCCTTTCGCTATTTCGAAGGCTTCCTGTACTTCTTCCGCTCCGCTTGTTAAATCATCGACGTATAAATTTTGGTCTAGTATTTTCGTTAATTTTTCATCATAATTTTCCTTGAGATGAATGTGATGTTTAATTGTTTTGGCCAAAAGATAGGGACTGGAGGTAATACCAAATGGTACTCTCGCCATTCTTAGAGTTTGAAATTGATTTGTTAATAATTTCCCATCTTTTCCTTCGATCACCCATAGAAATCGTACGCTATTCCTTTCATTTTCTTGTAAAGCCACCTGCAAGAAGGCCTTTTCAATATCCGCGATAATGGCTATTTTGTGTGTTCGGAAACTCAACAAAAGAGTTAAAAGGTCGGGATTGAGGTTCGGCCCGCTTGACAGGCAGTCGTTTAGGCTGGGCGCCCCTCTGGCGTGAGAAGAGCCGTCGAGAACGACCCGAAGTTTGGTCGTTTCGTGATTTTCTCTTTTTACCCCCTGGTGTGGTAAATAAAATGTTCCGGGGTCGCTTTTATTGCTTGAAACTTCCTCCGCTACTCCTTTAAATATTTGCTCCGTTATTATTTCCTTATATTCGTTGTAGAGTTTTGGATTTTGTTCGAATTTTCTCACGAGGGGCTGCATCCTTTTGACAGCTATCGAGTAATTATCAGGTAAAATTTCCTTATCTGTTTGCCATGGAAATGCAACGTGATATCTTCCATCTTGAAATTTCACCGTTCTGTCAAACTCCGCCATTATGGCGTCATTTTCGGGAACGGATTTTTCTTCAGAAGCTTCGATTCCTATTGCTTCAAGCTCGTAAAATGATTTGAAAGTATTGGCAAGGTGTTGTTCCACACTACAGAGAAGGGTGGAAACCTCGTTTTCTTGACTTGGGATTGCGGAGCCCTCTTTATTTTTTGGTTTGGGACCTAGGATTACCCACCCCAACTTTGTTTCCAGGGCGACTAAACGGGGGCCGAATCTTTCCATTTTTCCAGTGAAAAAGGCCCAGCAGTAATCTCCTCCGATTAGAAGCGAATACGATGAATCTTGCGCGATTTTAATACTGGGTTCATCGGCTAATTTGTAGCCTTTTGCTTTTAATTGTTTTTCTACTTGCTCCATACCTTCATACTTGACGCTTTCGCAAATATGAGGGACTTCGATAACCAATAATTCTTCCCATTGATTTTGATCGTGAAAACTTTGTATTTTTACTTTAACTATTTTTCGCTTGATTATTGTTGAGGTTTTACTCATAAAACTGTTGACCTTGATAGCTTGTTCTCCTACTACGGGAAGATTTAACGCCCTTGAATCTTTTTCTCTTATGAATGAACCCTGACTTCCGGTATCTAGAACGCATCTAATTCCTACTTGCAAATCCGAATTTTTGGACGGATTTAGAGCTAATACCTTGGCCGATTGAAGGGGTACCGATTCTAATTTTGATGAAATTGGAGCGATCATAGCCGTTGTGCTCGGAATCGCTTCATCTCTCTCTTTTGTTTCGGTAACATCTTGATTTTGACTTCGTGTAGCCCCGTTTGTTTTGTTTGCTACGTTTCTATCACATAACGCCTTATTGTGTCTTTTTCGGCAAATTAAACAGTTTTGATATTGACTATCGCATTCTCTACTTTCGTGCCCCAAACGTAAGCATACGTTACATCTGTGACCATCTCTAACGAAGTTACGTTTTTGTTCCAATGTTAATTTGGTGCAATTAGAAGTCGTATGAGCGGTTGTCTGGCAGAATATGCAAAAAATGTTTCTACCCCTGCCTGTAGCTAACATCAGCGTAGATGATGTCGCGTAAGGTTTTGATTTGTAATCTAATTTGTTTGAGGGTTTAAAGGTGGGTCTTTCTTGTGAACGTGAATTATTAGCTGAATTTTGATTTTTATCTTGTTTGTTTGAGACCTCACGCCTTCCCAAGAACTCCGCGCGTTCTCGACTTTCTAATTCTTTTCTGAAGAATTCAATAAAGAAATCCACGTTCCACTCATCTTTGCTATCCTCGTTTTTTCTGCTGTATTCTAGCCTAAGCTCGCTAGGCAGACATCTAGCCATTGCGGGACATAAAAATAATCCATTTTGTTGCGTATTTATGTCTAATGATTTTAGGCTTCTTATATTTGATTCGCAGGTGTCGAACATTTTTCTTAATCCCCTTATATCATCTGCTCTTTTGACTGGTTCCAAATCCAGTATTCTATTTGTTAGCGTGTTGATTACTAAGTCTTTCCTGCCGAATCTATTGTCTAATATAGAGATGGCTTCGTCATACGATTTTCCCGTAGCGGCTAACTCGTTGATCGCGCTTTTAGCGTCCCCTTCCAAATATGATAAAAGATAACTATATTTATCTACCTTGTCTATGTCTTGCGAATGTACTGCTGCTTTGAATTGGCTCCAAAATCCGGGCCACTCAAGGTAATCGCCCTTGAATTTTGGTAGCGTTAATCTTGGTAATTTAGCTCCCGATTTTCTTGTCACTTCTCTTTTGGCACTTGATTCGCTCCTTTCACTTTCTATTTCGCTCGCAGTTTCTTGTTCTTTATCACTTGCCGCCTCTATATCCTTTTCGCTTACTTCTTTTTCCTTTTCACTACCGTTTTGTTGGCTAACGGAACTTATTATTGAGCTACTGTTTGATGGCACGTTCCCTTTGTTTAACACTCTAATGTTTCTTTTGACTTTTGTTCTAATTGATACGATTCCTCTCTCGTAGTCATCGCATATTTTTCCATCTTTTTCAATTTGTGTTAAATCTTCCATTAGGTCGGTTACCCTTTGATTGCATTCCGACAATGACTTCATCTTTTGCTCCAACTGTTCTAAATATTCTTCAAATTCATCTACGTCATCTAGTTCTTCTAAATCCTCTTCAATTTGATTAATTAATCGTGTTGTTGCCGCTCTGACTCCTTTGCGAACCGCTTTGGCTCTTTCGCATTCTTCATTTCCGCTAGGCGATTGATCTCTTGTTTTGCTTAACAGAGAGGCCTTTCCAGCGTCCCTTTTGGCCTTTTCGGCATCCTTTTGGGCCTTTTTTGCTTCCTTTGTTTCTTGATTTTCTTTGCTTACCCTAGCGGCTAACGCTTCTGCAGCCTTGGCTCTTGTAAATGTTGATGGATCTTCGACTTGTTCATCCATTGTTCTAATTTGCTCATTTTGCGACTAATTGACTTGCTCCTTTCGCGACTATTTGTTGACTTTTAACTTGTTTAAATTCGCGATAACTTATTTAAATCCGGCTCGACGGACCATGTTGTATTTTGATTTTAGGTTTGAGTGCCTTTGATGGGATCAGTAAAATAAGTTACGCATTTTGGTTGTTTGAAATTTTGTTTTATTTTTGAGGCGAAGTCTTTTTGGACTTGCCTTTCCCGAGTTTTATTTGAACTGGTTATAGTACCAAAAAATGTTTGTAAAAAGAAAGTTTCCCCTAGCGGGCGAAAGTACCCCCTCACGTCGTCCGGTAGAAAAGGGGAGAGTCCGCTAGCATTTTTATCTTTGAGAAGCCTAAAGATCTCTGCCCTCTCCTTCGTCCCCTCGTGTGGGGTCCCTTCACCATAGCTGGGTTACAAAATGAAAGTCTTTAAAATGTTCAATATCATAAGTAAATAACTTGAAGTAAGTTATAATATAAAATTTAATAAAGCTGAAGATTTGACATGGGGGTTAGCAACGTAACCCCAAAACCAATAGCAAATCTCCGACTGTACGAATCATTATATTTCCATCGCTTAAAATAATTACATTGGCAATAGCGTTTAATAACGGTATTTTCTGGCGTTTTTCTTGAAACTTTTTAAGCGCGAATAAGTTGTTATAAATTATGAACTTTGTTAATATATTTCAATATATACTTCAGTAGCCCCATTTCCTATCGGTTATTCGGAAACAGAGACCAAAAAATATTCGGGTAAAAATATTAAAATTTTATTTCGTGACACCAACACTTTAAAAAAAGAACTCTCCTCTTCAAGGCATTTCCAAGAGAGAGGGAAAGTGGCTCCCGCGAAATGCCTGGCGTTGTATTACGTCTTATGAGAAGAGAGCCAAGATGGCAAGGCTCCCGCGTACAAAATCGGGAAATGACGTTTCACAAGAAGAGAGAGAGCCAAGATGCCTAGGTTCCCGCGTACAAAATCGACAGAGACCGTGCGCGCGCGAGAGAGAGAACCTCAGGCGCAAGCGAAAAAAAATCGATTTCTACTTTTCTCAACAAGTTGGGGACGCCAAAAACAAGTTCTCTCGGGCTGGGGCAAGCATGGGGGTAAAAGATCTTATTATTTTAGGGGTATTACACTACAGTGGTAGGCACTTTGAACAATTCTTGTAAAACGACTCCAGAGCTCTATGTAGTAATTAACAAAGTAATGTAATTCAATAAATCAAATTGAACTTTATTAGCAATACATTAAATTTGTTGATAGATAAATTTGCTAAAAACACCATTGTTAGCGAGAGCACACTTCTAAACACAATGAAATCAATAACTTACTCTTGTTGATAAACTTTTAGACTTTTATCTCGTTTGGTTCGCTTATGCAATTGTTCCAAATTTTTGAAAACAATTTGTTAAAGCCATGTGCGTTTCTCAATTTTAAGAAATTTAAGGGCTACTTTTGGAAGGCCATAACTCTGAAACGGTGGGGTTTGGGCACATGGCTCAAAAGACTATTTCACTCATAATAACCCAAAGAATAAGCCCTTTATTTTTCCCAGACTTTTCAATAACACCCTGCATATCTCTGTATACACCCTGTATTATTAAAGTTAAAAAATAAAATGATAATACAATCTTGCCTCCATTTTTAATTATGGTGAATTAGGTTGAATTTAATGGAATACTCATGAGATAATATATTAGTCAAAATTAAACAGCTGAAGAGGGCTACCCTAGTAGAAGAAACCAGTTAATGTAATTTTCAGTTACCGATAAAAATACCATTAAAAAAACCTTATCTACTGTTTAATAAATTATTTTTGTTTATCAGTTTAGAACAGTTAAAAAAGCTCGGCTAGGATTATGTTTTAACCTTTTCGAAACCCATTCAGCCACCTTTCTCTATATTATTTCATATACCTTATCAATCTTTCATTATTATTGAAATCTTTGTTTAACCAAGAGAAGCACTCGTACTCAGTAAACTATACTTTCTCCCTATTAACTCGAATTCAATGGATATTCCTTATCATTATATTGTTTATGAAATAAAATTTTTGTTTACGAATTTGAAGCAATTAATAAAGCTCGGATAAGCTTATTATTTCACCATTTTATAACCCATTCAGGCAGTTTACTTACTATTACTTCATAAACTTTATCAATATTTCATTATTTAAATCTGTGTTTAAATAGAGATACTCTCGTACCCGAAAGAAGTCTTATCAAATTTTGTCAAAAATCCTTTGTCTGTATTAATTCGAATTCAGTGGACGGTGGGAAGAATAAGACGATTTCAATTGTCAAGTGCCGCGGGTCCATTGGAAAATACATTACGGTTTCTGTGAAACTCGAATTTCGTTAAAGGTACACACACAACTTTAGTCTAAAAAATGTATTTAGACTCATCCAAGAAGCAATGGTACCGTCATTTACATCTAAACTTGGAGCGCTTACGCATATAGCCGCCCGTGTGAGAGATTTAGGTACCACTGGAAAAATAGGGAAAAAACACTCAAATGGGCAGTGGAACATGAGCAACCCGATGCGGCAACAGAGGCTCATTACAATATACATGGAACAATTACTTTTTTATGGTAGTGCCATCTATACTACCGCATTATTTGATATGTATTAAAATTACTATTTATTATCACGTTAATTATATGGAGATCCTAATTATTTTAATAAAACAATTTAATGATACTTTTGTAAAATAACTAATGATTTGGTTTATAGCGATAATTTACGCGCTAGAGGGCGGTAAATACAAATTGAATATTTTGAATGGATGTTAATATGGATGAGTCTAACTTTTGGTAATACCTTTTCTTATGGTAAAACGAATTTAAATGTTAATTTTTGATCAAAAAATGATTATTTTCGAACACGGATTTGAAAAAGGGTATCTGCATAAACTGTAAACTCCAATTTGCAGTCAATTTTACGGAGAATATCTTCCAACACTTCAAGAATTAAACGCTGCCGAGGTTTCAAAATATATCAAGTTTTATCACGTTCAGAAATGTGTCATGGAGTTTATTATGAAGTGTCCAGTATGCAAGAAACGCACTACTTGGGAGAAAGCTACTGAATTAATAGAAAATGGTGGAATTTCCGTCATTAAATTGTATTGTGAGTAAAACACTTCTTCAGGCCCTTTTAGGATTTAATTTTCGTTATGTATTTTCTTTCAGCCCCTGTAGAAGTGATCTACTTAAAATACCATTTTCTATCAGTGCAGTAGGTTTTCTCCCATATAGTTCATTTGTAGTTGAAGGACATTGAACAAGATGAATACGACATCATAAATATAGAAATTGCATGAAACATTGAAGATATATTTTGAAGCCTCTGCACAGTTTACTTCTCCAATTATTTGGAAGATATTCTCCGTAACAGTCTACAGAAGAGGGAATTAACAGTTTTGGCAGTCACTTGCACCCATTTTCAAAATCAACGTCGGAAATGTTTTGGTCAAAAATGGACATTAGAAAAAGTGTTTATTAAATTAGAGTCACCAGCTGGTTCATCTTTAGCACCTCGCGATTGTTTTCGCCTTTTATAAAGCAAAGCCACATGATCAACATAAGAACCTATACCCACCCCCGTATACTACTGAAGGGGCAGTTATGGCTAAAAAGTCGTGTTAAACGCGATCGTTAAAAAAGTATTTACGTCGGAGAACGCGACACCGTGCCATACTCGAACATTAAAAGGTGACACGCGGCTACACACATTTCTTTCAATCCTATACACCTCTTGCGTTTATGTTACCCCATCCAAATGTGACATGTAAATGAGGGTTATGAGCTCACGCGCAGTGCCGCCGATGTTTCATCCCATTTTGGTTGTCTGATTCCGCAGTTGCCTACCTCAAAATAAACCCAAGAGGTCTATCAAAATGGACAGTGTATGGTCTAACAAGTGCCGATAAGAAGCTGTATGTGTTTAAGCGTTTCTCAGAAAGAGGATTTGAAATTCGCGTTTTTATGCTCTTTTTTTAATCAGAATTAAGCGAGGTTTACGTAGCCTTCTAAGTATGTAGATCCTAACTAGAAGCTACGAGCTTGATATCTAGCGCCTTCTGGAAAAATAGAAAATAATATCCCATTTTTTTTACCAATCGAGAGACTCCCTGCATTTGTAATTATTAACTCGGGATAGCCTCTACTTTACTAGCGCGTTACTTTCGATAAAACCTCTGGGTCCTGGGGCAAATCGCGATTAGTTTAATAAACTGATTCTATAAAGAGTAAATCGCCGGGCGCTATACCACATTATTATACGACAATTGTCGAATGAATTAGAAACGACTGGTTGGTCGTCGGCCTGATTGTTCTTCCAAGCCGGCGTAGACGTCAATTTACGACTTAAAAGCTAAAACCACAAAATGGAAATTCATTTTATTAACTATGGCGGGGTGTACATCTTACTTTTCTTTGAGGCATTGCCGTTACCGCCATATTTGGAAAAGGAGAAATACTAGTAGCGTATGACTACTTAAAAACGCTCAAAGACTTAACTTTGCAAACCTGACAAAGTGAATGAGGGAAACGTGGAATATGAGGTTTAGAACTGCCAGAGGTGTAGTTATTCAACGGGTTTGACCATCATCTTATATCTGTATAGGAAAAGGTGGACCAAAGACTGATCGCTCTGTACGAGAAGATGGTCTCTCAATTTAGGTTAGTAATATTTAATGGGTGTCTTATATGATTCGAAGCGCGAAACGCTCACTTCGAATGGACTCGTAAACCAAACCGTGTCAACCCGCAAATTCCCCAATACCATAATAGGCGAAATAAATACATTTTAACGACAGTAGAGTTCCATTCGGATATCACCAATTCCTCCTTTATAACTGCGACATCGCCACTAAAACATTTTATCTTTCAAAACAGGGTCACGAATATGAACTGGAGTGAAATAGTGGTAAATTCCGTTTAATTTCAGTGATCTTTCACGCGTGACGCGTTCGCCCTGGTGTGGCAACAATCATTAAAGGCCGGCTTTGCTAGTTCACTTTCTTAACGAGGGATACGCGACAGGAAAATTTTTTCCGAGCCGAACTCAACACCGAGCGGAGAATTAATCTCCTTTCCCGCCTTCCGACGATCAACGGCGTTTCAGATATTCGCCGACCACAAACAATTGGGCCAACGCTTTTGTCCATGGTCGCCTATACCTCGGAGAGACAATACGGTTAGTATAATCATTCCAAATTGAATTTTTCAGAAAGTGGGCGGCTATGAATTGGATTGCATCATTTGAAGATATATCTATTATCAAAGGTGATTCAAATAAGGGATCGAACATTTTCCTATTGGCGCCGATTTACGAGAGGCGACTGTGGTATTATTTAACTTTTAATCCCCCGCTTCTGTGGAAGAACTCCGGTTTACTCATTCAAATTGATGTTATGGTAAAGAGAGTTAACATTTAGAAGTTATCAGGCTTCGTGTCATTCAATTATATTTGGGAGCCCGTATCTCAATTCCGAGCGCGACTGACCCGATATATAATAATTACAATTCTATAATAGAAAATGAAGGGAGGGGGTCGAATATAAATTTATTTCCCGGAATTGAGATTTGAATTTCGCCAGCTTCACAACGTTTTTCTTTTCTCCGCTTCAAAGATATAAAAGAAATTTGGTAGCTTCGTTCGTGTCGAGAGATTTGGTCCATATTGTAACGATGTTCTTCCTTTCTGATCTCCGCCCCGCAGTCCTCCTTGTGTTTCTTACTGCTGATGTTTCTGCCCGCGGACACGGTTTACTCCTCGACGAGATGCCTACGCCGACGGTTTCCGAGTTCCATCGGGTTTTCGTCAACTCTCTGGAACTTCTTCTTTTCGTTCTTCTACGAGCGTAAGACAATCGCGCTTTCTCAAAAAAACGGATCAAATAACGATAAAATGGAAAGCAAATAAACGGCGGCTGGCCTTTCCCCGAGCTCGAGCGAAATTTGCAATATGAAAAAGAGCATGTGAAATTCAACGAATTTTAGACTAAGCTGCGTTCTAGATTCAATTTGACCCGGCAATCATAGGCATTACATATGGTTTACGCTTTACGGACAGTTTATCGTAAAATCATTGGTCGTTACAAATTTATGGTGGACAATTTATCGTGATCAATTTACTGTTGTATACAATTGACTGTAGAGCATATATCGCAAAAAGTTTACAATGACTAAATTCACCGTTGTGTGCATTCTTCCCGTTAGCACACAACGTATCCCGAGGAAGAATTGTAGACAGTTTATCGTGTATAAATTTTCCGTAACAAATTCACCGTGAACACTTTATCCTGGTGCAGACTGGTAGAGTATAACTAACTGTAAACTCAATATATCTCAAAAGTCTATCGTTATTCAATTTACCATTTATTCATTATTCCTGCTTGCATTTTGGCTCGTGCTCCATTGCGCCGAATCCCATTCGACCTAACAACCCGTCCATGGGCGGATTTAGAATTCGGCACAATAAGTCTGGTCAATCCCATTGGACCGTAAAACCCGCTCTTCTCCGGGTTCAAGATTCGGTCCTCTTGGATAAGAATCTTTGCTTAAATATACCCGATGGATTTTTAAAAATAAAATTACTCCTTTTATTATCTTTGCTAGCAATTTATCTGATTCAGTTATATAAATTTTATGGTAAGGTATAATGAGTACTAGACCCAAACATTTTGCATTAAATTAATTAAAAATTATAGTTTAGAATAACAAAATATTTTTAAATCATCAAAATTCAACTTTAAGCGAAATGCTTATTTTTATTTAAAATTTTAAGTGGCTGTAGTTTATTTGCTAGATATAATTTATCAATCATAAGTAAGATTAAAAGTAAAATTGGTAGGAAAAATTATTTCTGCCATGACTATACAAAATTGGACATAATTTACATTCAAATGTATGACTAATTTATTGTTACTGAAGTTTTACGATATACTATAAACATGCATATGTTTTACTGTTCATTTTATTAATATTGAAATTGACTGAGTAGTAAAAGGGGCTAGACCAATGTGTTCATTAGTTGGAGGGATGAGCTAGTTCGAGTGATTATCTAACCAAACCTAACCTAAGATATTACAACACGGACGGATTATTGCTCGAGGGTTTAACTAGTTGGGGGATGTGCTAGTTCGAAGGACTATCTAACCTAACTTACAGGTTAGATAGGGGTTGGCGACTTAGTGAATCAGACCTGTGAATAGGGTTGAAACTTGGGCGTTACTGCGCATGAACTCAAGCTCATCCCCCTTTGCACGTCTGATTCAAAGGGAAGTCTATCACCTTTTTCTTAAGGTCTGTTGTGACCTCCAGGTTAGGCACGGTCTAAACCTTTTCTACCGGCTATCCAAGTCTCGTGAAAAATGCAAGCCGCCTGCAGTCTATACTTGGGAAAGCTCTTAGTTAATTCATGCTCAAAACCATTCCGCGTTAAGCAAAGGAGGGCTTTCACGCTTTACATATTTGAATAGTTTAAAATATATTTGGTTAAAATCTCGCGGTGGAGTCCGATATTATAAGCTACGCCAGGCCGTTGATCATTTGGTCTCGTTTCAGCCTTCCCCTCGGATTCGGGAGTATTGTCGATTCGTCTCGTCATTTCTTTCTGGTTGTTGGGCATTACCATATTCTGCAACGAAGTTAACGCCGTCTTTAAGGGGAAACTCTGCGTAAAAAAATACGCCGTTGTTGAAACTGAAGAAGACTTGGACGCGCTCGAGTACCATTTGATAATTGATGTAGGCAGAAAAAGGTGCTACTCGGTATAGAAGGCGACATTCCGATATGTTATTTACCTGTTGGATAAGAAACTAGTGGATCGGCAGAAGCATATATTACCAAAAAATAAGCTTACTTTATTTTAATCAAAATAACAGAGGGTTATTTAAGCATTAAGTCTTAAACGTAGATTCAGAAAAACCTGAAATAAAGAAAGAGATACGTCAGTATTCATTTACCCTTTTAAGTCTAAAGCCTGCCGTAGGTTTCATACGCGGCACGAATTTTAGAAATGTTATCAACGAGTAAATTATCCGTTCTAAATTAACCGCATGTGAACTAAGGAATTTTGTTGGTGAATATTTTAGTCGAAATCAGTCCATTATCCAATTTGATCTGTTTATCCAGGCTGGATAATGGCGAGATTTGAACGAGTCGTAATTGACATGAGACGAGTATAAAATGATAATGAAATCTTTCATTTCTTCTCAAGATATTCCCGAGAGTAAAATTTCCTCGTTAATATTTTCCAAAACAACTCTGAGTGTTATTTCCCTAATCAAACATTTCATTGATTTTTCGACTTCACCGTCCTCGCGGTAAACAGAGGATTAGACGATCCGTAAATCATTTGCAGTCTGTTCCATTGATCGGGCTAGGTACTTGTCTAATCGTGACTAGATTTCCAAACCAGTAATTTTAATGGATAATTTACGTGATAAATTACCACCGTAATGGTAATTGACGCTTTGCCCTGAAAAATAACAGTAATTTGGAAAAAAAAAATCAAGAATTTTTTGATAGAGAGAAAATTGCCGAAAGACGTCAAATTAATATAACCTATTATAGTCTATAAGTATAAACACAAGCCTATTATTATCTCTAAGTAGCCAGCTAACAATACTATATATACAAGGTATCTATGTATAGGTTAGACCAGTACCACGTATCATGTTAACTTTAACATAAACTTGAGCGCCGATGCCGACATTTATCTTATCTCGTATAGTACCAGGCACGCCTGAACACCAAAAGAGGGGGATATCTGGTTTTCTGCTCAAAAATGCGTCCCCCAAACCACTCAAAACAAGGGGCTTAATCCCGAAACTTTCCCTATTCCAAGAAACATTTAAATTTTTAGACCACCCTCACGGTCACAATCACTCTAGCATTTCATTCTTTACAAATCTTTTTCCCGCTAATCTCGTAGAAAGCTACTTACGGAGGTGGACGTTGAGATAGTAGGGACTGGGGTCTGATAAAAGAGGTTGCTTCGTCTCACAATGAATGGGGAGTTGTTGAAAAATAGAAAAAGTGTTCTGTAAAGCTATTTCGACAATAAAAAATAAACTGGTTTATTTTCCTTTATACTCAACCAGTGGCGCTGGGTTCCAGAATATTTTCAAAATCGTGAGCTAGCCCTGACGAAAGGTCTCGTAGACATAGATGACCAGTCGAGAGGCCTTATTTGGCTTCTTAGAGATAATAATAGACTTATGGTATAAGTTCAATTGTTTAACAAAAAACTGCATTTTTAATCAGAAATAAGAATTTTGAAGCGTTTAAAGGAGGAATGCCGCATTTAACATCGCTTAATTTCAAGTACAAAGCGCTTTGCGAAGTAAATTTCTGAGGAATTTAACAATTTCCAAGATTACGGTATTTTAGAACTCTAATAGTGAAATTGTCGTAACAATTCTATTGACTTAGGCGACGTTTAAACGTAGCCAGTGGGCGACGTTTAAACGTAGCCAGTGACGGAATATTGGGGCTACGAAATTAATTGGTAATTATTCGTATGTTGCAGGGCCCTCATGAAAAAAATTACTGGAGCGATAGTAAGTGAAATTGGGAATAAGAATATTCCGATTTTATTGGTTGATGAGGCGAAGAAGTTTGCCCAAATATCAACTGCGCGGGCTCAACCCGTACTGTCCCGATTATCACGGACGTGAAACTAAACTATTTTATTCTCTTCAATAGTCTAAGAGAAAATCGATTTTATTGAGAATGGCAATGAAGATGTTCTTTTTAGCGCAAATTAATCAATTGATCAAATTTAAGTAAAATCCTATTACTGTTCTGAGGTTCCGAGTGTTGAATCTTACCCTCGTCAACGGCAGATCGAAATATAATTTATATTATTAAGCGTGGATTAGACTACAATATTTATCAGCCTTCCATTAATATTTTCAAATATTTTTAATTTTAATGATATTTTGGCGGAGTTCAACGGTAGTTAACTATAAATGAATATAAAAGGTTGATTCGACCGGCGCGTGAATCGCGAGACTTTGCTGATCTAATCTCGGTGAAGTCAGGATAGCGAAAAAGTGAGTCAGAGGGATAAAACATCGCATCCGAGGGACGTCAGAACTCTTTCACGCACCACAAAATTTCTTTCCGTTTATCTCGTGAACGAGACCACCTTGCCCGAAAACCCAATCGGACAAGGCTCCAAAGGGTGTTATACCAGGCGTTGATGATATTGCGGGCTTTTCTCCTCGTCGAATCGCTAATCAAATTATTCGATGGAAAAATCCCTAATAATGCGAAGGATCTTTGAGAACCCACCAAGCCGCTGATTTCTAGCCTGCGCCCGATAACTCGTTAAGGGTTATCGTTAAGACACGTCCTTTTATTTGCACTAGAATACGGAAAAAGTACGGAGATGATGTTATCGAACTTCAAAGCTGTTGAAGATTTAATCGGTACTGGAGTACATGTTTACGTCTCGAAGAAAACAGTTGCAGAGAAAATGTTTACACAGCTAGTATGGCTGGGAAGTATCGAGTCGAGGCTGTTCGAGTACGATCCCCGAGTACACGAAACCGTCATGAACTGGTAAGCGACATTAAAATACCCGCAACCACAGAGCGCGGTCTGATACAGCCACCGCGTCTGTCTATCTGATTTCGTGCCAGATTATATACCAACTAATTTTTAAATAATCCACAAAATGCGTGGATAATTGATTAATTATCCACAAATATTTGGAGCATCAACACATCCGCCGTTGAGTAATCAACGATTACGGATAACTGTTAAAACACCAGTAATGTATTAGAAATGCCGACCCTTAAAAACTCTGATAAATTTTACAAACCAAGCTAAATTTCCACCCAAGAGCTCGTTAAAAACTTCAAATACCAGCGATATTTCTATATTGAAATCGGATACTTTGTTATTTTCCTTTTAGGGAACTACGATTGTACGAAGGATCAACTGGATATACCTTCGAAAAAGAGGAATTTCTTTTTCGATTAAACGATTCATTCAATTGTTCAACGCCTACGAAATGGCCGATCTCTCCGTTCCCTTTCAAATCTACGGCTACGAATGGGTAGCGGCGATCTAGTCAAATTCATCGAAACAATCCTGGCAATTTACAAGAATCGAAAACCAAAACGAAAACCCAAATATCCCAAACCATTCCACTGAAAGACCGAAACAAATTCATCCGAAGAGAGAAGGAATAGCACGACCTCGAGTTGGCCACACGCGCCAAGCTAGGATCCTCCATAGATATACGAAAATTGAACTAGACCCACAATTATTTTTAACGTCGATGAAAAATAAACTTTTTTCCTTGTTTTCCTGTAAAGATTTACCGCCCCCAGGGGGCATCTCCCAATCTGGCGCCGATATTTGTACAGTGAAAGGCGAGTTTTCAACATCTCTTCCCACTCGCAGCTCCAGATTCGAACGTATTCGGCATTGGGGGCGCTTGATTTGACGGCGTCATCTCGATCAAAAGTTCTTTCGTACAAGTTTTTGAAAGAATCTTGCAACAAAAGATTCCACTGGCTACCCTTTGTATGAAGTGGGCATCCGTGAAAAAAGTACTTGTGCAGAAATATGTTAGTACAGGCCCCGGTGATGGTCAAAGCATTCATGTTCATAACGTCGTAAGCGGTTTCTGGCTGGAATAATCGTTGAATGGTATCCATTCCTTGCTGTAATACCTTAACATCCGAAATTGTGCAATACTCCAATTCTTCTCTCAAATTATAGAGCGGTTGCTTTTTCTTCTCTTCGTACCACTGGCTAAACTCGGCGTAATCTTTTTCCTTCATGTATTCAGGTTGAAAATAGTCTTTGCTAGGGAGAGGTCCGATGTAATCTATCGTATCTTCAGTATGAAAAATATACGGGAAAAATTGATTTTTTTGGTTTCCCCCAATGAAAACGTGGCAGGAAACGATCATAAAGGTTGAGCGACAAAATTAAAGGAATACAAAATTTTCATTTTTTGTTTCAAAACGATGGCCAGTAACTTGCTACCTTTAAAGACAACATCAGGGGTAACGGAAATTCGTAACAAGGCGTTTAAAATGAAGAAACTCTCAAAGTCCATTTAATTGTGAGCAATAAGGGTCAGGCCTTCAAAGACCTGAACCGTTTTCTTCAGGCGTTTCGTGGCGTGCTGAATATAGGTATCTTTCGTTTGGAAGAGGTACGCCATAAACTGGTCAATGCAATCAAACCCTCTGAAAATACTGTAAGTGTATTCTCCGCCTTCTTCATCTTTCATGGCGCTAACCAAAAGAACTGGGACATGCTCGTTATTTTTGGTCACAGGCTCAGTGTCATAATAAGAAAATCGTCTTTTCTCGTACTTGGTATCCAAAGGCATGACGTAACGGTTTTTTTTTTTCGTGTTTTCTTCGACAATTTTTACAGGGTCTCGAACATTCGTGTTTTCCTTCAATTATAATACGCATTTTACACATCGTTTAAAATTCTTACACGAACCGTTAGCTAAATGTAAATTGAAGCAGTCTGTACCTCTAAAGTAATGCCCACACTCCGGACATCTCTGAATGTGGGCTTCTTTGTGGAAAACGTTCATCGTCCGACAGCGACTACAATTCACTCGCGTCTCAGAATCGTGTTCTTTAATTTGACTATTTCGAGTAAAAAAAAACATTTTGGACAATATGACTGACCGCCCTTAAGACCGTGATAATCCTAAAAAATGTGTACGCGATCATTCATAAGGACCATAAAAATATTTTTTCTCGCCAGGGGCCCAGAAAATAAAAATCATTAATATTTTCTATTAGAATAATGACAATTTGGTAGTCGACCAAAAAGTGTTGAAAATTTTCGATACTGTTCAAGTTAACGGCCCCTGGTTCAATTCTGGTATAAGAGTAGAGCTTCTTGTTTCTGAAAAGACTTTGTGCTATCGCGCAGTTCTTTATAAAAATATATCTGAGCTTTGTTCTTCTTTTCTCGACCCGGAGATCGACTAAAAGAGGCCAATAGCTAAAGCTCGGCCGAAACATAAATTATCATCACTTTCCAGAAAAATGTAATTGGGATTGACTTTAGTAAACGTATCAAAAGGGTCAATATTTCTACGATTCAAACCTTATTGTAGACCTCCAACTGGTACGTCACATTGTAATAGAACCACGTCCAAAGTTGGTGTACTCTCGAGATGAAAATTTTAATTCGATTGCGCTACTTGACTAATAGCTCGGATAACTCTCTCGGCTCTTAGGTCATTTATGTTCATAAAGGCTAGGTTAATCGGGCTATCCAATTCCTCCGAACGAATAGAGAAACGTACCCTATTGTACCCTTGGTATGCCCGTAGCAAGTCGTACAGTAAAGAGTTTATAAAACTTACAAAAGTCCCGTGAATTTCAGTCAATTTAATTTGATTCAAATTTTTAAAGCGCACTTTGCCTTCTATCTGCTGACATTTGTATTTACTTGCATGTTTAGCTAGAATTTGATCAATAGGATAAAATTGTTTTGGGTTACTTTTTAAACTTAAATCTAAGGGCTGTTCATCCTGATCACTGTCCGATTCTTGGCTACTCATGACTCAAAATGTTTTAAAAGTTAAAAAGCGACTCTCTTTTAACGGCGATTGGCCCGCAAAATTTCAACTTTGAAAGTTATGTTTTAGTTTCGGTTTCCAAATGCATTGATTGAATCTATTTGTTTTTATTTTTGCTAGATATACTGATAGAGGGCCCCACTAGCCCCGGAATACAAAACCTCCCTTTCAATGCCACCAACTACATTTGAAATAAAATGACAACGCATAACAAAACTCCAACTAAATCCAACAATTCCAGTCAACTCCAGAATTATATATAATAATATTTCAACTCCCTCGCGACTTCCGTTCATTTCAAAGCCACCTAACGCCAATTTTCAATTTAACCCAACTCCAACTCTGACCAAAAATGATGGAGTCTCGGCTTTCTGTGGGATTGGCGTTCTCCCAAAGCCTTCGCAGTCTTCTAGGCGTGATGCCAACGGCATGCAATCTCTACAACCAGAAGTTAATTATATCAAGAAGTGTATTGCTTTGAATTATCCCGCTCCATGAAATTTCATTGCTCTCCCCCCCTTAGGCGCGGAGGCGAATATTAATGTAACGCGGTTTTGAAGCCCACGTGATTTGGACGGCCGCTTCACTTGGTACATAGAGAAAGAGTGGCACTGCGCCAAAAAACCAGTTCCTCTAAAACTTGTTTTATGGAGATTATGGAGGATGTCAAATCAAAACTAGGCATAGGCATAATAGTTTCGATAAATTTAATTAAGTATATTATTTTTGCAAAAATAAAATCCGTAGATGAATCATTAGTGTCAATTATATTTTTAATAATTACCGCATTTGTTTGAGTCGATGCGTTAAACATAAAACCACAGTTGTCACGCTGATTAAATAAAGATCACACTGTATATTGTTGTTTTGGCAGAGACAGAAGGTGAGCCGCATTTTAAAATTGAGCTCGGTTTATTTAAGTAACCGTTAATGGATCAAGTTGCGAGCGATATAGACTCAGACGCCGTGAAAAAAAAAAAAAAAAAAAAAAAAACCGGCAGCCGCATGACCATGTTTCGGGTGCGGCTCGCCGAGTTTTTTCCATACAGGCGGCCGCGCCCAGTTTCTTCCATACCGGCGGCCGCGCCTCCCCGAGTTTTTTCCATACCGGCGGCCGCGCCAAAAATATTGTTGAACGTAGTGCTGGGCCTAGAGCCGGGCGTAATGGGCGGCGTCGGAGTCTAGAGCGATAGTTTAATATCCCAGTTTCCACCAACTGAACTAATCAAGGCTTAGACCAAATCGAGCTTAAAGACCTTGGAATAACAAATACGTGGTATTAAATTGAATTTAAAACTTATAATGTGAAACTGAGAAAGGTTAAAATGCAATTTGCGACTAAAATTCGATTATTTATGTAGGATTACAAAAATATAATTGTTAATATCCGGTAATCGTAAAACCTTCAGTCTCGGGAGACGCGCGGGCGCTATTTTACATGTTTACTATCGCATCTGTGAGACTGTGACGCGCGACTATGACGGGCGCCCCACGTGATCTTAAAGAACTATTTTCAACATTTCCTCTCTCATTGCTCAATGCAAAAATTGCTTTCGTCTGCTTAAGAAATTACATCGAATACATGGTGAAAGTTGAAAATTCAATGAAGTAGTACACTTCTTGATATAATTATTAACTTCTGCTACAACTGGGTATTGAGACACGTAGCGTATAAACTGTAATTGATCAATAGTGAATGAGATTAGAGATTTGAACAACGATCCTATTTGTTTAAGATTAAATGTGATAACCCAGACGACAAACACAGATGTATACAGGGTGTTTCTGAAAGGTCTGGAAAAAATGAAGGGGTTTTTTCATGGGGTCAGACAGAGTGAAAAAGGTTTATGAACCTTTAGTCTCACGCGTTGCGTTGCGTAGTTATGAGCCCTTGAAAATAGTTTTCAAAAATACGAAAAACGACCGAAAGGTGTAGGTAAGATTGTGCCTTTAACCATTATTGTTTTTCAATTTAATTGTGCATAAGCTAATTATCGAGAGATAAGTGAAAGAAGGTGTTTATTAACTAAAAAAAGCGTATCAACATGTTTAGGAGTGTACAATCATTAACTTTGGTCAGAAGTACTTGAACTCAAAGTTTGGTTTATTGCTTGTGTTTCGGGTGTTGAAAAGGAAATTTTACAAGACACTATTATTAATTACCATAATTATCAATTGTTGAATAATCGGAATCAGAAGTATTTACATAAATTGTTCGAAATGCATTCCGTCAGCGTTGATACACACTTGAGCCCGTCTAATAAATGATTGTCTAACTCGTTCGAAGATCCCTGGTGTGTTGCGTATGGTTTCGCCGGCATCAAAAATCCTTTGACGTAGATCTTCCACGTCACGCACTTCACTAACATAAACAAAGTCCTTAAGGTGGCCCCAAAGAAAGAAATCACAAGGGTTTAGGTCCGGAGATCTGGCTGGCCACGCAACCGTTCCGCCACGACCAATCCAACTGAAAGGGAATGTTTCATTAAGGAAGGCCCTAACTAGGAGAGAAAAATTAGGTGGTGCACCGTCGTGCATAAAGCACATGTCTCGTCTCAAGGCCAGTGGTACGTCTTCAAGAAGCTCGAACAGATTGTCTTGAAGAAACGGGAGAAAAAAGAACAAACTATCCAAACTGTCGGCTGACATATCCAACCGGCAGGACGAGGTGCTGTAGCTCCAGACGTTCCTGAAGAGGTGGAGGAACAAGTACTTACCATTTTCTACGAAGATCCAGGAACAAGCACTAGGCAAGCTGGACGCCAATTGGGAGTAAGTCACGTTCTTATCTGGTGAATACTCCGAGGACATCAGTTTCACCCTTACCATCTACAGAAGGTCCAAGCCCTTAACAAAACGGATTACCCAAGAAGACTGGACTTTTGTCTGTGGTTTATCGCTCAACATCAAGACATCAACTTACCCCAAAACCTTTTAGTTACGGATGAGGCCAATTTTTCCCGTGATGGCATATTGAACATGCACAACAGGCATCAGTGGGCGCAACAAAACCCCACGCTGCCAGTGTTAGGGCTCACCAAGTTCAATTCAGCTTAAACGTCTGGTGCGGAATTGTTGGTGACCATTTAATTGGACCATTCTTTTTGCAGCCAAGGCTTAATGGTGAGGCATATCTCCCGTTTCTTCAAGACAATCTGTTCGAGCTTCTTGAAGACGTACCATTGGCCTTGAGACGAGACATGTGGTTTATGCACGACGGCGCACCACCTCATTTTTCTCTCCTAGTTAGGGCCTTCCTTAATGAAACATTCCCTTTGAGGTGGATGGGTCGTAGCGGAACGGTTGCGTGGCCAGCCAGGTCTCCGGACCTAAACCCTTGTGATTTCTTTCTTTGGGGCCGCCTTAAGGACTTTTGTTTATGTTAGTGACGTGCGTGACGTGTAAGATCTACGTCAAAGGATTATTGATGCCTGCGAAACCATACGCAACACACCGGGGATCTTCGAACGAGTTAGACAATCATTTATTAGACGGGCTCAAGTGTGTATCAACGCTGACGGAATGCATTTCGAACAATTTTTGTAAATACTTCTGATTCCGATTATTAAACAATTGATAATTATGGTAATTAATAATAGTGTCTTGTAAAATTTCCTTTTCAACACCCGAAACACAAGCAATAAACCAAACTTTGAGTTCAAGTACTTCTGACCAAAGTTAATGATTGCACACTCCTAAACATGTTGATACGCTTTTTTTAGTTAATAAACACCTTCTTTCACTTATCTCTCGACAATTAGCTTATGCACAATTAAATTGAAAACAATAATGGTCAAAGGCACAATCTTACCTACACCTTTCGGTCGTTTTTCGTATTTTTGAGGACTATTTTCAAGGGCTCATAACTACGCATCGCAGCGCGTGAGACTAAAGGTTCATAAACCTTTTTCACTCAGTCTGACCCCACGAAAAAACCCCTTCATTTTTTCCAGACCTTTCTAAAACACCCTGTATATTGCAATAATTTCTATACGCTGTGAAAATTACCTAAATGATAGACGATTTTTAAATCGGTACATAATTCAAGCAACCTTACGATTTATTAACATACCTTACGTTTTCAAAGGCTATCAGTTGCAATTATTCCTAGAAACCTTTCGAACGACTGCAAAAAACGCTATTGATTGGAAGTTTAACGATGAAAACAGCTTTACTGATGAAGAATTCAAATCCATTATACCATTAACCAAAGAACAGTGTTTACGTTTTGTGATCCCGTAAACGATGCCGTCTTTCAAAAACATTAGTAAAAAAGACATTATAACATTTCTACGCAAGATGCGACAAGGTTTGTGTATTTTAAATTATTCGTCCAGGCAAAATGTTAGCCTAGCGATATCAAAAGTAAGGCAATCCCTTTTGCAGAGATTTGTGAGGGAGAATATCGGTTTCCACGCAGTAACTAGGGATCAGTACATTGAACGTCATGTTTCTAAATTTGCTGACGTACTTTACAATCCTAATCCAGCAGTTCCAAAACTCTTAACATATATTGATGGTACGAATACGTACATTCCAAAATGTTCTAATTTTAAAGTGTTACTTCAATCGTATTCTATACAAAAGCGGCGCCATTTAATAAAACCGGTTCTGATTGTTGCAACCTATGGGTATATCCTCGATATTCAAGGACCTTCATTTTCGGATTCCCTTAAAAATTATTCCCAAAAACTGCGTAACAAATCAAATTCGAGAATGGCTTTAGGAAGAATATGTAGTTGTAGTAGACAGAGACTATCGAGATGCCCTTGCCTTCCTCGAACAATTGTGTATTGCTTGCAAAATGGCTCCACTTTCAAAGCAAAAAAAAAAAGGCACTTTTCCATAGGAGAAGGTAATGCTTCAAATTTAATTACGAAAACAAGATATGGGCACATTTAAACTATAATAGTTTTTCGAGGAAATGATTTGAATTATACACGGCGTACAACTCGGAGATTTCTATCAGATTACAGGTGCCATTAGAAATAGATACCATGAGCAGATCCACCTGAACAAATCCACCGCAGAAATGACGCGCTTCCTTCTCTTAAGAGCAAACGACACTAATGTTGTTCATGCTCGTGTTGAAGCTGAGAAACTTAAGACGTGGACAATGGGTTCGAATAAAGCCAATGGATGCTCTTGATTTCCCTCATTTAAACCTGGATTACTTAAGAGATTTAACAATAGGAGTGTATCAGATTAAATTAGCATCACCTTATGGGGAGGGTGGCCGACCTAATAAAGAGGTCAATAATGGGTTTCCGCGAACGTTTTTAGAAAACCGTCGGCGCCAAGCGAGTATCCGCACCAGCAAAGGAAGACGTGAGAAGTTTCGCCCCACGTGGTGGTCGTGCACTACCACGGCCAAAGCAGTGATCTCCCGCTAGGCGAATCAAAAATCACAAAGAACCCCAATGACCCAAACAGACAGAACCTAATTGCTCAGAAAACCAGGCAACTCTCGGAGTTGGCTTTAAAGCAACGAGAGGCGGTGATGTCGATGCAAGCGGAATTTTAGTCCCGATCCCGCCAAGCTTGCCGACGCTCACCCTTCGGAGAGCGAGCCACCAAAAGGCCCTGTTAAAAACAGGAACCGTGCCATACTAATAAAAATATTACTGAAGAAAACGGATTTCTCCACTAAAAAACTCGAGGAAATCATAAAAAAATTATATCTGTCCGATTCCATTTACAAATATCTGTCTCCCAAATTGTGGTTGGACGATAACCTAATTTATGAATTTCTCTCCTTCCAAGTTTACGCGAATAACATGGAGGAGAGAACACTTCTCCTTGACCTCGCCCATTACCAACCATTGAAATTCGATACCCCAGTTCGGCACGAGCAGGTTACAAGGACCTCTATGGGTCACCATGCCCTCAATAAAGACCTGGTAATAGTCATACTACCCTTAAAGCCAATAGAACATACGCACTGGATGTTAGGCGTGATAAACCTAGGTGGAAAAATGGTCTATCTCTTTGACACCTTAAGAAACTCCAACGATTCTTACCGGCCTCAGATAGAAGCGATGCTCGAGATCGTTCACATCGCCACCAAAGTGGCGACGGAAAAACCCTACCGAATCTCGAGTCGCTGGCCGGGTGGAAAACAGTCATTAGCGGCGACTCTACCCAACCACTTCGTCACCTTCTACTCATATGCCATAATACGGGGCAAGGTGACGGAGGTCATGGAGTCCAATCAAGGCCGATATAAAATATACGAGACCATCAGTAAGCTAAGAGAATGGGTTGCTGGCAAGCGGGTTGTCAGAGAAGGCCCTGTAGTTCGTAAAATCCCCAAGTACTTGGAGTCTCTAAAAATACCGAACCAACTCCTCAAGCCCGTGCTAGAAAACACGGAGACGAAGATGGCCACCCTCCGAAGCACCCAAGAGGAGGTCTTAAGAAGCCAAGCCGTGCAAGTTACCAAAGAGAGGTGAAAAATTCAGCGCGTAGTTTGCCGTAAAAGATTTCATGAAACATGTACTGCCAATTACGACACGGCAAACGACCCACCAGAATATTTAAATGCACATCTTGTGCTAACATAGAGTATAACTTATAAATATTAAAATTTTATATTTTGGCTTTCGAGCAAAAAGACGTTGATGCAAGCGGAATTGGCGCGATTTAGCCCCAATCACGGCAAGCTTGCCGACGCTCACCCTGCAAAGAGAGAGTCCCCAAAAGGCCAAGTTTAAAACAGGCGCCGTGCAGTATCAGCTTAAAGAATTACCGAAGAAAACGGGTCTCTACGCTAAAGAAATTGAGGAGACTCATTAAAACGTTTTTTTTTTCTTTTCTCCAAAATCTCACTCCTCAAATGTGGTTGGACGATGATATTATTTATGAATTTCTCTCCGGCCAAGTTTACGAGAGTGACTTGAAGGAGAGAAGACTGCATCCATTATCAATCGTTGAAAAGAAAAAAATACCGCTGAGCGGTAGAATTGTCAAAAAGACTTCTATATGTTAGCAGGCCCTCAAAGACCTGTTAATAGGCATACTGCCCTTAAGACCATTAAAAAATACGCGCTGGATGTTAGGCGTGCTAGACCTAAATGGCAAAACGGTCCATCTCTTGGACAACTAAAGAAACTCCTCAGATTTTTACTAATATTTTCAATATATAACACTCTTGATAATAACAATAATAATAAAAATTAACTTTAAAGTTAATTGTTATTATTATTATTGTTATTATTATTTTTATCAATATTACTAACACAAGTTTTTATATATATCAAGTAAATTTTGGATTATAAAGTTTAGAGCGTAATGTCTTATTTAAGCAATGTGAAGGTTTTTGGAAGCTTTGAGGCTTTAAATGTATTCAATTCCGAAAGGACTTCAACAAAGACCTGGCAATACTGCCCTTGAAACCAACCTTTTTTTTTTGTTCCAAAATATCCTTTAAAGGCATCTGCTCAGAGGATCGCCTTTTTAAGGAACTCGTTAGCGGTCAAGAAGAAGAGGTAATTAATAGCATGATTTTCAATATTTTTTCAGTATTTTTTAATGATATTTCCGTATTTTCAATAGAATGGGAATTCGAAATGGATTTTAAGATTTCTGGAATTCCGCGAAATATTTTGCGATTTCGAAAGGTATGTAGGAAATTTCATTGTGATTTTGAGATTTCGAAAGATATTTTAAGAATTTCAAAGGCATTTGTGAATTTTTATTGTGATTTTTAAAGTATTTTAAGATTTGGAAAGATATCTTTGCGCACCATTTCCATTTACGGTTTTACTGGTACGGTGCCGCAATTTAATTAAATTTCCGTTCGCACTGAGTTGAATTTCTATCCTCGTACCAGAAAGGAATTGTCAAAACCAGTCTAGCTAGTTCTTGACAACCCCGAAAATACGTTAGATGACGTATCTTTTCACCCACCGTCTCGATTCAATCTGAATAAAACGAAACGTTTCAGGCTACGTACGAATTGGACATTGAAACTTCTATTCGTACTGAATCGAATCTCCCTCCCCATACCAGAATGGAATTGTTTAAACCAGTCTAGCTGGATTTTGCCAATCCCGAACATAGGTTAGATGATATATATTTTCATCCAACGTCTAGCAGTTTGTTTCCATCGTACAGTATCGTAACTCCCTCCCAGTAATGGAACGGTAATCCAGCAACAAGAAATCCAAGGTTACTAGTATTAAATTAATAACTTGTCCGCGCATGTATCACACCCTATCAATTATCTCAATGTCGGCCCGTCGAAAGATGATTGTAAAAGAAACTCGCATCGCTAAAATTAGCCCTATCCAGCGCGTATTTCACATTAGTTTTAAGGACAGTAGGGTTATTCCATCGCAAATCATCAATCGATGCTGGTAGAAAATTACGGATTTTCATGAAACCTTTTTCTAGGGTCAATTACCATTATAATGAAAACTCTAAGTTTAGCGACTTAAAATTGAAAATTTTGAAGTCATGATTTTTTTAAAGTTTTTAGCCCATTTTGCTTACTAAGGCCGTTATTATTCTTAAAAATCTGAAATTGATAAACTTTAGCTAGTGTCCCGAGTCCGAATTTGAAAACGGTTTGGTACAATACGCTCGAGTTTTTACCTCCCCGACTGAACTTAATTTCAGGGGGAGGTTTTACACTGGTCGTCTTTGTGTGCCTGTCCTGAAATTACTTACGGTGTACACGGATATCCGGCAAAGTATATGTATTGAAAGAATTTTAAGTCCAATATTGGCTACCATTGACTTCATTTAATGACCAATTTGATTTAGAGCCCAACTCAAATCATAACTGGCTAAGTATTGTAGGTTTCCGAATAATGAAATCACTTATTTAATATTCGTTTTTATAACCGGCCAAGGTTTTCTGACGAAGTGTATTGAATCTGGTACCTGACTTGACTGAACTATTAGATAAGGTCCTTGATTTTTATCAGAGACCATTTTATTTAGGTCTAAACTCGGCAAACGATATTTGACGTCAGCCTAATACTGTCATTTGATCTAAATCAGCTAAGATAATGCACTCTTTTCTTTCAAATTTTGCTGACATTTGCGCAAAGACAGCTTAAAACTATTCCAGCCGTATGAAGGTATGGGTATTGTATAATCACAATTAAGATGTTTACGCGAGAGCGGAAGCGTGAAACAATCAAATATGACGTTGTCACTAGCTAGAATCAACGGAAGTAGACCGTGCAGAGAAGAAATGTATTATTTATGACGTCATCTTTAACTATAATACTTATACTCTGTAACGTAAATGGGAAATAGAAAAGTGTAATTCAAATGCACGCTGTTTCTTCTACTCTACGTTTGTTTTCATCTTTTATTTTAGGTAAGGTTAGGTTAGGTTATGTTACCTTAACGTCGGCGTCGGGGAGGTTAATTTAAATTGGTTTATCAATATGTTATTTATATTTTTTTTTTCATGATTTTAGATTGTGTTAGATTAAAACAAATTCATAACTATTTGAAGAATCTAGTTAACATTTCCCGTGTTAAAAATTTAAATTTACTGATATTATTTTGGATAGTGGTAAGAGGAATATTTTTGATTCGATTTGACAATTTTTTGTTTATTTGATATATTTATATTTGTTCTGTAATTAAATCTAGGAGGATGAAGGGGGACCTCTGGAGAGGAAAGCAAGGATTGCGTGAACGGCATCCTGAAAAAAGCGTGGCATAACTATAGATTGCCATCTAACGGAAAAATTTAGAAACTATATTACTATTTCGTCCAGGTTTTGAAAATGGATGAAAAGTTAAATTCTTCTGGCAGTGAAAATCGCCACGACAATTATCGCAACAGCAATATCTCCCCTATTGAATTTGAAATATTATGTAGCAGACTAATTTTATTAGCAAAAAATAAATTTCAAACTTCCTCCGCCTCTCATATGGTGGCGCTACCTACTATGTCCGTCGGTTTTGGCTCGGCCGAGGCAGCCGAATATGAATCGCGCAGCTTGTGTTGGGAATACAATTTTCTGTTCCAGAGGTACGAGTATTATATTGCAAGAATAAATTGTTTTGGGTAAAGAGTCATTTTACATATTACTGAAGATTGCTAATTTCAATTGTCAAAAGTCTATCGCTTTATTCCATATTTAAAGCAAAAAATGCCCTGTAGCTTAATACTGTCTGCAAAAGGCCAGGTAAATGTTCTAACCCATCACTTAAAACTAGCCACAAAAGTCACCACCTCCTCTCTGGCTCGCGTAATTTGGACACTTCTTCGATATTTTGAATCGGGAGAGATGGACGGAACTTTAGGCGCGCCGCGCTTGGCTAATTTGTCTTCCCTGCTAACTCCGAAATACCTTCAAAAAGTGACGCTTCCGTTTTCACTATTTTCACCGACAGCGGCCGCTAGTGTCTCGAATCTGCCGGTATAATTACCTAGACCTTTGCTTTAAGTAGAAAGCTAAGCGGTGTTGTTTATTTTTAAGAAATAAAGTGATAATTTTTTTAAATATTTTATATTGTACTTTTTTCAAACAATATTTCGGATTTTGTGAAATACCCGATTTATTTTTGTTTGACGTAAAAAATTATGTTACGCATTACTGGTCTTTATGGTTCAAATTTTGACTTCGTCCCTTTGAATAGACACAATTATCAATTTAAATGTTTTATCTTGGGTTGGGCATGAAACACGTACAACGGGAAGGTTCGATATCGTAGAAATCTCCCTTCGTGAAACGTAGCAAGGCCACGTGACAAATTTTCGGCGTTAGTTTATAACTGCGCATTATCGGCTTGCAATACGTCATCTCGCTACGTAGGTCAGAGGTATTTCTTCGTCTGTTTTCTCTAAAAGTATCAGCAAAGGCTTAATGGTTTTTTCATTAAAGTAATAATGGTAAATTAAAAAAAAATGTTATTCAAGTTTTAAATAGAGCGGTTTTTCTTACCATTTCCGAAACAGAAACCTAAATTATTCAAGTGCAAAAATGGATCATCGATTGCGGTAGAAGGGATTTGAATCCAGACCCATTATGTATGGTCGAATAATTTTAGAGTTGGCTAATTTACTCATTAATGACTAACAGGAGACTACTCAAGGTGTTTATCGCCGATTTTGTCCAAAGTCTGCTATAATGTAGATCTATATATAATATGAAAATCCCCAAAAGGAGACGACGCACTACCCAGTTGTTTGGCCATGGCAGCCGAAAACGTTTTTGCCCATTAAGCACCTTCGTGGAAAAAACGAAATTTCTTTTCAATATTTTTCCCAAAAATGAAGCCAATTTTACCCCAACAAAGTCCCAATTTACCCAAACTTGATTAATTTTACCTAGATACAAACCGTATTGCCCATTAGACATTTTGAAAAGGTTTCTGTGAAACCGAGAAAATCACATGCTTTTTTCAATTGAGACTTTTTCTATTGAAATGGCCAAAAACGTTTTCGGTTGCCATGGCCAAACAACTGGGTAGTGCGTCGTCTCCTTTCGGGGATTTTCATATCTTATATAGGTCTACATTATAGCAGACTTTTGACAAAATCGGCGATAAACACCTTGTAAGTTTAAATTATAGTACGCTTAAACACGCTTCACAAATAATTACGGTCGTGCACGATAACACATTAGCATTTCTCCAAACAAACTGATAAATTGAAAATAAGTAAAAAGCCTTAATATACGGACAAAAAATCACCTAACATCATTTGGATTCACGAGTAAAATGGGCAGTAGTGCATCGGCACCAGCAACGGAAGATGTTTGGGCGACCGTACTAGTTATAAGGTTACACGAACCTTCCAGTTGTACGTGTTCCCTGGGTTAGGTTACGTCGTAGTCGGGGAGGTCAGTTTTGGCTTCCCAACTTGTTTATTTGTACACAGAAAAAACTGTGTTTAGATTCTAAACATTTTCCTAAACGCGAAAATGCAACAGAGTTTTGAACATATAGAAAACTTAAACATGTTTTATGGTGTATTTGTTTAGGCTATAAACATGTTATCTTCATTAATGTTTAGGCTATAAACATGTTTTCAGCTGAATGTTTAGGTTGTAATATTTAGATTTCCAACATTAATGTTTAGGCTATAAACATGTTTTCAGTCGAATGTTTAGGTTGTAATATTTAGATTTTCAACATTAATGTTTAGGCTATAAACATGTTTTCAGCTGAATGTTTAGGTTGTAATATTTAGATTTTCAACATTAATGTTTAGGCTATAAACATGTTTTCAGCTGAATGTTTAGGTTCTAATATTTAGATTTCCAACATTAATGTTTAGGCTATAAATATGTTTTCAGTTGAATGTTTAGGTTGTAATATTTAGATTTTCAACATTAATGTTTAGGCTATAAACATGTTTTCAGCTGAATGTTTAGGTTCTAATATTTAGATTTTCAACATTAATGTTTAGGCCAATAAGAACTAACATAGCAAGATAACAAATAATATGATTTTATTATGATTAAAGAAATTAACCTTGAACACTTATTAAACTGTCCAATGAAATTTCTTCTACAAAATTCAAATATTTAAATGATTTTATAAACATTGCTTTTGGTGATAAGTCTTTATGTCCATATTCTTGGAAAAATCCTAATACTTGTCCAAGTACACCTGGGTAATTCAAATCAAATGTATAATAAAACGCTAGTAGAGCGTAAATACAATTTTGTAACGGCAATTCGCATTGCATTTCAAAATCCTTATATACAAGGTGTACTTTTTTGTTGCACATCATTTTTCACAATCACAATTTGTGGTGCGCCTTTCAGAGTAGACACAGGTGGTCCTTCTGCCTTTATAATAAAAAATTATCTCATTAGGCTCTATAACTGATTAAGATACTACTAGAGGGTTGGCTGATGCCCAAATTTAACCGATACCGATATTTTACCGATATCCAAAAAACAAATTGTTACCAATATTAACCGATATTTGCAAATATCAGTTTTTGAAGTGTGATCCGATATATTGATAAAATGACAATATCGGTCCAATATCGGTTTCGGCCCAACACTAGCTTACTTAATACGATAAATATGTATATTACTTCTACAATATTAATCATTGAATAATGCATCTTTTCGCTCTTTGCTTTAGCTTGTTTCGCAGATTGTCCTTTAGAGCGTTTTCTTTGGGTAGTAGTAGTCTTGAGTGTTTTTTCCAGAAATTTCACAGGGGCTAAAGTTCGGCTAAATTCACTTTCAAGCTCTTCCTCACCATCCTAGAAAATAAATGGTGAATAAATGGTGAATGGACTAAATAATTTAGCTTACTTTATAGATTTGTTCCTTCAGAAGGTTGAAAATTTTATCCATGTTTTGAGCAAACAATTCTTTTGTACTCTCCTTATTCAATATGAGATTTAACTCCGCATCAAGCTGAATTATTTATATTATATAGAATATAATATTAATATATCATATATAATTATTATTATTTTTAGATAAAGAATCGATAAAACACCACTTGATTTTCCACTTCACTCTCCCTTTAAATAAAAAAAAACTTACAAATTGGCAATCCGATAATTGTGGAAACGTTTTCAATATTTCAAGCAAAGGCTCATTGCTGTCAATAATCCACTGTCTTCTCTTTCCAAACGTCATTCTGTGTATGTAGAAAAATGTCGGTTAAAATTAAATTTAAAATTAAATAACATTAAATATAAACTAAAATACTAAACTTAAAATTAATTTCTTAAATAATTCTTTCATTTCTTAAAATATAAATTCCACTAAATAATATTATAAATTGAAAACCGATGTTGAAAGAAGACCCCACAGTTTGCTTACAAAAATAAATAGATAAATGAGCAATAAAAGCTTTGACAGGCGCTTGCTGCAGGGAAATAAGAGTTTCTTAGAAGGTGAGGATTTCAAACCTAATGGGTTTTAGCTAGAAATCCGGGCTTGGGAAGCATTGTATTAAGTCAAAGCGGCGTTTCTTATCGCAGGACGTTTGAACGCCGCGCTATGGGTCCCATCCCCGGGCTCATTATAACCAAAAGCGAAATTCTCCCTTTACACCCCTAAAAGCTCTGTAGTATTGCGCCTGTTAAGATTCCAAAAAATAAGAAGCGGCTGTGGGGGAATAAAAACTGTATTCAGAGGAAGCATTTCAAAACTTCCTCACTTCGTTTTAGAATTTAAAAGAGAATAGAACCTTCTACAAAAATAAATAAAAAGGTCAAACTCAAATTTATCGAAGTCATTATTTCATTACTATTAAAATTATTATTATTATTAGTACCGCGAATTAAAGTATTCTAGATTAATTATAACCAGTTCAATCAATACTTAACCTGCCAGCATTAATTATATTATAAAGGAAAAAGTAAGGTATCTCCGGTTCTACAGATTCAAGCGTTAGAGACCGAAGTGCCAAACGTCTAAACTAAAAATAGTGTTTAGCTTTTCTTTATGGTGCCGAAACCCGGGAATGGTTGAGTAGCGAGAGAAATAAGCGGTAAAATCAAATATATTAAATTAACATTGAAATGAATGAAGACGAAATATTAGCGAGGACTGTAGCGGAAGCATCAGCAAGTGCAGCCGCCCTCGCGAGGGATAGGAACGATAGATATCTCAGAGCCAAAGCCGTAAGAAAATCAATGAGAACGACAGTTACCAACTATCTGAAAGTCATAGCCGATCATCTAAAAGACGAGTTGACGGATACAGAAACTTTGGAAGATGCGTTGTCTATATTAATTAGAAAAGAAGAAGATAATCGCTTTGCGGAAAAGGAAGCGGAAGAAGTAACGGACGACGAAAAACTAATCGAAGCCGAAACAATGAACAGAGAACGTTACAAAGATGATATATTTGCTAGCAAATTAAAACTTTGTAGACGAATTAAATCGGGTCGAGGAATATCTTCAAGCGTATCGGATATACTCTCCATAGCTTCAGCCTCCGGTTCAAACGCGCCTAATAACAATAACAATCTCGCGGCTAGTGGGTCTTCTATTGGTTCTAATCGAAAATCCTACACGAAATTGCCAAAACTAACAATACAGAAGTTTGACGGAGACATCACTAAATTCCATAGCTTTTGGAATCAATTCACAGTCGCCGTGGACGCCCAGGATCTTGACAAGGTAGACAAATTTAGTTATTTGGAAATGTATTTAGAAGGGGAGGCAAAATCAGTGGTATCAGGGATCTACGCTTCAGATCAAACGTATGATGAAGCTATATCCATATTAAAAGAACGTTTCGGGAGGAAAGATTTAATCATTCACACCCATATGAAAAAATTATTAAATATAGAACCCGTTAGAAAGTCAAGCGACCTTAAAGCATTACGAAAATTATTCGACACCGTCGAAATAAATATTAGAAGGTTGAAATCATTAGATCAAGACATCAAATCGAACTGGAGTTTCCTATGCCCGGCCCTATTAAGAAGTTTTCCAGAAGATATTCGTTTAGAATTTAGCAAGCAGCGGGAAACCGCTGACGAATGGAATGTACATGCTTTAATAGAATTCTTGAGGAAAGATTTGCAAAGTAGAGAACGGTCGAAGTTACTAAGCGCACCTCTAGAAAGCGAAAAACGGGAAGTAGTAGCTTTTCAAGACAAAAGTAAGCGTCATCCTGGAAAATGGGACGGGAAAGCTAAGCCATACATTCCAACCGCAGCCACTCTAGCTACTAACGTATCAAGGGGCGCTAATAATAACAATAAGCTATTTTGCATTTTTTGTAACAATGGCTTACACGCTACATTTCATTGCACAAAATTAACGCTAGATCAAAAGAAACAATATATTAGCGAAAACCGAAGGTGTTTCAAGTGCCTGAGATTAGGGCATGATGTTAAAAATTGCAATGCGAAAATTATGGGCTGCAGAGCCTGCGGAGTAAAGCACAACTTCGCTATGTGTGAATTTAACGAGTCAATTAAAAATTCCAAAGAATCTAAGGAGACGGCCCCCAAGAAAATAGTAGACGTAAATTCAACGTCGACGGGACCGAGCGTTATTAGCGAGCGAAAAACACTGCTTCAAACTGCCATGATTAAAATTAAAACCCCAATTCTTTCCGAAGTAAAGGAAGAGGAAGTTCGATGTCTTTTAGACGCGGCTAGCGAAGCGAGCTTCGTCAAAGAAGAATATTCAAGGAAAATGAATTTACCTGTAGTTGAAGAATTAGGATTGACTGTTAACAACTTTGGCAACGAATTTCCGGAGGAAACTAATAGACGTATAGTCCGAGTAACAATTCAAAACAAAAAATATCCGAATTTAAATATAGAAATTATAGCTATGGAAGTACCTTTCCTCTGCAATTTAATGACTACGAAACATTGCGGAAGGATAGAGGAGCAAATGAATGAAAGGAACCGAGAAATGGCTGATGAGCCGAGTCTAGCTTCCGAAAATATATCAAGTATTAGCGTATTAATTGGTGGCGATTATTATTGGAATGTAGTTAGCGGTATTACCGAAAGATATGGCAGATTTGTAGCCTTAGACACTATGTTTGGATGGGTAATTCAGGGCCCTCAAAAGGGAAAAACTCTAACGTGCACAATTATGCTGTAACTACAATGATTACTGGAGCCGAGGAAAAGGGGATTGAAAAAATTATGAGGAGTTTTTGGGAGTTGGAATCCTTGGGTATTAACAGCGAAGAACAAAGGTTGGAGCCCACCAACGAAGAAATAATTACCAAATTTAACAAAGAAATAGAATACAACGAAGGGAGATATTACGTAAAATTCCCTTGGAAAACTGATAAGGAAATATTACCCAATAATTTACCACTAGCTATAAAGCGATTGAAGCCTCTAGTAAAGAAATTCAAGAGCGATCGACAATATTATTTGGACTACAAGAAGATAATAGACGAACAAATTTCATTAGGCATAGTGGAAGAAATAAAGAAAGAAAACAAGGATAAACCTGGAAATTTCTATTTACCTCATCAAGGAGTAAAAAGGGAAATTAGCGCGACTACAAAATTACGCGTAGTAATGGACGGATCATCGAGCCAAATGGGTGCTCCTTCGCTTAACAGCTGTATGAACTCTGGCCCGAATCTAAACCCAGATTTATTACTACTACTATTAAGATTTAGAAATCACAAAGTAGCAATAATGGCAGATATAGAGAAAGCTTTTCTACAGGTGGGTCTCTCCGAAGATGAAAGAGATTCGGTGCGATTTTTATGGGTAAAAGAAGATTCGAGCGGAAATATTAAAGAAGATGATTATCAAATATTAAGAATGGCGAGGGTGCCGTTCGGAGTAACAGCTAGCCCTTATTTATTAGCCGGCACGATTAAATATCATATAAAGCAGTTCGCTGATAGTCACCGATCAGCAGTAGAAATTCTAAATAGAGATCTCTATTATGAAGATTTAGTAAGCGGAGGTAGTGACGTACAGAAGGCCTACGAAATATCAGCTGGAGTTAGCGAAATAATGAATAGCACAAAAATGAGATTCCGAAAGTGGGAAACAAACTCCGACGCCTTAAGAAAACTTTGGGGAGATAAAAGAGAGGAAGCTGGAGAAATTACACTATTTGAAAGCGGTGACAACCGCGAAAATTTAAAGGTTTTGGGTTTACGATGGAACGCGAAAACTGATCAATTTTCATTCGATCTATCTAACTTGATCACTATGATGTCTGAAATGAAAAATACGAAAAGGCAAGTTCTAAGCGTCGTAGCACAAATTTTCGACCCTATAGGTATTCTCTCCCCTATCACTATCCGAGCTAAAATTATATTTCAAACGCTGTGGGAGCGTGGATTGAAATGGGATGACGAACTACCCAAAGACGTAGGGGATTTATTTACGAAATGGAGAAGAGAGCTACCCCAATTAAGAAATATTAAACTACCGCGTTGCTATTACTCTGGCCCAGATGACGAAATTAAGGAAATTGAGTTGCACAGTTTCTCGGACGCGAGTATAAAGGCGTACGCAGCCATTGTATACCTTCGCTACGTCACTAAATCAGATAAAATTGGAGTATCTTTCGTCACTTCAAAGGCGAAAGTAGCACCTATTAAAAGTATTACATTGCCAAGGCTGGAGCTACTAGGATGTTTACTCGGTGCAAGGCTAATTAATTACGTAAAGGACAATTTCAACCGAGGAGATATCCAAGCCTTTTTATGGACAGATTCATCAATCGCTATGCATTGGATTAAGGGGTCATCAAAAGAATGGAAGCCTTTCGTATCAAATCGCACAGCTGAAATAAAAAAAATTACCGACCCTCAAAATTGGAACCATTGCCCGGGGGCGGAAAATCCCGCGGATATACCGACAAGAGGCATGAGCGCGGAAGAGCTCGTTTCTAGTAAACATTTTTGGGAGGGTCCCTGCTGGCTCAAAATGGAAAAATCACAATGGCCAGAAGAAAGGTTTGAAGTGAATGTTACTCCCCCCGAAGTCGTGGCGGAAAGGAAGAAGATAGTCCTAGCAGTAGGATACCAAGCAAAAACAAGTCCATTAAAAGTTATAGATTTAAGCAAATATTATTCAATAGACAAAGTGCTTCGGATCTCAGCATATATATTACGAGTATTCAACAAAAAATTTGGAAAAAAATTAACATTAACAGATATGAAGAACTCGAATATTTTAGAAACTAATTGGGCTTCAAAAATAAAAATACCGTCAGCGGAAGAGCTGAACAAAGCCGAGAAGCTCTGGATTAAAGCCGTACAATTGGAGGAATTTAAAGTAGAAATTACTGCTTTGAAATTAAAAAATCAAATTGCGACAACTTCCAAGATTGCAACATTGCATCCCAAATTGGACGAAGAAGGAATCCTAAGAGTCGGCGGTCGATTAACCGAATCAGCGCTAATCTACGGACAAAAACATCCAATAATTATGGCAAAAACCAGTCGCTTCTCCGAATTAATAATTATGAGAAGCCACCAACAAACTCTGCACGGAGGGGTGCAAGATACTATAACTCAAACCAGAGAAAGATACTGGATTGTTGCTGGTAGGCAATTAGCAAAAAACGTAATTAGCAGTTGCATTAAATGCAGAAGATTGAAGGCCACGGCCTGCAGCGCGCCAGTAGCTCCCCTCCCGGCAGATAGAATGAAGGAAGCTAAAGCTTTCGAAATCATAGGGACCGCCTGAAAAGGCTTATATTTGCCTAACAACTTGCGGAGTCACCCGAGCTATACATTTAGAGTTAGTCTCTACTCTAAGAACTGAAGACTTTATCCTGGCTTTCCGAAGAATGGTAGCTAGAAGAGGTATACCCTCGGTGATCTATACGGACAATGCTAAAACATTTCATAAAGCTAGCGAAGATTTAAAAGTCATCTGGAGTTGCCTAGATAGCGCCGAGATGCGGCAACATTTTGGCGTGAATGGCATTACATGGAAATTCATAGCCGAAAGAGCGGCTTGGTGGGGGGGTTGGTGGGAGAGATTAGTTAGGTCTACCAAAACCACTCTAAAAAAGGTATTAAGTCGAGCTTCGTTAACGTACGAAGAAATGGAGACGACACTGGCCGAAACTGAGGCAGTGATCAATTCTAGACCTTTAACGTATGAGAGATAAGGCAAGCGATTCACCGATAAGCGGTCCGAAGGGGGGACGCAGTGTGCTTTCCCCTCCTGACCCTCGTATCTCTCCTTCCCCTAATATTTCTGTTCATCGGTGAATCGCTTGCAGAGGGGGACAAAGTGTGCTTTCCCCTCCTGACCCTCGTATCTCTCCTTCCCATAATATTTCTATTCATCGGTGAATCGCTTGCAGAGGGGGGACAAAGTGTGCTTTCCCCTCCTGACCCTCGTATCTCTCCTTCCCTTTTGTACCTCACTGAATCTCTTGTACCTACACAACTGAGAAGGTCTTTTAGGGCGGATTTCTAGCGTGAAACGCATCTCGAAAAGATAGGTTTAGAAATAGGCTTAAACTAATAAAAACACAACGTAAAGAGAGAGTCTCGTAATTTTTATTAGTAAAATTCTTACGTACTATACATTTTTAGTCAGTAGCACAGCTCAACGCTTCTTTTAGATTGTGATGTTGTATTAATATTTACAATTTATATTTACAATTTATATTTACAATTTATATTTACAATTTATATTTACAATTTATATTTACAATGTATATTTACAATGTATATTTACAATGTATATTTACAATGTATATTTACAATGTATATTTACAATGTATATTTACAATGTATATTTACAATTTATATTTACAATTTATATTTACAATTTAAATTTAAATTTACAATGTATATTACGAGTTATTTACTATGTAGGGGTATAGTTCAGACCTTTTAACTACTCGATGTATCCATAAGGTACAGTTTCCAAATTTGGTAGTACTTTGACCTTGTCTACAACAGACCGATATATTTTCCTTTCGTCCCTCGATATTAGCGTGTGGTCGTTTAACCGGCGTATTTGTTTGGGGATCGGAACTTGGAACCCGTCTACCTTATCGCCCCCTACACCTACCAAACGCTTCAGATTTTCAAAATTAATGATTTTATCGTTTGAGGCATTAATTCTGAAGCCTTTGATTTTGGTGACGTCATGGTACTCGCCGGTTTCGGGGTTGTGAATACGGAGGGCATAATTCTTTGGTCCGCCACATACGAGTTCTGTAATGTAGGCACGAGGACCGTAACATTCGAGTTCGTTCTTCATTTCCCCCAAATAATCGCCGGTTTTTATTACAGACTCACCACCAGGGGCCAAGAATATCAGGGAGTCGGTGTCGTAATAATACACGTGGCTGCCGACCATCTCGAGGTATCTGAGTAATTCTAGACGAGCTAGGGCAGTAGTGTAGGCGGCTAACGTTACGTTCCCATGTTTAAGTACGGTTTCATTTTGGATAGTAGGGGCATACTTGATTAAGATTGTTTCCTCGTTAATCGGTAAAACCGATTTGACCTCAATGTCGGGGTTCAAAAGTAGGGCGTATAATTTATTAGGTTCTTTTAACAGCTCACTCTTGGGAGTAAGAGTCTTCTGACCCTGTTTCCCCCAAAAACTATTTAGGTAGAATTTACAGAGGCTACGAAGACCTTCATTCTTAGCTATTTGCGCAAGATCTAGCTGAACTCCCTCTACATCTTTAAAATTATTAATGTATTTTTCTTTATCCTCTTGAGTGACACAGCCGGTGGGGTACCCGCTAGCCTGCGTTTTAAGGGCTAGAAAGGCGTCTATATAGTCTCGAAAGAGACCCCCTTCCCCAGTTTCTTTGTTATACTGGGTAACTTGGTATGACCAAGCTTCAAACGATCGTAGAATAACGTAATCCCGTTTGACTGCATGTCTAAGTTCGTCTATCACCCAGACCCCTGTAAAATTTCTCAAATGATCGGGATGGTCGCAGTCCCCCTGATATTTTGTTACGGCGCAGGTATAGCATAACGTAAATACAAGTTTACCATTGATTTTAAGGGGAAGCACAGGGTGATATAAATTTTTTGGAGGAAGAACCTCGCATTTTAGCAGGCCGTCAAAGGAAAATATATGGGGATATTTTTCAGCAGTATTTGGGGGTGCCCGACAGGTATTTTCCCCCCTTATTAATGTAAGGGTACCAACTCGTGACGTCATAGTAGAAAATCTTATCAGCGCCCTCTACCTGGTGGTATAGCTTTAGTGCATTTGTACGACCACCGTAAAAGGCATCGCGAGGGTTTAAGGGGCTCATAACTTTGATTTTAACATCCTCACTGGTTAAAAAAGCCTCAATTGCAGGGTTGTTTTTCTTTTGGGTTGCCCACTCGCACTCCCAAATCACAGTCACGTGATAGCCGAGTGATTGTAACTTGTCGAGGGTTTTTGTGGTTCGAACATACCTAGTAGTCATGGTTTGGCTAGGATCACCCTGAAGCGCTTGGTGTCTGTTGACTTAAAAACAAGTCTTACAACCATGAAAGTAACACCCCATGAATTCAAAAATTTCAGTGCCGCACAACCCGTCAACCTTCAGTTTGTCGATCTTAGCTTCTTTCCCGTTGTAGGCTGATTGTATGACGATCCCCCTTTGATACGAGACCCATTCGAGCCATTGAATCGCCACGTGCGATTGGTTCTCTTTAAGGCGGTATCCGTTTGAAGGAAAAATGCCTATTGTATCTTTCTTCAAAAACTTTTTACGGTATACGTAAGAACACACGCCAGGTAGAGTTATGGCTCCTGAAGCAAAGGGGTCTACGTCAGCGATAGTTAAAAGCATTTTACGGTACTCAAGACAGCCAGCCTTAAGTAGGGCCACGTCATTGGTGCAATAAAAGTTAAGAGCCTCCAGGTAATTAAACCCTCTTTCAGATTTGGTTTCACTATCGTACCACCTTAGAAATTTCTCCTGACTGTCCCGGTCAAAGTACTGGTACCCGTACGCTTCGGGGGGAGGCAATGTTTTTTCTAAGATATAATTACATTCCGCTTGACGAGTAATATCGTATTCATGGTCTATTACGTTAAACAGCAGGTGGGGAAAGTATCCTTTTGCACTATCCTTTAAGCCGAAGGTTTTCGGGAACTTGGCTAAACCCACTGGTATAAAGTTAAAGGAATCGAGAAACAAAAGGTTAAAAACCTTCATCTTTAGTATCTTGGTGCCGTTGATAATGAGCTCGGGGGTCCAATCTTTTTTCATTATTTCGCGGATCAACAATTGGTTATCGTAATTTGACCCGTTGTGTGATAATAAGACTACGTTTTTGACTTTATTAAAGTTTTGAAGATAATCTAGAAAACCTAACACTGCGTTTCCCCCTGCAAAACGGCTTAAACGGGGACCTAATTGGGAACATCGAGTACATACAAAGGTCTGACTTACGTGGTCGATACATTCTTCACAAACAGCCTCGCTGACGCAAAGTATTGCTTCATGTGCGAAGATCCCCTCTCTATCTCCCAACCGCTTGTTTTGTATTGTTTCAAAGTCAAAGAATATGATCACGTAGTTGGGAACATTGTTTTTCTGTCTTTTCGCGGGCAATTTCTGAGGGGGTTCTTTAATGATCTGGACATAGCACAGATGGTCTGAGGGGGGTGTACTTTTTGCAAACCCTGCAGTACATTTCACCACAAGTGTGGGCTTCACGACGTTTCTCATAATCGACTACCTTGAAACACTCACGACAGTTGAACATCCTCTCGCAAAGTGGTTTTTTGGCCCCCTGGGCTACTAAGTGGCTGGCGTGACATTCGATGCCGTAGAAGGTACGCAAACACGTGTCACAAGTGATCACAGACCCCGCACATATTTGTGCCCGCATACAATGGAAACAGAAATCATTACACTTATGTGACCTAGGACGCCAGTACGGTTCGAGGCATTTGAAACAAAAATATTCAGAGGGGTAGAAGGGTTTTAAATTGGTTATGACGTTGTAGTGATTTTTTTCATTTAGCAAGAATAGACGTGCCCTGTGGTCGGTAGGGTCATTCTCACCAAGTACTAAAACTGGTATATTGTTTTGAAATTTATAGACGAAGATTGAATACTGGGATAAATGGTTTTTAAATTTTTCAAATGAGTCCGCACTCCCGCACTCTTTTCCCGGTTTCACCCGTGCTTTGCAGCAAAGATCTAACGCTTCATGCCTTTGTAGGGGATTGTTGGGTTTCGGATGAGATATTGATTCGTAATGTTTTTTAAGGGTGGGACTACGTGTGGAATCGTCGACGTACTTACGATGAGCAATGGCCACGCTGAGCGCCCGTGGGAGACATAAATAGTCGGTGTTTGTGATCCTCACTACCCCATGACGGTTTTTGCAGAAGACGTTAAAGGGTTGTAGTCCGCGTTTTTTAGGGACCCCATTACCACGTGGTAGTCGAACGATACTGAATGTAAGGGTGATGGGACCCAGGAAAAACTTCTCTACCTCATCATCGTAGAGGATTTCTTCGATTAGGTCCAACAATAGCCTGGCGTCGAGTTGGTCAGCCCGGCGGAAAGAAAGTTCCAGTTCCGCCCTTGAGGGGAGTGCGAGACTTCGAAGGGTGATTTGTACCTGGTCAGCAGGTTCAAACTGAGCTAAGACGGCCTCAGTCACACGACAGATACCGGTTTCGATATCGTCAGTCAATTGGAGGGTGATTTCACGGGCGAATAAATTAGACTTTTCATAAAATTTTTCGCCCTTGTTCATGATTTCGCATCCGGGAATGGAATCAATATCGATAGATGGTTGTGGTGATGGTAGGGTATCGGAGGACTGTGACGCTGGTGATTGAGGGTCTCCGCCCCCGACCTGGTCTACTTCTTCCTCGCTCAGATCCGAGTAATCCCAGTCCGTTGGCAGGGGGAGGTCTAGGTCGGTACCCGTACCCCCCTCCGGTCCGTCCAAAAACAAGGCTATATCCCGATCATGCTGCGATATCATAAAGTCTTCTAGCAGCTTAATTTCTTCAGCTACCGAGACCTTTAACTCCTCAGTCCGTTTTTGCATTCTTGTCAAGTACGAACCTCTTAGCCGTTCTGGGAGTAGAGTCCAAAACTGGTTGAGTTGTTCTATAGTGAGGCACTCCTCGGGGCTCTTAGGGGCCTGCCTCATGTAACCCACGAGATCCAAAAATGTCTCAATAAGGCTAAAGCTCACGTGGCGAAGGAAGGTCGGCAGCGTTGTCGGGACATCTGTGGGGTTTACGTTGATCAAGTAGCATAGCCAGAAATAAAGCTCGTAGATTTTCGCCAGGGGCCATGGTCTCGTAACAGCCATTTCTTCGAGTAACCAAGTTAAAGATTCTCCGTCCATGATGAGCAGGGTAGATTCAGAAGTTTGAACTGATTTTTTGACTCGGGTAACAGTCGTATTTATACCCCAAAATCCACCTTCCACCCTCGCATTTTTAAACCCCGCCCTGCACAAAAGAATCCCAGTGTGGAAAGATCTATATAGGCGAAAAAGTAGGGTCTGTCAAGGGATTTCAACAAAGGGTTCTTTTCTAGCGTCACGAATGGCCTGAAAAGCTTTACGTAGGGATTAAAGTGGGGACTGTCAGGTCTTTACAACAGGTCTGAATGCTCGTTCATTTAAGGCTTACGTAAATGGTGATAACTGGCCCGGACAAATAAAGTCCAGAGCTTTTGTTGAATACGTGAAAAACCCTCCAATAATAGGTATAAAAGGTTACATCGGGGTCAAAATATGTCAATCACAAGGGCTTAAGTTACGAGGTAGATGGAAAGACTTTGAATTATGGGGTTTATATTGACACGTGAATGGTCTAAACAGGTATTAAGCTCGTAGGCCTGACAATGGAAGGACAGGTCACAACGCGTTCTCTGAAAAGTTTTTTACTGAAAAATCCCCAAAATATTCTTATGGTATTGTGTATAATCCTAGTACTGGCAGTGTTAGAAGCGATAAACCTTTGTTTTCAGAATTTTGACATAAAAATCAGTATGCGTCCTATTGTTAATGGGTCTGACAACCTTAGAAAAGAAATAGTCATGTGAATCACAACCAGGTGGTGCAAGGGTTTTTCAAAATTGTGGGATTTTACGGGGTGACCAAGCCACCCTACCCCCCGACCACTTTCGGGTATAAAAACCCGGTAAAGTTTGCTTGAGTTATTTATTTGCGTCGCACCTTCTCAAGATGAACCAACCCTCGACCAACCTACCGAGTTAGTACCTTAGCCCATTTTTTAGCCAAGGACTTAGAATATTTTTCGGTACGAAACTTTCTTGAATTTACGATGGTCCCTCTTTCCAGTCGTAGTTGTCGATCCGACCACCGGGTACCATCGTAAAATTCCCGCATTAGCGACTGGTCGAAAGCTAAATCATAGGATCCAGCTTAGCGAGAAACTATACTTGACGTTCGGGTTTGCCAATGCCACGTTGGACATTGAGATTCGAATAATTTCGAAAGACAGTCTGGCTGGGTTCATTATCACACCTGGGGATTGGTCGGCCTTGGCCCGCCGCCTCGGTCCTCTGTCTGGCTGGACCTATGGTCAGGAAGAGACTCCTTTCGAAGTCACCATTAACGAGACCAGTCAGAACACCCTAAAGGCAATGGCCATTCACGATACCCTGAGGCTGACCAACGACGGGGCTATCGAGAAAGACATATCATTGTCTTCGGCAGAAGCTACCGAGCTACTCCGTATTTGTCCGAGTGTCACGGCTCATCTTGACCATCTAAATTCCCACCGTGAAGTATTCGAGGAGATGTACCATACGATCGCCGATTACTTGGTTAAAATTCGCGACATGTCGTTCAGCGATCGAAATACCCTGTCCCTATTCTTTGAGGATGTCCAGACTGAGAAGTTTGAAGCCGTCTACCAATATTTCATTGGCTATGTCAGCCCGTTTGCTGTAATTTCAGCCTTTGAGGAAACTTTGAAAAATAAAGGGCTGAAATCCGACTTTCGCGCTTATAACTTGTACGCGTTAATTAGTGGTCAATTGACCAAACTTAAAACGTGTTTAGTCCCTGGCCTGTAAACTGTTTTAAAAATCCGAGATTCAATAAAATTGTTTTTTACTATATTTTTTACTATATTTTTTTCAATTTAAGCCTATACCCCGCATTAACCACCTTGGAAGAATGAAAATGGAAAATTTAAATAGTCTACTAAATTTAGAAAATGTTTTGGGATGGGTCCCTCATCTTGGGTAAAAAGTAGCCGAAGTAGGACCTAAATTGGAACACTGGCGTCACCTGGTGGCCGTTTAACACATCCTACTATGTATAATTTAAAATAAATAAATAAATAAGAACTGCCAATTTAAATAACGCTAAATGGTAAAATATCCTAACAATTAAATCAGATAAAAATTTAACATCTAGTAACTATATCTAGAAAAATTGTCCCGCTAGGTGATGTCTACCTTAAGACAATGACACGTTCACCACAAGACATATATATATATATATATATATATATCGGAGGAGTGAAAATGATAAATTTAAATACTCTATGAAACTTAGAAAATATTTTTGGGGGCTAGGGCCCTCACCTGGGGAAAACTAGCCTAAGTAGCACCTAAATTGGAATACTGGCGACACCTGGCGCCCGTTTAGCCCAACCTAATATGTATAATTTAAAATAAATAAATAAATAAATAAATAATTAAATAACTACATAAAAACTATCAATTTAAATAACACTAAAATAACCTAACAATTAAAACAGATTAAATTAAAATCTAGAAAAATTGTCCCGCTAGGTGACGCCTACCTTGAGACATTGACACGTTCGTAAGATATATACAACCCTAACTTGTTAATACAACTAAAATAACCTGTAAGGTAGTCGGCCAATCAAAAAAGAAACAGTTGAGGAAATACCCAAAAACAGTTGAATTACCGAAAAAGACATTTATTTATAAAAATTAAAAAATATATATATATACAAAAATTTAAAAAATATATACAAAATTTTGTCTAGCGACCGAGCGGCCGGCCGTCCCGATCCGCGGGTCCCACGACGAAAGGCGACGATGACCGGCGAACAATATCCCGCACCCCCGCAAACATCGAGCGCTCCTGCTCAAAGAAGACGTTGCGGGTCGCGGGATCTATCGGGGCCATCGTCGCCCTCCAACCCTCGAGCTGGTCGAGCTCGGCGAGTACCCTTTCAAATAATAAAAATGAGCCTCACAAAAATAAATGAGAAATCGTTAACCACTTACCGGGTAGCGCTGACGTCGTAGGCTGCCAGGCAGTCTCCAGTCGCCACCGTGTTGTTGGAGACGACTACCTGGAGCTGGAAGAACAGCTCATCCGGGTACTCGCCGTACCTTGTGGCGTGGTGGGCGCAGTGGCCCGTCAGGTGGTAGAGGATGCTGAAAAAGTCATTACAATATTATAAAAACTACCTCTATTTAGGATGGGGAAGATTGTAAAAATTTACATGATGGAGTGAGCGTTTGGCCAAGGCTCGGGTGCCCCCCTCCGGGCGTAGCAGCAGCAGCCGCCAGCCCCGGCGAAAGCAAGCCATGGGTGCGTAGGACCAGGCCATCGCACGGGGCTGACGGTGACGTAGCCTGCCGGTTCTGGCGCCGCAAACTCGCCGCCGAGATTGATGGCGAGGGGTTCCGGTGACGCCGGCCTGGTTGTTAAATCCCAGGGGATATCGGGCGACGCCACCGGTGAATACGCCGATCCGCCCGGCGTCGATGGGGGCGAGTAAAGGGCGGGAGAGTACGCCGAGGGAGGGCTGGCTGGCGAGTAGGCTGTTGACTCTTCTGAGTCTGACGACTCCATATTGTACCTATAAATAAAATAGTATTACCTCCAAAATAATAGTTTTAATAACGGGTCGATATTTTAAGTTACTCTATTTCAAACTATAATAGTCTAAAAATACGTTTCAAACCAAAGTTATTTGCTATGTCGAAAGTTTTTTCGAAAAAAAATATCTAACTTAAAATATCGAGATTTCTTCTAAGTTTAAAGTTTTCATGCTTACGTGTAGTCGAATAGTAGAGAGCACATCTTTTTTTTTTTTTTTTTTTTCGATCCGTTCGGGAAGAGGCAGGAGCAGAATGATGACCATATACAAAATCCTATGGGTTTTTATACTAAAAATCGAACGCCTTAAATGGCCCACTATGGCTTCAACAATCCATAACACCGTGGTTTCGCAACCCTTTGGCCAGGTATAATAGCGCTTTTGACAGCTGAAATAATCCCGGGCCGGGTGACAGGTTAAAGGATGATTTTCATCCAATCCCTGGGTATTTTTGTAAGGGACCCCCCTCTTTTTTTTTTTTTTTTTTTTCAATACTCTTGACCATCGAAAAGGATTAGTCCGGGGTTGTTTTTGTAGGGCGTAAACAAGCGCGAGTTTATAGTTCTAGACCTCACGGCTATTTTCAATACCCGAGCTCTCATTAAATGGATTTTATATTCTGGCGAGATTTCTTTTGGAATAACCCATCCCTTCTTTCTTTTCATAGTCATAGTCCCATGGTCTCGTAACCCTTTTGACCTGTGGAAAAACAGTAGGAGCGAGAGGTTCGCGTATTCAATGTCTTTCATCCAATACCTTGATCTTTTTTTTTTTTTCTTTTTTTCTATACAACCAGGTTTTACCACCGAAAATGGTTAGCTCGTAGGTACAGTGTCTTCGTCGTTGCTTTTGTTAAACACGAGTTTATAGATGTACGACTATTTTCTATAACCGAACTGTTTTTAAATAGATTTTATATTCTGACGAGTTTGACATATTCTTTTGGAAGAAAAAGCCCATCCCTTCTTATTTTCGCCCTATTCTCAACCTATTTCTATAGAACAAGGTTTTTCCCCTTGAATTTCTAAAGATATACGTATATATGCGTAGAAAATGGTAAAACCACAGAAACGAACAATATTAAATAAAGAAAAATTAGCTTATCACTAGTATAGGCTTAATTACCGCGTAAGACAATTACCGCGTAAAACAATGTCCGCGCGGCCGCGTAAACGCGCGCGCGCGAAGGGGGCTGGCACCGCGAATCGCGACATAAACTATAAAATTAAATGTTTTTTCGACACTAGGTTCATTACAGTTTGAGTTTTAGAAGTAACATGTTACGATTCAATCATCCTTCACGTACCTTGGTCGTAGGAAGTTCCGGCAGCGGAAAAACTATGTTATGTCACCGTATAATAAAGGAGAGAGCCGCAATGTTTGACCCCCCAATAGCTCAAGTCGATTGGTATTACTCTGTTTGGCAACCAATTTACGATGAAATCAAGAAATTGGGTGTAAATTTTCTCGAAGGATTACCAGACGTATCAATTTACGACGGAAGCAGAAATGTATTATTAGTTTTCGATGACTTAATGAGTCAAAATAAAGGTGGGGTTGTAGGAGATATTTTTACGAAATATAGCCACCATAAATCTTTATCGGTTCTTTTTATTGTTCAAAATCTTTTTAATAAAAGTATCCGAGAAATCTCGTTAAACGCTACTTATATAATACTTTTCAAACAAACAAGAGACTTGAACCAGATCAATATTCTAGCCCGACAATTATGTCCTAGTAACTCAAAATTCATTCTGGAGAGTTATTTAGACTCTACTTCAAAACCTCATACGTATATAATATACGATCTTTCGCAAACAATTCCTGAAGCATGGCGTTTGAGAACGAATATTTTCCCCGATGAAGTTCTGACAGTATACACGCCCCGAAAACAATAAAACTCTTCACCCGAGTGTTAAACTATTCATTAAAGGTATGGCTCCCCGAGCGCGAACAAAGAAACCTCGCTCGAGTCCTGCGAAACGGAATGCTGACCTAATATCTGTCTTGGGTCGTGTAAAGCGCAGTCAGAGGGTCAGCATATTAAAATCTGCGCCCAAAGAATTGATCGAGGCGTTGAGCGAGGTAGCTTTAAACGCTTTAAGTGGTAATCTAAATTTAAGCCCTAAAAATACCTTACAATTAGCCCGTCATAAGAAAAATCTACGTCAGATTGGCGATCGACGACTAAATTGGCGCAAAAAGAAACATCTGTTAATTAACCAGAAAGGTAGCGGTTTCTTCTCGCTACTACTTCCGATCGCCGCATCGATCATTGGCAGTCTCGTAGGAAAATGAAACAATTCGTTAAAATGCATCTGGTTCCTTTACCAAACACATCCTTAAATCCCGTGAATGCTAGCGGACCCGGCCCCGCAGAAAATTCAGTCTCATCGGAAGGAGGGGCCGTGCCGAAAGAAAAAGCTGTTTTAAATACTCTCGACGTTGAAATGCGAAATATATTAGATGATCGCGAATTAGATGCTCGAACAAAGTGGATACAATATAGTCAGATTTTACAAAGAGCCCAAAATATAACCAAGAAAGAAATTAGTAAGCTGCCCTATGAACGCTGGCTAAATTTGTTTCCACTCAAATATAGAGGAGCTGCACGTAAAATTTTCGATCATTTGACAGAAAGCGACAATAGAGTAACGTGGTCGCCAATTAACGGCAACATCGTTATAGATGGTCACGCCATTAAGGATTCGGATATCAGCGAAATAATTTTTCATACTATTAAGCTTAGCGAGGGTAAAAACATTGCAACTCAGCCCGTAGGCTGGGGCGAATTCGCACCTTTTGTCAAGACGTTTTTACCGAAACACTCGGTCGTCGTCACACCCCTACGTCCGTTACCTTACAATACACCAAGCCGCTCTACGCCCTTAAAATTAAGATTACGTAGCGTGAAAAAGCCGGCTGTAAAAGCTACAAGAAAAACTGTAAACCCCATTAGAAAACGTCTCGGCTTACCGAGTAAAAACCCACCACCCCAACAATGGCTCACGTTCAAGACGACCAAATTAACACCCTAGAAGGAATTTATTTTGACGAAAATAATCCTGCTTCCTTTTCAAGTATCGACTCATTATATCAGACCGTTAAAGATAAGGGTATTTCGAGGGAGAATGTGAAAGAATTTCTAGAAGGTTCTGAAGCTTATACGCTTCACGTGACGGCTAGAAAGAAATTTAAACGGCGTAAAATTCCAGTGTCCAATATTGCCGATAGGTTTGAAATAGACTTGGCCGATATGCAGTCGCTAGCAAAATACAATGACGGCTATTATTAATGGGGATCGACTGTTTCTCGCGAAAAGCCTACAGTATCCCTTTAAAAAGAAAAACTGCCGATGAGGTTGTTAGAGCTTTGACAGAAATTTTCGTCGATATCGTTCCGCGCGCAATATTTAGCGACAGCGGGACGGAATTTTTAAATTCTAAAGTGCAAGCCTTACTAAAGAAACGTAAGATTAAATTTACCGCTATGGTATCTGAACCGCATCAGGCACCCTTTATCGAAAGGCTGAACCGTAGTATCAAACAGCGAATGTTTCGCTATTTCACCCACAACAACACCCGTCGATACGTGGATATTCTACCCTCACTAATCGCTGCCTATAATGGGGCTAAACATTCGGCGATTAAGATGGCTCCGGATCAAGTCCATACCGGAAACGTTTTACAAGTATATCGCAACATATACGGCGATAATAACAAACTTAAAGTCAAAGCCGCCAAATTTAAAACGGGGGATCATGAACGAATTAGCAAGCTTCGCTCGGTTTTCGCTAAAGGCTTTGAAGGGAAGGTGGAATATTTTGTTTCGTTTGTAGACCTTCCTAAAGATCAGAATTGTTGGGTTAGTAGCGAAAATGTCGGACCTTTACCTAACCCTCCCAAGTGATACTTCGATGGACCTTTTTCCTGACAACACCATGGCGTCATACGTCACTAAACTCCCAAACCCTATAGCCCTCGAGGGGGCGTGGGAATGCGCCTTGGTCGAACTAATCTACACGTCTAGTTTTTTCAACGTAAAAAAGAGTACCTTCAAAGAAGTAATGGCCGCCCGACGTACTCTAACCCCCCAGGATAACGAGGCGAAACTTCGTCTGGCCGAAGTCCCCGAAGGTCATTATCAGTCGATTGACCATTTATTACACGTCATCAACGAAGATGATATTTGCCGTACGAATTTCGCGTGCTTTCACCACGACGCTACAACTGGTTATATCAAACTAAAGACTGACGAAGAAGCTTCGATCGAAACTATTTTAACCGTACCGCGAGGCATTGCCGATATCATGGGTTACGAGGATTCTGACTACGTACACGGTCGAGCTGAAAAACAAGCGCGTATTGACTACCATGTTCCTTCTCAATTATACGTCTATACAGATATTGTAGACAACGTAATAGTGGGTGATTCCTTAGTTCCTCTTTTACGTATTATTCCCGTGGAAAACACCAATTATGGGAATACCGTAGTAAAGACCTTTGTTTCGCCATATTATTTGCCCTTGGCAAAAAACTACTTTGATAGTATCTCCATCCATATAAGAGATCATCTCGGCGAGCTCGCGCCATTTCAGTACGGAACCTTATCCTGCGTGGTTCACTTGAGACATGCGCCGCATGGCTAGCTTAGAAAAGTGCTGCTACAGCCAGTATTACTTGGCGCAAGCCCATAGTCAAACGGGTAGCGGCACGCGACCCGTGTATATCGGGCGAGCCTACCAGAGGGGGCACGGCATTGGAAATATTTTGGCCCGTTTTGAGCGTTATATCGCCCCCATCCTTTATAACGGGGCAAAATTTGTTGGAGAAAAGTTATTAGGGACTGGTACACGCGTTTTTAGTGACGTCATGAGCGGTCAAAACCTGAAAGACGCCGTCAAGCGGCGCGGTACCGAAACCTTAGACGAAGTTAGAAAACAGTACGGATCCGGGAAACCCCCTAAAAAAAGAAAAACGGCTAAAAGAGCAGCAAAAAAGCGTAAGAAAACTAAAAAAAGAAGCGGCAAACGACGAACTAGTTCAGTTAAACGTCAACTCCCTTTCAAGACGGTTCACGACATATTTTCAAGATAAAAAAAAAATGGGTGAAATCGTCAATTCAGCGTTAGATTTATTCACGGTCCCTCCAATTCAAACTTCTATCGAGCGCATTAAAACGGTAACGTATCAACCCCTAACATCGCTCAAAGGGGATCAGCCTATAGAATTTGAAATCTCGGCCAATAACGACGAATATATTGATACGTCACTTGTCATGCTATATACTAGAAATAAAATCACCAACAATGACGGTACAGACCTCACAGATGCTGATAACGTTGCCCCTGTTAATAATTTTCTACATTCGCAATTTGAACGTATTGATCTTTACGTTGGCGATTGTCTAGTTACCCCCTCTGCGAACCATTACGCGTATAGCTCCCTAATTTCCGCTCTTACTACATACGGAGGTGACGCCACTAATTCCCACCTACAAACGGCGATGTATTTTAAAGATACTAGCACACATATGGATTCCCTGACAGACAACCAAGGTCATTTAAAACGACGTCAGGCTACCGCTAAGTCGAAAGAATTTGAAATGTTCGGAGCGCTATATTTAGACTTTTTCAATATCTCCAAATACCTTCTAAATGGCGTACCCCTTAAATTAAAATTACACAAAAGCAAGCCTAGTTTTTGTTTATTAGGGAAAAAACCAACCGGCGGTGGGGGGTATAAATCCCAGATTCTGGAAGCCGTACTTTATGTTCCTAAAGTACAGGTGGCCCCAAAAATCTTACTAGCTCACGAACGAGCTTTGACAGCGAAGCCAGCGCAATACCCTTATACCCGCACGGAAACAAAGATATTTACCATCGCCCCCCACCTCCTAAACACCTCTATTGAAAATCTTTATCTAGGGGTTCTTCCCGAGAGAGTGATCGTCGCATTGGTTAACCATCGGGGACAGACTGGTGACCTCGAAAACAACCCTTTCAATTTTGCGAGTTTTGGATTAAACTACCTTTCATTATTTATAAACTCCGATCAAATCCCCGCTCGTCCGCTAAAACCCTGTTTTGGGAAAAAACCTTTTCGCGCGTGAATACTATACCCTTTTCTCAGGTGCAGATACTCACTATAGTGACAAAGGGTTAGGGGTCACCCTCGAAGATTACGGTGGGGGGTTCAGTCTATACGCCTTTGACCTTTCAATCGATTCCAGCGCAAGCGATTCTACGCACTGGAGCGCTACGCAACATGGACAACTCCGCCTGGAGTTGGGTTTTGATCAGGTGACAGCAAACACAGTTAGCTGCGTAGTATTTTCAGAATTTCAAGCTTTGTTACAGATTGACAAGAACCGCGCAGTGTCCATCACAGTATAATTATGAACGCCCCCCCCAGATAAGACATTGTTTGAGAAACGTCCCTAGTTTCAAAGGGGTTTTTTCTAGCGATACACTACCTCCACAGATTGACAGCTACCCGGCTTCGTATATTGTGAATTTCGATAATAGCGAAAAGCCCGGGACGCATTGGGTAGCCATTTATTTTGACAAGCGAGGCCACGCGGATTATTTTGATTCACTAGCGTTCGGACCAAACTTCATACGCCCCATTGCCCGATTTGTCAAACGAAACTCAATATCGCGCACCTACAATAGACGTCGTTTCCAATCTCTATCAAGTTCAGTGTGCGGGAAATACTGTATTCTATACCTGCTTCATCGTTCAAAGAAGAATGGAACACGCTCATTTGTAAAGAGTTTTTCCCGTAATCCCGAACGTAATGATAAACTTATTTCAAGCCTTTTCAAAAGACGTCACCTCTAAGTTCCTAACGTGTCGAGGGACTTCCCTCCTACCCCCTTTAAGGGATGGGCGAATTTTATTTAAAAAAAAAAAAAAAAAAAAAAGGGGTATATAAACTAGAACTTTTCGCTCTAAAAATCACAAGATTCTCGAAATCCAGCACCCTACCACCATCAAGATGACCACAGCAGCAGCCATAATCGAAATGGAGTATCTCAACGGCCGAAACAAGGTCCGCTGTTTCGGTCGGGGACCCGATATGGTCGTGAAGGAGTTAACCGTCTCCGCCATCGCCCCGGTGCCCGTCCTCGTCTCGTGGACGTTCGCCTCCCCATATGAGGCCAAGTACCTGCCCCCCGCCATCGCCAGTACCAACCGGTACATCACCAGAAACCTCCATGGGCTGGCGTTTGACGGGGGCGACGTAGACCCCGCGAGGTTGGAGGGCCTCCTCGTCCGGGCCCCCAGAGGGGCTTCGTCCCTGTGGACGACTGGGTCGGCGAAAGCAGACCTCCTCGAGGATTATCTGAATAGGCCCGTGGGGGACCTCAACGACGTGCTATGTCCTCGTCCGACCGTAGAGGACGTTTCCCTACGGTGCGGACACCCCCACGGGTCAACCACCACAGCCCGCCCTTGCGCCACGGAGCGCGCGTGGGCTAAGGCCAGGTTTCTGGCCGCCTACCCACGTTTTTAATTTTTTTTTTTTTTTTTTAATTATTTTGTTATTATTATTATTTTGTTTTTTAATTTGTTTGTTATTATTATTATTTTGTTTTTAATTTGTTTGTTTTTTAATTTTTGTCATTAAATATTTTGGATCTATTTCACGCTCCCTTTATTTACTAAAAACAATAAGCCTATACTAAATACTAAAAGTCGACCGTTCGTGACTTTTAGGGTTTTTTGATATTACTTCACTAGCCCTTTATTTCCACCAAAATAAGTCGATCCTTAAATACTATAAGTCTTCCATTCTTCAATTCATTCGGCCGCCCGCAGTTATGGACAACGAGCGTCTGCGTTTCATGTCTTTCTACGAATATCCCCACGTACAGGTATCACAACTCTTAATGGCGAGAGCAGGGTTTTACTACCTTAACAAAGGGGGTGATATAGTCGAGTGTTTTGCTTGTCACGGTCGTCTCGAAGCATGGGGAACCACCGATAATCCTTTGTACGAACATAAAGAAAAATTTCCACACTGCGCTTTCATTCAGAGGATCACCCTTTTAGACGAAGACGGAGGGGCCGACGTTACGGGGAAATACCGTACGCCGTCGGGTCTAGTAGGAGGTCAACCTGAAAACCATGGTAACTACCATTTAAAGCCGCCACCACCCCCTATCATAGACAAGTCGCAACCTGAAAACCCCCCTTTCATTACTGTAAAAGCATCGCGGAGGGACGTAGAAAAACTGGTGTTAGAATATCACGTAAAAAAAGTATTGAACAATGCGAAAGGTACGATTTGACAATTTTGTTCAGACTTATTACATAAGTACCGAAGACCGAACAAATTACGATATACGCGACGCCATGAGATTTCGGTACCGGATTAAAAAAACTGGGGAATTGTTACAACCTGTATTAAACTCTATGATGTTTCGCGGTCGGGTGAAACAAATGGAACTATTGTTGGCCCCCATGATCTATACTAAACTTACTAAAACTCGTCCGAACACGAAATTGGGGGTGTAAATTCTCACCCCCACATTGAACCTACGAAACATTCGACTCTAAAATCTACAAATCACTTGGCTTCGACGATTGAAACGACTAGCAGGCAAAAATATGCTCGCCTCCCGAGCCCCTAAACGCGGGCATCCCAGCGGCCCGTCCGGCACACGAAGACGACAGCTCGGCGGACCCTCACCGACAGCTCGACGGCAAAAAATGCGTAAAACTGACCAGCCTAAAAAATTAAACTCAAAGTTCTATCTCGGAAAAAACTTGTACGTTACTTTCGGTCTAATAAACTACGACCGCTTCGAATTACTTATTCGCCGACCCGACTCGCTGATCGGATTCTCTCTCCCTCTTAACGCTTGGGAAAAGCTGGTGGGCAATTACGCCACTCTACTTGCCATCACTAAAACTATCGACGGCGCCTCGTACGAACTATGCCTGGACGAGCAAGATGAACAGTTTTTTTACGCCACGGCTGACTCCTCGGGGCTCACATTCACCCTTAATGAGGATAATAAATTCAAAATCACCCCTGACGAGGCGAAACTCCTCAAACTTGAAATAGGAACCATAAACGGATGCATGTTTAGCACTGTGGAAGACTTGTTTACCTCTCTACACGGACCATTGTTTACTAACAGCTATATACGCAACAGTACCTCGACGTGTGAATCAACAGGGAAAAAATTTGACGAAATAGCCAACTACATTATGAATTACGTAAGCGTGAGCGAAATTTTAAAGAAATTTAACGAAAGGCTAGAATCCCGTAAATGTACGTGCTCTTTAAGAGCCGATAATTTGTTTTTGCTAGTTTTCTCACAACGTCACAATCTAAAAGAAGCGTTGAGCTGTGCTACTGACTGAAAATGTGTAGTACGTAAGAATTTTACTAATAAAAATTACGAGACTCTCTCTTTACGTTGTGTTTTTATTAGTTTAAGCCTATTTCTAAACCTATCTTTTCGAGATGCGTTTCACGCTAGAAATCCGCCCTAAAAGACCTCAGTTGTGTAGGTACAAGAGATTCAGTGAGGTACAAAAGGGAAGGAGAGATACGAGGGTCAGGAGGGGAAAGCACACTTTGTCCCCCTCTGCAAGCGATTCACCGATGAATAGAAATATTAAGGGAAGGAGAGATACGAGGGTCAGGAGGGGAAAGCACAGTTTGTCCCCCTCTGCAATCGATTCACCGATGAACAGAAATATTAGGGGAAGGAGAGATACGAGGGTCAGGAGGGGAAAGCACACTGCGTCCCCCCTTCGGACCCCTTATCGGTGAATCGCTTGCCTTATCTCTCGTATGTCTATAACGACGTCAATCAACCCGTCCCTCTCACCCCCGCAGAATTTTTAATTGGGAAAAGAATCACTTGCCTCCCCCCTCAGAAATTTCCAAATATCAAATTACCGTCTACGCGGATGGAACTAATCCAAACGGCTAAAATACAGACAATTATTGATACAAAGCCTTTGATGGAGCTACGAACAGCCCATCACGCCGCGGTCATAAAAGAGAAAAGGGTAATTGCCTTAGGAGATGTCATGCTTGTTCATGAGGATAAACTGCCTAAGCAGGTATGGAAGCTTGGTATAATTACTGAACTCTTTTATGGCCGCGATGGCAAAGTAAGAGCGTGCCAGTTAAGAATGGCAAACGGAAACCACATTAGAAGGCCCGTTCAATTAATTTACGCGTTAGAAATTAACGATATTAAAAATGATTAAGACATTTCTCTTGAACTATGGAAATACTATCACAGTATTTCGGGGGGAGTGTAGAAAAATGTCGGTTAAAATTAAATAACATTAAATATAAACTAAAATACTAAACTTAAAATTAATTTCTTAAATAATTCTTTCATTTCTTAAAATATAAATTCCACTAAATAATATTATAAATTGAAAACCGATGTTGAAAGAAGACCCCACAGTTTGCTTACAAAAATAAATAGATAAATGAGCAATAAAAGCTTTGACAGGCGCTTGCTGCAGGGAAATAAGAGTTTCTTAGAAGGTGAGGATTTCAAACCTAATGGGTTTTAGCTAGAAATCCGGGTTTGGGAAGCATTGTATTAAGTCAAAGCGGCGTTTCTTATCGCAGGACGTTTGGACGCCGCGCTATGGGTCCCATCCCCGGGCTCATTATAACCAAAAGCGAAATTCTCCCTTTACACCCCTAAAAGCTCTGTAGTATCGCGCCTGTTAAGATTCCAAAAAATAAGAAGCGGCTGTGGGGGAATAAAAACTGTATTCGGAGGAAGCATTTCAAAACTTCCTCACTTCGTTTTAGAATTTAAAAGAGAGTAGAACCTTCTACAACAATAAATAAAAAGGTCAAACTCAAATTTATCGAAGTCATTATTTCATTACTATTAAAATTATTATTATTATTAGTGCCGCGAATTAAAGTATTCTAGATTAATTATAACCAGTTCAATCAATACTTAACCTGCCAGCATTAATTATATTATAAAGGAAAAAGTAAGGTATCTCCGGTTCTACAGATTCAAGCGTTAGAGACCGAAGTGCCAAACGTCTAAACTAAAAATAGTGTTTAGCTTTTCTTTAGTGTAGTCTCAGTAATTTTGGAACATCCTTATCCTCTTTAGCGAACTCAACTTTAATTTCAAGTAAAGCAGCCTCGTAAGATATATCCTCAGTTTCCAATTCCACGCTATATGACGTAGAGGCTACGCTAGATATTCCTTTCCGTCTAACCTTGTTTGAAGTCGTAACGTTGGGGCTCCCATTCAGTGTTGTGCTAAGTGGTACGTTTGTACTTTTTTGGTGCATTTTGAAATTTTTGGTACGAAAATAAGTTTTCAAATTTTCAATAGGAATATGGTACATTTCGAATTTTTTTCAAATAAAGCACGTTTTTGAATTTTTTAATGGCTTTTTGGTACACTTAGATATTTGGGGATTGAATTTGAAAATTGAATATAATTTTTTCAAGTTTATGTAGTGCATTTTTCCTATAAGCTCAGAAAAGCATTCTCGGAATGTACTCTTCTAAGTATGGGGTTTGGGGGTTTCCCATTCTTTTATTCTGTTGAAACTTGAAGGATTTTACAACAATGAGAATTATTTACTAGGGAGCTTTACTTCGCACGTGCAGTGTGCTTATCACTTAGAGCTGATAATTCCAGTACCCCCCGCCAAGAACAGCCGAGAAAAACTGTACAATACCTTCCTACGCTGGGTTCATCTCAGCTCTACATATTGCTAATAATAATGAATAAAATTAAATTAATTTATTTATCAAGAATTTAATTGCTCGATATTCCTAGACAATGATAATAAACTATAACAAGTTAAATTTAATTAAAATATTTAAATAAAAAAAAATAATAGATGGCGCTTAATGCGCTAAAGATATTGGAGCAAAACGGCACCCAAAACTGAACTGAACTAAAATGACGTCATAATCCTAAAAGTACGTTTTCCTCCTAAAACCCCACAAAAAGTACGTTTTGGGCTGAGAAGAGTACGTTCCCAAAATCGGCCGGCACACACTGCTCCCATTTCTCTTTTTTTCGAGCCACCTGATGTGCCTAGGCTTTTGGGAAAGCTTTTGAATCAAATACCTCTAAAAATTGGGTAAAACGTTAATATAGGATTTTCAATTAAAAAACGTCCTTCTCAAGCAAAGTGCTTGGTTTTTGTTCCAAAATTAAAAGGGGTGTGCGAGCGTACACGCATATTGAAAGATCAAATTATTAAAATGGAAAATTAAGAGCTAAATTTGGTACTCAAAGGCTCTAAAGCAGATTTTTAAAGCTTTATTAAGGCTCGAAAGCAGATTTTTAAAGGTCGATAAAATCTCGAAAGCTGGTTTTATACTAATCCTTAAAGTTCGCCTCTAAGCTCTGTCAGGAAAATTTTCAAAGCTCGAACTCAGCTCGAAACAAAAATCTCAGGGCTCGCACCCCTCTAAAAATTACAAACCTTAATATGCTCTACTTACATATGGAACTCTACTAGTCTTGTCAACATTAACGCAAGGATATTTCTTCAACATTAACTGTCCAACAGTGTCATACTCCCCTTTAGTGTCCATCTTATATTTGGCAAGAAGACCATACGCTAGCTGCGACACAAGTTCAGGAAACATTGCCATAGGCTTTCCTCCCACCAATCTGGATTCAACGTAGTCAGAAAACTTTGGTAGTGTAATTTGATATTGTCTTTCAAATGGTTGTGGCTTTGAGTAAAGAAATGGTCTACTGGTTAATCATACAAAACCATACTATACATAGTTTTCACTTTGGGGGCAAAATAAATTTCCAACCCTCTTACCCAGCTTTCCCTTCATTGCAGGGTTGCCGGGAGCTTGTGAGCGCAGTTCAGAACGGATCAGTTCATATTCCGGAACTGCTAGCCTTTCTCTCTGCATCAGTTTGCGCTCACAAGTGGTTGGCAACTCTGGGGGAACAGCATTTACCCCCTTTAGTGAAAACTATGTGTAACTTATCAAGAAATACACTTACCATTTCTTTGGAGGAAGAAGGGAGAACCGATACTTGAATTTGATCATCATTTGCATCTGTACAATTTTCCATTATCGATAAATCAGAATGATTTGGTGTGGTATGTAATTCGCTGGCATTGCGGATAAAAGCTGTACTATTATCAAGTTGAAAACTCGGAGAACCAACTAAAACAATATCATCCTCCAAAATAGCCTGAATGGAAAAAATATATTCATAAATCACGCACTTAGGAAGAGTGAACCAATATAGTGTTTCAAAATTGAAAAACATATCAGCATACCTGATTATCCAATGTGTTGGGTTGGTCAACATCATCATTTTCATTTATAATCATTATGACTTCTCCAGTAAACATTGCCAAAACCTCCCAATCGTCTATTTCAGTCCCATCTGATTCTAAAACAGCTGTTATTCCAACAAGGGAATTTGTATTGATGTTTAATTTCATACATGCTGAAACAAGTTTAAAAAATTTATCATTAAAAAAAATTATATTTATACAAAATTATTATTTTAAGAATAAAGAAATTTTACCTGACAAAAGAAAATCCTGGAAATTCGTGGCAATTACGGCTTTCCTTATTTTTCCGCCTTTTCGTGTTATTTTAAACAGAGGCATAGAAGGCAGCGATCTTATACTTATCAAAAATTCGCTAAAAATCATAAAAACTACAATTAGAAAAAAATTATACATTGATTGCGAGATCTGCTGATTGATTTTCACTTACCACTCTAAGCAGGGCTATTTTCCAAAATAAAATCTTGGAAAGATACACATGATAAGTTTCACAATCAGTCACCAAACATTCTATAAATATATTACAAGCTTGGAGGCCTCTCCATCCCTCATAGAAAACCTGTCTTTTAGATGAAAAAAAAATATTTTCAAGGCTGCAACTGACTGAGAGTAAAATTTTTTTTTTTTTTTTTTTTTTTTTTTTTTTTTTTTGAGATTGGATATTCCAAGAAATTATATTGGTATTTGATCTAAACAGACACAGCAGGTGTTTTATTTGACAAAAAAGCAGGGCCTTTGTCAAATTCAGATAGTTGGGCAAACATAAGTTTAAACCACCCTCAATGTACACAACCAACTAAGCTAAGCTCCTGCCTATGTCTCTGATTTGGAGCCTTAGCTATAAAGGGGATCCTGCCACCACATGTTTTAGGGCTTGCATTGTAATCTCAATGTGTTATCAATTTTATGGAGCTTTGGGTTATTTGGATTTTGGCTAAATTTGAATAATTAATTATTCAAATGCTTATATAAGCGGAATAATTAATTATTCAAATGCTTATATAAGCGGAATAATTAATTATTCAAATGCTTATATAAGCGGAATAATTAATTATTCAAATGCTTATATAAGCGGAATAATTAATTATTCAAATGCTTATATAAGCGGAATAAATTATTCAAATGCTTATATTAGCGGAATAATTATTCAAATGCTTATATAAGCATAAGTGGAATAATTATTCAAATGCTTATATAAGCATAAGTGGAATAATTATTCAAATTCTTATATAAGCATAAGTGGAATAATTATTCAAATGCTTATATAAGCATAAGTGGAATAATTATTCAAATGCTTATATAAGTAACAAGGCAAGATTTCTTCACACAAGACTATATATATTTAATACTGCATTAGCCAAAATTAAAATAAACCTATAAAATTATTTCAAATAATTAATTCATCTATACTATTTGGTTGGGATTGAGTGTTCAATTTTCATATAAGGGCATGGTAGCTCCTGTTAATTAAAATTTCAGTATAATACCTTGGAATTAACCCAATTAAAAATAAAACTGAAACATACTTATAAAATTATGTGTCGGGAACTAAAGTAACTCCACATTTTCAACGTTGTACAGCATAACGTGTAATTTGTTTTCAACAGTATGAGAGACTTGCGGCCACATGTACTGAAGTTTTTTTATAGGATATAGAAGCTATCTTCCAAAGTTTGGTTTTGTACAAACGTACCGATTCAAATGTGCGTCGAAATAATCAATTTCGGTTTGGGTGCCAATAACATAAGCCTCAAGATTGATACAAACAGGGTTATCAACAATCATAAAAGTTGGGCCACCTTCATCTGAGAATGATTGAACAAGTACCGTACTGCTCTCATAAACATGTCCGTATATCGAAATAGCAGGGCTGATGTGCATTATTTTAATATCTGCTGCATTAGCGTCGAACGAGAAGAGTAATGCCTTTATGTCCTCTTCTAAATTGCACTCGTAGCCTTCTTTAATTTGGTCAATATCACCAAGAAAATGCTGGTTTTTCCCACCATAACCATTGGCTTGTTCTAAACAGAGCCATCGTTGGTGCTTAAAAGCCATGGTTTTTGGCACTGATTTAAAGCACCTCCACTTTTTTCCTTTAAAATAGGAGTGCTTACTCTCAAATCTCATGCAAGAATGATACCGTATCGGACCGTAATTTTTTAGTTGTTCAGGAAGATGTATTAGATAGTGCATTTTGGGAGTAAAACTGGAGTCCGGGTACAAAATAATAAAATTCTCGTTATGCTCTGCAATTAGGCATTTTAGATTTATAACAGCACTCTCATTGGCGACTGATGATAGGCATATCTGTGTTATCTGCGTTAAAATTAGATAATTTTTCCAGTGTGGATTGCCAACTGGCACTTCACTCCCAATGTACAACGGCATGAGAAATAGCAAGGTTTTCATAGCCGAAGCAGTTTGCTTCATATCGCCAGAATGCATCAAATGCTTCCTTTCTATCAATGAGGGTTTAACTTCTCGCTCATACTTCTTATATCTGAATGACTGGATAGCGTAATTTAGCTGATCGAGGCTAAAAAGCTTAAGATTGTAAATGAAGTGGTGGAGTATTAGTCGAGTTTCATGTTTTACGATTACTTCTAAAAGTACATGCATTGGGTCAATCAGGAGGTCTTTTGTTACTTGGAAATCTGGTACACCAAGTAAATCAGATTTTCTATTCACGCCATATTTCCTTGACCAGTAAACTCTTGCTTTTTTGTTGCAATTGGCTAACGCTGTTAAACGGTCATTATGTTCATGTTCATCACGCAGTGGAAATGTTTCAGTCAAAATTGAGGAGTTAATTTCAGTTTTGTTTATTTCACAAGTTCTGCAAAATTTATATGTGTTACCAACACCTTCTTTAAATCCACCAATTTCTAGGGCAGCGAGGGTATCACCGAGTACGAAAGCCAATTTTCCTTTTACTACTCTCTCCACCCCATTGATTCGACACTGTACACCAGTAGCCATTTCTTTCATTTCGAGTTTAAAAGTTTCTAGTAATAAATTGGTTGGGAATTTTTTTAAATCTTTTTGTTTGACAACAGCCAGAAGCTGTATGGAAGTTAACTTGGAACGCAAATAAGGCGGTATATTTAAAGGTTGCCAATAAAACACAGTTACTTTGTGAATTTTGGCATGAGCCCCAATAGGGTTGGCTATTTCCAAGTCATCCAGGTATAATGAAAACAACAAATTTAACACTCCATTTTCTTCCTCTATAACAGGGCATTTACGTTTCAATTCTAAACCATCAAAAATATCGGATATAACATTTTTACTGTCCCTTTTTAATGAGATGATTTCTTCAACTTCAGGCATGGCGAGCAAATTTTTTACTGAGGGTAGGAATGGGATGTACTGCGCAAAAGCTATTTAGTTTTGAAAAATCCTTCTCTCATATAAGAGCTTTCCAAGCCTTGGAAAAGCCTCCTACTCCCGTCATCAGTTTTAGCCTGTTGGTAATGATCTATCAGTTCTTTTGTACTTGTCATAATGTCAGATACCAACTCATCAGATAAACCATGCTTTTCTTTGAGTTTCAAGAGGTAACAAGCCCTATATGTTGTTGAACAGAGATACGTGGTTCATTATCTTTGTCACATTGGTCACGTATACCTAATTCCAATGGAAACTGTAACTCATTGACTGCGGAATTATCGCAGACTTCATTAACGCCTTGGTGTTTTCTAAATTTATGACTTCGATACGCGTTACTATTTTTGAAACCGCACCACATACATTGCATCGAAATCGTATGTTGAATTAATTGGTGATCATATCTAGTGTAATACGTACAATACTGGCAAACTTTCAAGTCTGCCATATCAAATGCCTTGATCTTAAGGAGCAACTAACAAAGAACAAAAATAATATAAAAATTAAAAAATATATTATATCTGATATCGGAACACAACCCACTTAGGGAGTTTTCAAGAATAGCTGCTGCCGCGATTTTTTATTTTATTTTTATTTTTTTTAATTCGGTATAATGAGAAAAAAATTATGGTGAAAAAATTTTCTACCGCAAAGCATTATTAAGAAAGTTACAAGAAATTGAAATTTTAACCTTTCTATGTAAAAATCCCATAGATTATATTTTTTTTTTCTCCCCACACAAGATGAATCATTACCATAATTCTTTTTGACTGAGTTTTTACTTAACCTAACCTAACCTTACCTAACTTAATATTGAAATTTATTCTATGTGAAATAATGTCAAATTTGCTGCAGCAGCTATTCTTGAATCTAACCCAATTGTTTGATGTGGAAATAAATTATTAGTATATTTTGCTCTGATATCAAATAGAATTAATTTTATCAGAAATAGATGAACCGAAATTATCAGCGAGCTATTCCTCTAACAGAAGAGAGAAGTTATTTGATTCTAAAATTTCTATTATTATAGCAGGTATACATCTAATTTATCTAAACTTTTCACAAGGAGACTCTGCACTTTTAATTAGTTTTTTATGATGAAGTAATAACTTCAAAACATTGTCGTAATAAATTTTTTTTTAAAAATTATTTAAAAGTGCAGAGTTTCCCTGTGAAAAGTTTATAGATAAAAAAGTTATTTTTATTACGATAAATTATTTCATACCTTAAAAATATCCAAATGCCGTTTGCATCGCGTTTTAGGTTTATCTCTGGCGTGACATTTTCGCAAAAAAGTCACCTTAAAAAAGATGAATTTTAGAAAGCCAAGGCTTAATTTATAATTTACGTTTGTCGTTATACCGCCCAAGGTAACTACCTGGAAAAGGAAAATATATTATAAAAATGCTATTCATTTTTAATTGAAATTTGAAAACAATAGAATTTACTTTATGGTCTTTACCTTCTTATTAAATTATGAAAATGTTAGTCCGAGCTTCGGACTTCGGTTAACTATTCTCTTCGCCAAAATTGGCGATCGTTACGTCATGGGCTACCGTTTCAGTCCAGCGTGGGAAATAAGGCGGTGGCCCAGGGCAAATGACCACTTAAATTTTAGAAAGCCAAGGCTTAATTTATAATTTACGTTTGTCGTTATACCGACCAAGGTAACTATCTGGAAAGGGAAAATATATTATAAAAATGCTATTCATTTTTAATTGAAATTTGAAAACAATAGAATTTACTTTATGGTCTTTATCTTCTTATTAAATTATGAAAATGTTAGTCCGAGCTTCGGACTTCGGTTAACTATTCTCTTCGCCAAAATTGGCGATCGTTACGTTATGGCAGCGTTGCCAGATCGGAAATTGAAAATTATATTATCCACGTTCAAAAATTATTGAATTCTTGGCGGAATTATTGCACCTCCCCTGAACGGCCGGGGCAAAGGAATTTTGGCGGGAATCTCTAACTTAAAACGAGTTATTGCGCGTACACTATCTTAAATCATTATTATATTTGGAATTTATATTTATATAAATATAATTATATAAATATAATTGAATTTGGAAATAAGGCGGTGGCCCAGGGCAAATGACCACTTAAAAAATTGCCTGTACCAGTTTATTAAATAAATCGGAGGGGGTAAAGTGGTCCACTGGACCACTAAAAAAATTCAAGTGTTTTTCCACACTTTTCTTGATTCTTGAATATTTGGATTTTGAAACAAATTTTGTAGTTTGTAGGTCCATATCATTAAGAGCCAATTTACTATTCTTTGTGACGCCTCGCTGAGGAGAGGAGGGAGTTTGGGGACTAAAAGAGGGAAATCATAGAGAATAGAGAAAAGGAGTGGCAGGCGGGGCCAAACTTGTTTCCCCTCTAGTTAAGCTTAGGTGTATGTACACGCATTACTACGCGTACGCCGTACGCGCAGTCCAGAGAAACTTCCGGTTTTGATCTTGTAAACTAACCGAAACTCTTGTCTACCAATTTTTGGAGCAATTTTTTACGCTTGTAGAGCGGGGGAGCCTCCACTCAAAAGGGCCTTTTTTTTTACTGTTCTGTTCTGGGTATAGGATATTATGTGTTTTTTAGTTTTGGATTATTTTGGTGGCCCTTAAACGGACCGTTGTTTTTACTGTTCTGGGTATAGGATGTTATGTGTTTTTTAGTTTTGGATTATTTTGGTGGCCCTTAAAAGGGCCGTTTTTTTAGTCCAAGTAATGGGCGCCTTTTGGAAAATTAGCGCATTCAAATAGGTATCTTTCCCTGGCCCGTTTTTCTTCTACCCTCCGTATTTCCGCCCGTTTTAGTCGCTCTTCCGCCCGTTTATGCCTCATTTCCCTTAACCTCTCCTCGGTAACTTCTTCGAAGGACTTCTTGTCCACCTGGACACTCATGTCCCGCAGTCGGGGCTTTTCTTTAAATTTTTGAATTTCTTCTTTTAAATTGACAATCTCTTCCTTCATCGCTTCAATATGTGACATTTTGTGGTTAGACAAATCCAATATAAACGATGCTCTTAAAATGACGCTCAATATATACCTTGCAAATCCCCCCCTGAGTGTTACCCCGCTCCTATGACAATGTTCTCACGAGCAGACTCCTCCCATATCAAAATATAATATTTGACTTCTGAAAAGTGAAAATGAAGAAACGATTGCACACCATGTTATTTGCCTTAGTTCATTAATACAGTCAAGCCAGGGTGCTGCCACTACCCTATTTTTATTTTTGGTATTTCCCTAGAAGAACGCCTGCTTTTTTTATATTGTTGATTTAGAATATACAAAGCGCGATTGAAACACCCGGAATGTTTCAGCATCTAGGAAGCTACTCTTTCATCTATCCCTACAAATGTGCCTCTTGGGATTGATGCGGCTTAGCCTTCTGCGCGCGCTAACATTTGACGCTTTCGAGGTAGTGTTTAGTGCGTCTCAAATTTAGCCCCTATGAGCCCCCCCCCCAAATTAAAATTATCTCTTCTGTAATTTTTTTCAGTGTTTTCGGCTTCCAATTGGCAGTTATCCGTTTGAGTATCGGTTAACTCGGTTTAACTGGTAAATATCTGCTTAAAATAACCGAATCAGTTTGAGTAGATATTTCGGAAAAAAAAAATCAGTTAATAACAGATTGAATAAAAAAATGGGCGGTTAAACATTTTTTAACCGTTAACTTATTTGAGTAATATCCGATACGCGAAATAGATAACTTTTTGTTCTAAACAGATAGGTTTTGAGCATTATAATAGTGGATAGTAAATAATGAGGAGGTCAAAAAAGTGAAAAATTAAGTTTCACATAAAAAATGTGGAATAACGTAGTTGAAGGGAAGTTATGAAACTTACTAAATTATTTACACTCTAAATACACATCAATTTATTTCTATAGTTGTAATATTTATATTCTATTCGGTTGTACTTGGCTACAACTATGCAAATAAATTATATCTTGTGGGGTTAAAAATTGTAAAGTCAAAGGCAGGGCATGAATTGCAAATAAAAAAGTTGCGATTCACGCGCTGCTTTTGACTGTACAATTTTGCGTTGAAGAATTTGGCTCTAAGTCTGTAGTTTGATGTCGAATTATTATTATTAAATGTAGGGAGTAAAAAGCTCTGGTCCAAAGTGGAAGGTACAGCTTGACAAATGTTCCTACCTCTAACAAATATTCTCTAAAATCGTTCATGCTGCTAATTATAATCGATTTCTAGTTTTGGTTTATGCTCCCTTTAAACTCGAAAAGAGGTTTTATTCTTTTGTTGAATAGCGCGTACGATCAGGGAACCACAGGTGTTCCCTGGTACGATATTGGCGACGAGAAAGTCGGTTTTAACCTTTCCCGAGGAAAAATCGGACTCCCTTTTTCCGAAAATTAACCATATGCGTTTCAAATAAATAAATAATATTTTGGTATATGCAAGAAAGAGTAATTTTATACAAATATATTTAGGTATCCATAGGGGTATACGGATAGCTCGGGCTATTTATAATATTTTAGCCAAATTAGCCCATCCTTCGAACTAGTAAATCCCTCGGGCTACCCATTCCATCTTGTAATCTTTAAATTAGGTTATGGAAAATAGCCCATGGGTCATTCCATGTCAATTCGACTAATGGAGAAAGGGCCTAATTTTTAATTTCAACCATTATTTTTCTACGGATATATAAGCGTAAGAAACTGATATATACCAAGTTTCAAACTCCAAAAAAATTATTTCTCAAGTTATAATTTTTTCAATTTTTTTTGGATAAATTTGGATTTTAAATTTTCAAATTCGGTTTTCTTTAATAACTTTAGAATTAATAGACTTAAATGAATGAAAATTCATATGATAGACGCAAATGAGGTGCTGAATGCGAAATTTTAGCCAAAAACACTGAGAAAAAATTACAGAACGAGATAATTTTAATTTTTGGGGGTCCCATAGGGGCCAAATTTGAGACTTGAACACCACCTTCAAAAATTCTGAAAATTTAATATTTTTGGCCCAATAGACTATCTGCTTCAAATTATAAATGGGATCAATGAGAAACAATTTTAAAGTACAAAAAAAAAAAGATTTTCAAAAAATTAAAAACTGTTTTTCATATATGATGTAGTTGAGGGTATAATACAATATTGTATTATACCCTTAACTACATCATATATATGAAAAACGGTTTTTAATTTTTTGAAAATAATTTTTTTTTGTACTTTAAAATTGTTTCTCATTGATCCCAAAAATGATTTTCAAAAAATTAAAAACTATTTTTCATATATATGATGTAGTTAAGGGTATAGTACAATATTGTATTATACCCTCAACTACATCATATATATGAAAAACAGTTTTTAATTTTTTGAAAATCATTTTTTTTGTACTTTAAAATTGTTTCTCATTGATCCCATTTATAATTTGAAGTAGATAGTCTATTGGGCCAAAAATATTAAATTTTCAGAATTTTTGAAGGTGGTGTTCAAGTCTCAAATTTGGCCCCTATGGGACCCCCAAAAATTAAAATTATCTCGTTCTGTAATTTTTTCTCAGTGTTTTTGGCTTAAATTTCGCATTCAGCACCTCATTTGCGTCTATCATATGAATTTTCATTCATTTAAGTCTATTAATTCTAAAGTTATTAAAGAAAACCGAATTTGAAAATTTAAAATCCAAATTTATCCAAAAAAATTGAAAAAATTATAACTTGAGAAATAATTTTTTTTGGAGTCTGAAACTTGGTATATATCAGTTTCTTACGCTTATATATCCGTAGAAAAATAATGGTTGAAATTAAAAATTAGGCCCTTTTTCCATTAGTCGAATTGACATGGAATGACCCCAATCCCTCCAACTAGGTAATCCCTAGCTCGGGCTAAACCGTTCCTGTTGTAATATTTTAGGTAAGATTAGGTTAAGTTAGTTAATCCCTCGAATTACCCCATCCCTTTTTTACTACTTTAGGTAAGGTTAGGTTAGTTAATCTCCGTCTTTCGAGATTTGTACCAGGGTCTCAATTACAAATAGATTGAAGCCTCAATTAAATGCTATAATTTTTATTCAGCATTAGTAAGAATTAAGGTTCAATAGACCTGTAAAATAATTGGCATATTAACGACGAAATTAGTAAACAATAACATAATACGTTTTGAAAAAAAATTGGCGCGCGAGAGTACGAGAGGAAGGACAAAAATTAAGGCGCGTGAAAAGAAATGGCAGTTGGAAAAAATAGATTTGAGATAAAAGACTTGTACGAAAAAATGAGGGTTAAGAAATAAAAGAGTTCGTTGCATAGTTGGCGTTTTTTTTATATATAACTCTACACAACAATTTTACATTTGGTGACAGCGGTGGGATAATCTTCTCGGTTATCATGCCGCGTCGTCAACAAGACCCACCAGCCGCTTTATACCGCCCAACGGTAAATGCTATGCCCGAAAAATACAATGGAGAAGGGGACTTTGGAATGTGGATGCGGTATTTCGAGGTTTGTGCAATTGCTAACGAGTGGGACGATGAGAAGAAGTGCAGGGTCCTCCCCACGTTTCTTAGTGGCCGAGCCTTTAACACCTACGATAATTTACTACCGCACCTCAAAAACACGTATGTTAATCTGATTCAATCTTTAACCGATGCTTTTTTACAACCTGAACGTCAAAGAATCCACGTCATGGGATTCCGCGCACGATTCCAGCAACCAGGTGAACATCTAGATGATTTTTGTCAAGATCTGCGCAGACTTGTAGAACGGGCAATGCCAGGATTGGATGCTGATGCGTACGACATTCTGGAGTTTGAACAATTTTTGTACGGGTTACACCCAACGCTTCAGGATGGGGTACATCAGGCTAACCCTAATAATCTCACTGAAGCTTTGTCAGTTGCAAAACGATTGCAGGCCCTCCATGAAATGAGACGAAATGACCCTCGTTATCGTCGCCCGGAAACGCTCCAAGGAGTAAGCGACCAACCGTCCGATACACCTACGACAACCTCGATGGATCAGGAAGAGCTAACTTCTTTACGAACAACAGTATCCCAGCTCGCCACGGAAGTAGCGGCTTTACGTCTCGAAAAATACCACCAAGATACACACATGGTTCACGACACGTACCGTCCAGAGAACCCGCGTCAATGCACTCCATCAGGTTACGATGTCGATCGATATTACTCGTTTCGTCATAACGCAACTCGTTTCGCTCCACCTGGATATTCCCATTTCGGCTATGGCTCCCCACGTAACAGAAGTTTCCGTCCTTACCAACCACGATACGCCGCACCAGATTACGTTTGGCCTAAACCAGAAAGCTACGATTCACGACCAACTTGTTTTTATTGTCAAGAGAAAGGCCATTTCCAAAGAAATTTTCCGTATTGTTGGCGAATGGAAGGAAACGGTTGTGAAAATTCTGGCCGGAATGCCCGGGGTGCATCTGCTTATCGTGAAGAAACTTCAGTCTATACCGCCCAAAGAGATGAAACTACTGTGCCAAAACGCCCGAACCAAGCATTACAAATTCAAGGCCGCTCTGGCGTAACCTATTATACAAAAATCGAAATTAATAATACCCAGGTTTCAAGCCTGGTAGACAGTGGATCATCCATTAGTATTATACGGGCATCGTTAGCCCGTGATCTCGGTTTACAGTTTGAGCCACATACCACCACGGAAAGCCCAACCAAAATATTTCCAATAACGGGCGAAGCAATAAGAGTTCTGGGAACCTCAAAAGTTGAGTACAGTTTTGGATCATTTAAGCAAACGTGGATGGTATACATTGCTGAAGGTCTCGTGAATAATTGCGTCATCGGGTGTGATCTGCTTGATTATTTGGAAGCCCGTCTGGATTTTGGGAAGAAATTAATGTTGATCAAAAACGTCACGCTCCCATTGATTAAATCCCTACATTCTTCCGCTCCAGTGTTATGCAGAATAGCTTTAGCTGAAGAAGCGGAAATTCCGGCTAATCACGAAATGATTGTTAAAGGAGCCTTAGTAAAGGACAATCCTCACTTAGAACTGAACAAATTAAAAACTTCGTACGGTTTGATTGAACCTGTTGAAAGTTTCCGTCAATCCAATACTCTCGACTTGGGAAGGAGTCTCGTAAACATAACAAATGACACGCTTTTCGTCAGATTGATTAATACCGGCTCTTCCCCAGTCAAAATCTACAAGGATTCTATTATCGGCACCTTGCACGAGGTCGACAAGGTTGAAGCTCCGTCTAAAATATTCAACCAGGGAATTGGAACGGAGGAGTTACGTCCCGAAACCTACAATCTCGAAGGCACCTCCTTGCAACCCCAGGAGAAGAAGGCGCTTCTGGAGTTGCTCCAACGTTACGATCATATATTTTCGAAAACCGAATATGATCTGGGACTTGCCAAAAACGTCCAGCATAAGATCAACACCGGGGATGCCCGACCTTTCAGGAAACACGCGTATCGCATTCCGGATTCACAGAAAGATATCATTGACGCTCAAATAGACTCCATGTTAAAGAATAACATAATCTCTCCGAGTTTTAGTCCATGGGCCGCCCCGATAATACTCGTGAAGAAAAAGGACAACTCTTGGCGTTTCTGCGTGGATTACAGATCTTTAAATGACGTTACAAAGAAAGATGCTTATCCTTTACCGAGAATAAGCGAAACATTGGATTCTCTATCAGGAGCAACAATGTTTACCACTTTGGATTTAGCCTCTGGGTATTGGCAAATCGAAATGGATAGTAGAGATAAAGAAAAAACAGCTTTTGTTACCAGGAAGGGCCTGTTCGAGTTCAATAAAATGCCGTTTGGGCTCTCAAATTCACCTAGTACCTTTATGAGGGTGATGGAGTGTGCTCTGAGTGGGCTTCAATGGGAAATTTGTTTGATATATTTGGACGATATCATCGTCTTTTCGTCTACCTTTGTGGAACATCTAAAACGATTGGAAAGCGTTTTCGCCCGTATTGAAGGAAATGGCCTAAAACTGAAGCCGAGCAAGTGTTTTTTCTGCAGGGACGAAGTAGAATACTTAGGGCACATTGTATCTAAATTGGGCATTAAGCCAAATCCGAAGAACACAGTAAAAGTGGTAAACTGGTTGAGGCCTAACTCTGTAAAGAACTTGCAATCTTTTCTCGGTCTCGCGTCGTACTATCGAAAATTTGTAAGGAATTTCGCTGGTATTGCAGCACCACTATACGCTCTACTGAAACCAACATCGAAATTCATATGGACTACGGAATGCCAGAGGGCTTTTGAAAGTTTGAAAAGTCTTCTGACAACACCACCAATTTTATCGTACCCAAACTTCAAAGAAGAATTTCGTGTGGAAACTGACGCGTCCGGTCAGGGAATAGGCGCCATATTATCGCAAATTCAGGAAGGAAACGAAAGGGTTATCGCGTATGAAAGTCGGTCACTCACCAAGAGCGAGAGAAATTATTCAACGGTAGAGAGAGAGATGCTGGCGGTCATGTACGCCATTGAAAAATTTCGTCCATACCTCTTCGGGTATCATTTCGTCATAATCAGTGACCATAACCCACTGGTGTGGCTGCGGACTATGAAAGAACCACGCGGCAAATTTGCCAGATGGATCTTGAAACTTGAGGAGTACGACTACGAAGTACGATACCGAAGTGGGAGGAATCACGCTAATGTCGACGCCTTGTCACGAATGCCGGAAAGTGAAAATAACGATCCCTCTCCGCAAACGATTAGCGCTACGTTTTACTGCGAGCCGAAGATCACAGTTGAACAACTCAAAAAACTCCAAACTGACGATCGCGATATCAACAGAATGATTCAAATATTATCAGCTACCACTGGTGACAAGCCGACTTCCGATGACTTAAGGGGTGAAGAAAACCGACGATTTCTCTACCTTTGGAGGAACTTTAAAAACTTGTTTCAAGAGAACGGCTTACTCTGGAGAAGGAAATCAAATGCAGCTATTTCTCAAATAGTCGTACCCGTGAGCTTGGTTCCAGAACTTATTCACGAATTTCACGATGCTCCATATTCTGGACATCGAGGAACGGAAAAAACATTAAAGGCTCTTCAACGTCGGTATTGGTGGCCCCTTATGGCCGAGGATGTTACGACATGGTGTAAAGAATGCATTCCCTGCGCTCAGACAAAGCCTCCGCACCATTACCAAGTCGCACCGATGATCAACGTCGAAGTAGGCCACGCATTCGAAAAAATTGGAGTTGATGTTATAGGACCGCTTTTCCAAACCAAGAGAGGAAATAAATATGTTCTAACTATCACAGATTATTTTACAAAGTGGCCGGAAGCCTTCGCACTCCCTGACCAAAAGGCGGAAACAATAATCTCCGCACTTCTTCTTTATGTGGCCTCATGGGGAGTGCCTTTAGTGTTGATCACGGATCAGGGCCGAAACTTTGATTCAGGTACATTTCAAGAATTCTGCAATAAGCTGGGAATTAAGCGAAAACGAACGTCACCTTATCACCCTCAGTCTGATGGGCTCTCTGAGAGACAAAACCGAACGCTAGAGGAAAAACTAACTATGTACATCGCAAAGGAGCAAAACGACTGGGACGACTGGCTACCATACATGCTCATGTCAATGAGAGGGAGTACACACAGTTCAACCGGGGAGACTCCGTATAAACTGGCCACTGGAAGAGATGCGAGGTATCCCCCAGATATGGTTCTACGAATAGACGAGACGCCTCCCCAAAACACCGATACATATTTACTCAATATGGAGAACGAAATGGCTATGGTCAATCAAAAAGTTGCTACCCGCATCCGGAAGAAACAAACCCAGCAGAAGAAACAATACGACAACCGCGTTAAATTTACTCCTTTTCGAACCACAGATCGAGTATGGCTCTACAATCCATATTGTCCACCAGGGCAAAGCGAAAAATTCCTCAAACCTTGGACAGGACCTTTTACTATTAAAGAGACTATTGGCCCAGTTAACTATAAAATCGAACGCGACTCTGATGGCGCGGTTTTCATCGTCCACCACAACAGACTGAAGAAATGCCACTCTAACGAGACTCCAACGGAGGAATTTCCCACCGATGATTCCATTTTTAACGGTCAAGCTCCAGAAAACTTAAGCGCAACCCCTTCTCTCCCTTCAATGCATCATAGCTGTGGAGCAATGGAGACTAGAAACGACGAAGTAAACACACACAAAACACCTGGCTACTCTGATGTCGCGTTAAAGCAGGAACGACGATGGTACGACAGTCTTTTCATGTTTTGGAGATAAATTGGAAGATAAATTCTAAATTCTAGGAAACAAGAGGACGTGTTTCAGGTTGGGGGGGGAGATGTGTAAAATAATTGGCATATTAACGACGAAATTAGTAAACAATAACATAATACGTTTTGAAAAAAAATTGGCGCGCGAGAGTACGAGAGGAAGGACAAAAATTAAGGCGCGTGAAAAGAAATGGCAGTTGGAAAAAATAGATTTGAGATAAAAGACTTGTACGAAAAAATGAGGGTTAAGAAATAAAAGAGTTCGTTGCATAGTTGGCGTTTTTTTATATATAACTCTACACAACAATTTTACAGACCTATAAAGTAAAATAGTGAAATGTGGGAAAGGTGTATATTTTTAAAATTGTAAAATTAAATTGAAAATAAAATTTTTTGAAACACCGAGTTTTCCTTGCACCCAATTTTCCCCACACCGAATATTCTCAGCAGCCAATATTACGGCAGCCAATATTACGGCAGCCAATTTTCCTGCACCGAACTATCCTAGATCCATATATAGGAATGAATAAACTTATTATATAAAAATTAATTAATCAATAAACAAATATGTAACAAATTTATTTTTTGCAATTTGAATTATAATTGACCACATCTTACAGATAATTACTGAAATTCCTCTTATAATTTAATAGAATAATAACAATTATAATTACTGAAATTTCTCTTATACTTTGATAATAGAATAATAATTATAATTACTGAAATTCCTCTTATACTCTAATAATAAAATTTTAATTATAATTACTGAGTATAAAAGAAAATCTCAGTAATTATAATTAAAATTTTATTATTAGAGTATAAGAGGAATTTCAGTAATTATAAATGTTATTATTCTATTATCAAAGTATAATAGAAATTTCGGTAATTATCTGTAAGATGTGGTCAATTATTTCAAATTGAAAAAATAAATTTGTTACATATTTATTTATTTATTGATTAATTTTTATATATTAAGCTTATTCATTCCTATATATACCTAAATATATTTGTATAAAATTACTCTTTCTTGCATATACCAAAATATATTTTTATTTATTTGAAACGCATATATGGTTAATTTTCGGAAAAAGGGAGTCCGATTTTTCCTCGAAAAGGTTAAAACCGACTTTCTCATGACCAATATAATAGACTACGGTTACATTGGGCTCTGAACGTCGACGTAAGGGAACGTCGACGTTTCGTCGACGCTCGTGAACGTCGACATTCGGAAAAAGGGAGCGGTTACATTGTCGTCGTTTGAATGTACCCCTGTAGAATATTTCCTCCAAACGGGGTTTTTCTGGTATGGAATGTTAGAAACGTTAGGATGGCCATGTATAAAATTAAATCGGGATCTTTAAAATTAAATCGGGATCTTTAAAATTAAATCGGGATCTTTAAAATTAAATCGGGATCTTTCAAATTAAATCGGGATCTTTCAAATTAAATTGGGATCTTTCAAATTAAATCGGGATCTTTCAAATTAAATCGGGATCTTTCAAATTAAATCGGGATCTTTCAAATTAAATCGGGATCTTTCAAATTAAATCGGGATCTTTCAAATTAAATCGGGATCTTTCAAATTAAATCGGGATCTTTCAAATTAAATCGGGATCTTTCAAATTAAATCGGGATCTTTCAAATTAAATCGGGATCTTTCAAATTAAATCGGGATCTTTCAAATTAAATCGGGATCTTTCAAATTAAATCGGGATCTTTCAAATTAAATCGGGATCTTTCAAATTAAATCGGGATCTTTAAAATTAAATCGGGATCTTTAAAATTAAATCGGGATCTTTAAAATTAAATCGGGATCTTTAAAATTAAATCGGGATCTTTAAAATTAAATCGGGATCTTTAAAATTAAATCGGGATCTTTAAAATTAAATCGGGATCTTTAAAATTAAATCGGGATCTTTAAAATTAAATCGGGATCTTTAAAATTAAATCGGGATCTTTAAAATTAAATCGGGATCTTTAAAATTAAATCGGGATCTTTAAAATTAAATCGGGATCTTTAAAATTAAATCGGGATCTTTCAAATTAAATCGGGATCTTTCAAATTAAATCGGGATCTTTCAAATTAAATCGGGATCTTTCAAATTAAATCGGGATCTTTCAAATTAAATCGGGATCTTTAAAATTAAATCGGGATCTTTCAAATTAAATCGGGATCTTTCAAATTAAATCGGGATCTTTAAAATTAAATCGGGATCTTTAAAATTAAATCGGGATCTTTAAAATTAAATCGGGATCTTTCAAATTAAATCGGGATCTTTCAAATTAAATCGGGATCTTTCAAATTAAATCGGGATCTTTCAAATTAAATCGGGATCTTTCAAATTAAATCGGGATCTTTCAAATTAAATCGGGATCTTTCAAATTAAATCGGGATCTTTCAAATTAAATCGGGATCTTTCAAATTAAATCGGGATCTTTCAAATTAAATCGGGATCTTTCAAATTAAATCGGGATCTTTCAAATTAAATCGGGATCTTTCAAATTAAATCGGGATCTTTCAAATTAAATCGGGATCTTTAATATTAAATCGGGATCTTTAAAATTAAATCGGGATCTTTAAAATTAAATCGGGATCTTTAAAATTAAATCGGGATCTTTAAAATTAAATCGGGATCTTTAAAATTAAATCGGGATCTTTAAAATTAAATCGGGATCTTTAAAATTTAAATCGGGATCTTTAAAATTAAAATCGGGATCTTTAAAATTAAATCGGGATCTTTAAAATTAAAATCGGGATCTTTAAAATTAAATCGGGATCTTTAAAATTAAATCGGGATCTTTCAAATTAAATCGGGATCTTTAAAATTAAATCGGGATATTTCAAATTAAATCGGGATATTTCAAATTAAATCGGGATCTTTAATATTAAATCGGGATCTTTAATATTAAATCGGGATCTTTAATATTAAATCGGGATCTTTAATATTAAATCGGGATCTTTAATATTAAATCGGGATCTTTAAAATTAAATCGGGATCTTTAAAATTAAATCGGGTATATTATTTCGGTATAACTAGTTGCCTCTGATTTTTATTTAATAATATTAATATAATATAGTATTTATTATATAGTATAATATTAATTGTATGTACTAAATTATATACGCTTATCTTAAATAATATCAGTTAATTTACTTTTAATTTTGAAAATCAAACCTCTGCTATTCATTAATTTTTCGGTAGCTGGCTACTTAATTCAATAATTTAAATATGTTAAAAAAATCGTTATTACGCTTGAGAATAAAGTAGTTTAGAAAATAAAGTGCAATATCAAAAAAATAGTAGCATTTATATAGTAAGAAAAATTCTGCTAAGCAGCGAACAACGACTTTCACGGGTTACATGCTACCTCGAACGTCGACGTAAGTCCTTAAATCGACGGTTCGAGGTAGTTTTCGTTAAGTCGACGTATCTCCTCGAACGTCGACGTTCGTCCGTTTACATGGAAAAAATGAGCGTCGACGTTCCCTTACGTCGACGTTCAGAGCCCAATGTAACCGTAGTCATAGTAGTACAATAATAGTACGCGCTAGAAAGAGAGTGCGATAGTTTACACATAAAAGTGACCTTGTTTCTCTCGTCTTTGGCAGCAGGTACGAAGCTAAATATAATTCCTGCGTGGCTACCATTGTCCTAAATCTTAAATATTTTCTCGTCCGCTAGCTTGGCACCTAGCTTCCCGCATAGAGCCACAGTACAGCTAGAGGGTAAGGGGTGGTTTTGAAGAGAGGGAATATAGAGTTGCCTCTTGTACTAGCACATTGACGGCCTATGGTTCATCCCCCTTTACATGTGTGATACTGAAGGTTGCCTACCCCCTTTACTTATGTTGAATAGGCTTATATCAGACAATAGCTCAATCAGGTTTTATTCACAAATAAAAATACAAACAAAATTACGTTCAAATTCACTAGCTACTAATTAAATAATACTTTCTACATCCTTTAAGTGATAGGTTGATAATTTAATTTAAAAATATTTTCTGAAAGATTATTATTAAACTCAGTATATATAGGTTTATATGTGTTTTCATCTTAATTGCAATTTTTAGATTAAAGTGAAACTGTCACGTATTTTTCATGAGTTCCAAATGTAATTTCAGTAGTATTTTTGAAAGACAGTTGATTATCGCGTGTTCTGTCACACCGTGTGGTCAATTTCAATTACATTTTACATATACTGATGAATCTAAAGGCATTTCATTGCGCTCCCTCTAAATTTTTAACATTTAGCATTATAAATGATTTTACATGGACGATTTTTTTCAACCAAATTGGCTGATTTTGTGGGATTTTCTACTCTGACGGGATTCAACGACCCCTTTCTTACCAAAAATATTTTTCAAGCTTGGCTCTTAAAGCAGAGCCTAGAAAAAAAAAAAAAAAAAAAAAAAATTCTGAGAATATTTATATTTTCCAAGTTTTTCCCATTCCCAGTAACCGAAAATTTTTAATAAGTTCACCATAATTTGCAGCGTGTTCAAAGCTACGCTATCCATTAGCTTTAAGAATTGTTTACTCAGAGATATAGGGAGCCTTCCTTCGCGTGCTACCGAATGTCAGGTGGACATGAACGTGGATTGGGGAGGGTTTTCAAATATTTATTATATTATCACCACGGGATTTCACCAACAAACCTCTCTTTAAATTCTTTAATTGTACAAACCCGCCGAAAGGCCGAGCACATCAGGGGGTGGTTTAGGACTTTAGGGAATAAATAGGTTTACCTATAGTCACTTGACACTACTACCAAAGTCTAGGGGACTCTGATTATATTACATGGAGATGGATTTAGTTTTCAGGGTGTAAAAGCAAACACATGCCTATTTTTCTATGTATATAGTTTTTATTCCTTAGCTCTATTTGTTGTTCTGGGGTAGCACCAGTTATGCCTCGTTTCCAAGAAATAAAATAAGTAACGAAAGTTTAAATTGTGTAGCAAGGTCAAGCTTTGAAGCTAGGGTCCTAGGGAGATAAAATGTATTACTTTTAAACCTGAAATCAAAATGTATTGTATATAATAATATCCAAAAAAGCGAGGAAATTATAGTTAGAACTTAGTTGCATGACGACACAAACTTTTCATAATTCCTTATCATTTAAATAGGCCTAAACCACCGTCAAAATGTTTTACAAACAAATATTAATTATATATACGTTTGGATTAAATGATAACGAACCAATAACAAAAAACACTTATAGTTAGGTTGCATTCTCTCTTTAAATAGTATAGGATGGTTTAGATCAAAAAATCAATAGAGTAGTAAAAATTTGCCTTCAAAATGGCCGCCATGGTCAAAGCTTCGGAGTTATACTTGTCTATAGCTTCTATGCTGGGATAAAATTAACCTTGAGCGTGTGATAATCCTCGTGATAATCAAATTTTTTCAAAACTTTTACGCTATAGAAAACGTTTCAATCATCATTTCAAGTAAACTTCCGTATTTGAATGAATCAGTTATAAAAAATGGGACATAATGTTTATATTCATTTTTAAATAGATCATAATGTTTATATTCATTTTTAAATGGATCATGTTTATATTCATTTTTAAATGGATCATAATGTTTATATTCATTTTTAAATGGATCATAATGTTTATGTTCATTTTTAAATGGATCTTAATGTTTATATTCATTTTTAAATGGATCTTAATGTTTATATTCATTTTTAAATGGGATTAATTTAATTATATTCATTTTTGAAGGGGCTTAATTGGATTATCTTCATTTTTGAAGGGGATTAATTTGATTATATTATTTGGATTACATTTTAAAATGTTAATTTGACGATTCTATTCATTTTAAAATGGTGTTAGAGTGTGGTTGTTTTGATGATTTATTTATTTTTCACTGAGATAAATTAATACGATAATAGGGTGCTGGCGCGATGACGTAGGGCCTACGTTTTTGGATTGAAACAATATCCTTAAAACTTATTTATTACATTTTAAAAATAAAATAATTAATTTTGAAATTATTTTGAATCGTAATGTTTATACCGCCCCTGTGCCGATCACGTTAAGAGAGGATGTTAAGAGGGGTTAAGAGAGGATGAATTTTTTATGAATCGCCATCTCTCGGTCATGAGGTGCCGCATGATATAACAAAATAAATAATGTCAAATTTAACTTCAATTAAATCGAAACAATATTATTAAAACTTATTTAACACATTTTTAAAATACAATAATTATTTTTAAATCGTAATGTTTAAACCGCCAAACGCCGCCGCTATTTTTTCTATAAGTATATTTTATGAACCGCCATCTCTCGGCCGTGAGGCACCGCGTGATATTATAAAATGAAAAATATCAAACTTAAGTTTGATCAAATATAAATAATATCCTTAAAACTTACTAGATATATTATAAAATTACAAAAAAATTTCAATATATAAATATTAGGTAAATAAAAGTGTAAATCATTAACAGCCAAGGCTTTATTTATAATTTACGTTTGTTATACCGAAAGGGAAAATATATCATAAAAATTTTTAATTTATGGTCTTTATCTTCTTACTAAATTATGAAAATTAGATGTCCGCGGCTCCGAGCTTCGGTTAACCAGAGCGGCCATGCTCTTCTTCGCCGACATTGCCGATCGTTATCGTCATGGATACGTGTTTAAAACCTAAACCCCCTTGTGGCGTTTATAAACACGCGCTAAATACCAATGTTTAAAATAGTGTTTAGAAGCCCCTACGTTTAGCTTGAGAACGCTTCCCATGTATATACCGGGCCAATAAAATGTTTAGGGTGTATATGTTTAGTATGTAAACGCTGTGGCATGTATAATTTAAACATGTTTAAAACGTGTTTAGTTTCAAATAATATGTTAGAAACCTAAACACAGTTTTTTATGTGTATGATTTCTTTATTGTATGTAATTTTTGCTATTGGTTTTTTTATCTTAAAAAAACTTTCGCTCTAGCGTTTGAAGAGCGTATGGTATTTTCAGTTCTTTACTCAAAATTATTTCACTTGGCAAGGTGGGTTAACAATTTACTAAAAAATATTCTACCAAGGCTTTTAAAGCGCAAAGTCTATCCAGAGATGGGTATTGTAAATAACTATGTCTAATACACCCCTGAAATTAGTCTCATTCTTTTTTCTTACATCTAATTTACCATGGTTTATAAATATATTAAAAAAACATTTGCGTGACGTACTTCCAACAGCGTTACATATGGCGCGTTTGCATTTTGCTACGACAAGAACGTATTTCTCGTCCCCAGGCCGGATATCCGCTGCTCTGTGGTAATGCAACAGCGCGGCTTCGAAGTTCCCTAATTGATAGTAACATTCGGCCATCAATCTTAGAGCCTGTAATTTATTAATGATATAGCCTAATATCTAGAATATAATGCGTTTGTACTTGCCTTTGGAGATCCGGGATCCGTACCTAAAACTATATTCGCGTCTTCTAAAGCCCTTTTTGCATCTACAGATTCTAAGTAACATTTTGCACGAGCTAGGTAGCATGTTGAACTGTGTGGCTGCATAGACAAAGCCTAAAAAGAATGTTGTTTAATGCAGGAAAAAAATATTAATCACTTAGGGAAAATAAAAATCTTGCAGTCTATTTAAAGTAAAAACAACACTTCGAACAAATACGCGACACTTAACAGAAAAGACATACGGGCCATTCCATGGGAGATCGACCAGTCATGACACCATGGGTCAGCCGATTTTTATGAAACTATCCACAAATGTTAAGAGACCCAAAATAATTGGTTATCCAAAGTATTGGCCACATATTTTGATTAGATCGTCTTTTACAGCGAAAGCCTGATCTTCGCTTTTCGCCGTTGCCCTTTTCGGTAGCTTTCAGAGAAGTTTTAATATTTAAATTTTGAATTAAGCTACACATTCGCAAATTTAACGAACACGATGGTATAAAATTCTAAAACCTACGACGAATAGATCTTCAGTAATTGACGCCTAAACTCAAAAAAATATTTTTCGGGGGATCCCTTCTATGGCCCGCGGTCAAAATGGTGCAAATAGAATTTTTTGAAAATGGACATTTTTCAACAACTTTTAGCAAGGGCTTTCAGAATAAATTAATATTGATATAGTTATTTGGGTCCTAAGAGGAGTTTTTTTTCAAAAGATCAAAATAATTTTTTTTTCGTTTTTTGCATATATTTAATATAACGTATACAGAAGAATAAGCGCCATTTTTTTGAAGGTAATTACCATTTTTTAATTCTTTTGATGAAATTTTGAAAACTTTGATTGACTTTCTGCAAATTAATGAAGGGTCTGCTACTTAACACAATATACAGCTAAAGGTAACGTTACATTTGTCACTTTTCTTGGGCCACGTCAAGATATTTTCTCTGTCTCTCTTCATAAAAATGATTAAACAATCTGATTCTAAAATACATTTTTCTGTTACGACAACCGATGAAGCAATCTTGGTCATAAAGAGCCGCTACATACTGCCCAACTTCTATATCCTAAAGTGTGACGGTTTCTTCACTAAATAATGATACCTTCACCGTAGTATAGTATTCATCAGCAGAAACACGATGCAAGTTGAGGTAATTTTTAGAAATTGGAACAAATCTGTGATGGCTACGAATACCAACTAATAGTGCTAGCGATGGATAGTCTCGCGTTTAGAGCTCCTTTGGCATCTTTAAAATCATCTTTCGCAACATATAAATAACTTAATCCCTTTAATATTTTCATTGGCAATTTGAAAGAATTGAAGAGGTGTCACAATCTGATTATTTTCAGATCATCTAGCACTATTGTTGGTTCCCGTAGCCATCGCAGATTTGTTCCAATTTCTAAAAATGGACTCCACATGCATCGCATTTCTGCTGATGAATACTATACTAGGGTCAAGGTAACATTGTTTACTGAAGAAACCATCAAGAACACTAAAAAGGTCTTGGGGAGAATTCTTGACATAATGGAAGACTTCCCCAAGACATCTTAAGACTACCTTTTTTTTTAAAGGTATGACCAAGATTGGTTCATCGGTTGTCGTAAGAGAATAATGTATTTTAGAATCGGATTGTTTAATCAACTTTATGAAGAGAGACAGAGAAAATATCTTGACGTGGCCCAAGAAAAGTGACAAATGTAACATATGTCTCTAAACATATGTTGAAAGTTTCATAACTTCCCGTGGAATGACACGTTTTTGTCAGAGTGCAATATCCATGAACGTTAGTTCTTTATACATGGTCCATGGTTTAAGGATTTTTTGCGATGTTTAATAAGCGGTTCTAAGTCAAACAAGAGTTATAAAGACAGTCTTGATGAACGTGGAGTGATGGTCAATGGCGTATTTAAATGAATTAATCGAGGGAGTAGTATGATAAAAAGTGTAAAGTAAATATATATACTTTTAAATTATTCAAAAGTTAAATTAAAAAGTGATGTAGAATGATGAATAGACGCCGCCCCTTATGACTGCGCGTAAAAAAGCTAGTTTCATGAAATATTTTTTCGTAAAGCGAATGAAAACATGATTTCGAACTGCAGCAGTAGTCGCGATAGAAATCTTCTAAAGAACGTAAATAAATTAAGAGGGATTTTAGTAATTTTGATATATATTAAGAATATTTTTATTCGCGAGATAATTTTTTCATAATTATAATAATTTCCCAATATTAATATGCAACCTCGTCATCTTTTCCACATTTCACTAGTTTTACCTAAACTTGAACCTTAACTAATGCCGAATAACGAATATAGCCCTAAATTTAGGCTTCATATTGAGACGGTCGATTTAGTTTAGAACCTCTTTATTAGTCAAAATGTACAAGACAAGATGGCGGCAGGTATTGACGACTCGGGTCTAGCCGTTCAGTTGGCAGCTGAGGGCTAGGGAGTGGTCGCGGGCGGTTCTGTTAGCGGTCATGGACTTGGTCGGCGGTGGCATAGTTCGCCGACGTAGTCTGGGTCAGTTAGCGGTTCATGGACGTGGTCGGCGGCGGCGTAGTTCGTCGACGTGGTCAGTCAGCGGTTCATAGACGTGGTCGGCGGCGGCGTAGTTCGTCGACGTGGTCGGGGTCAGTCAGCGGTTCATAGACGTGGTCGGCGGCGGCGTAGTTCGTCGACGTGGTCGGGGTCAGTCAAGGCGGCAAGCGGTCGGTGGACATGGTCAGGGCGGCGGTACAGTTTGGGAAGCGGTCGGTGGACATGGTCAGGGCGGCCATCGGGGCTACGGTGGGTCTAGCATCAAGGACGGCGTCGAGATTATCTGCTGGTCTGGTCTGGAGCTAGTCTTCGGTCTGGAGCACTGGAACGAGTGTGTCGTTTCGGAGTTAGCAGCCCCCTTTTATAGTAGGCTGCTCGGCGCTGATTGGCTCTCAGCAACCCTAGGCCACAGTTGGCAGCTGTTGTGGGGGGTCTTAATGCGTAGGGGAGAGTTCCTGAGGGGTTTGCGGCTATGGTCATGACAATATTACAAATAAATAAATAAAAGCTTTATTATCTTCAGTATTCACTGACTTACAAGAGAGTCCGTTTAATTGAAATTAACATATTTTTCATAATGTATTTTTTAAGTTCGTTTTTTATCAATTTGAGAGATTGTTGCATTTTCAAAGCGGGATCAAGTGAATTCCAAAGTCTTACTCCCGTAGTTCTTACGCTTTTATTACTGAACGAGTTTGTTTTATTCTGAGAATTAAAATTTATCAAATTGGTCCTGGTATTATGAGAATGTTTGAGCTAGAGCCAATTCAAATATCTCCAGAATATATTTTGGACATTGAGTGTGTAAAAATTTATGCGTGAAAATTAATAGTTGAAAAATAGTACTTTGCTTTAGGTTCATCCAACCAAGTTTATCTCTCGCTTCTGTAGCGGAAGATCTAGCCGGTTTTTTCTAAGATAGCTCTGGCACTATTATTTTGTAGTGTTTGGAGCTTCTTGAGTTCGGAGGCTGATGCGTTACCATAAAACAAATCGGCATAGTCAAAAACCGATTGAATTAATGCGTTGTATAGCATTCACTGCTTTGTTGATTCAAATTTTACATAAATGGTCTAATAAGCCAGAGTTTTTTGTTAGATTTTTGTAAACATATAATCGATATGTATAGTCCATTTGATTGATTCGTCAAAGCATAATCCTAAATTTTTGAACCTCGTCACCCTATTGATTTTACAGCTTAAAAAAATATTTTGTTTCCCTCCATGTAGGTCAATAGTTCTTTTTTTAAGTCCTTTAGTTCATGTTCAAGGGTTATTGCGTAGCATACAGTGAGATTAGTTCTACCCAAGGTGCAGCGGGAAAATGATAATTTAGCGGCACTTTGGGTGATATTAAAACAAAGGTGATAAAAAAGGTTAGGAATATGTCACAGAAAACCATTACCCGTTGACTTGATTTTTCATGATTCCGATTAAATTTGCATCCAGTAATTAAGCTGTAATGTTCAATAGAAGCCATTCCCTAAAGTAGATGTTCGCGGGTTGCACATAGAAGCGTTTACACGAAACCGTTTAAACCTCTTCTAAATAGTAGAGACCTCTCACTTTAAGCGTTAATTAAACTAATTAAATTAAGAAATAATTCTTCGCCCTTAAAAAAGGTGCATTTATAGGCAGAAATTGAAAATCCAAACCCACAAAGGGACAGACATTAAATGCAAACCCGTAAAACATGTCGTTTATATTCGGCTTATCGAAACTTTCAACTGTGTAGAAGTCACTCTATAGTAGAATCAACACTTGAAAAGGGTACATTTTTACAGATATAGTGGTGGCGTAAAAATTTAACCTTTCCCAGGGTGGATTCTACTATAGAATGATTTCTACACAGTTTTAAGGTTTCTGTAAGCCGAATTTATACGGGGTTGAATTTTGCCTATAATCCACTTTTGTAAAAGAGAGAGCAGACGTGTCTTCTACAAGCTCCAGCCTATGCCAAAATATTTCTATGACTTCCTCGCTTTTATAGTATTCAAACGAGTTTTAGTGTATTTTAAAACATTAACGATTAATTTTAATCTTTAAGTATGATTTAATTTTATAATATTTTAAACGAATCTTAACCCGGCAACCATGGCGGGAGACGATAGCAGACTACAGGATCAGGCGAAATCCACTGAAGAACTAGAGGAACATTGCCTACAGCAGGGATGTAAATATTTTCGGAGAAATGAAAAAGCGAGCAAAATTTCCATGGTAACCTGTGACATATGCCTGATTTACTACCATTTACCTTGTATTAATATCAAAATCGCAGAAGCTAAACGCTTTTATTGTTGCAACCTTTGCCGCAATAAACTCGCTAAGCCTTGTCATTGTGAAAGCCAGGCATTGAAGGTGGACCATAAAGATCTAGTAGAAATAAGGAAATCGATCGCGAACATGAAATTACAAGTTAATCAACAGTTAAAAGAGATGCAGAAGGATATAAGCAGGATAAAAAATGAAATAGGGGCAGAGCTAACAACGAAACTTAATACTATTCAAACAATACATAGCGAAAGCATAACTATGCTAGAAACAAAAATTAAGCAATACCAAGGGAACGAGAGTACCAACAGTCCTCATGACATAATACCAGAAATACGAGAGTGTTTTGCAAATGTCGTGAGACGGCCAACCTCCAATCAAATTAAAGGTTTGAGAAATAATAACCAGAGCGGTATCAGACCTAATTCTCCATTACCCATACACCAGCATGGACTACAAGGCCAATCAGTTCAAAAGACGCCAACTGGTAATGCTAAAAGAAGACCTCCTATGCTAAGTCAATCTAATAAAGGAACTATGCCGTCGGACAAGATGGACTCGTGCAAATTAAAATCATCCAACTCTACATATGACTTCTTTATTGGCAACAGTTCAAAGTCGGTCTCCACAAAACAAATGCGAGATTACATAGAAAGCAGAGGCCTAATAATTTCAGATATACGTGTAACCGCCAAATCTTTATCTCCAGAGGTGCGTTACAACTGCTTCGTAGCAAGATCAATGTCAAACAAAGAAGATCTCCTATTACCCGCCAACTGGCCAGTAGGGACCTACTGTATCTGCCTCTCTACAGACAATCACGTTTCGAACAAAGTATGGGGTACAAACGAAGATCCGGAGGCCAAAACCTTAGCGTATATGCCAACATACAAGTTCCGCGTATCTAACTGTGATGAGGAGACAGCAGAATGCGATATCCTAGCTCACCTTCACGATATTGGAATCACTAACGCAACAGTTACAGAACTCAAACAGCCCAATACTTGGAAGAAAACATTCATATTCGAGTGCGCGAGAGAATTCCAAGTACATGCCCAGAATCTAACTAATTGGCCTTGTTCCATCAGAATCTGCCAATGGAGAGAACGCCGAGCGAACTCTGAACACAGTCAAGTGGAATCGAAAGCGTGACAAACATCTCCAAGTCAACGCTTGCATAAAGGACTCAAAATAGGACATGTCAATATTAAGAGTCTTGTCCCGCATCTTGAAGATTTAAAGAATATCTTACTTAATAATAACTTTGATATTCTTGGCCTTAGTGAAACGTGGCTAAACAATAGCATCCCGGACGCTGTTGTAACCATTAGTGACTACTCTCTCTATCGTAGCGACCGTAGATACAAAGGAGGTGGAGGTATTTGTGTTTATTACCGCTCAAATTTAAATCTCTCTAAAAATGTAGTACCAGACCTCGAAGAAGATTTCTTAATAGAACACCTGTGGTGTACTCTCCACCAAACGGACACAAAACCAATGGAACTCGGTGTGTGCTACTATCCACCTAATGCCCCGCAGAATGCAGAAAGACTATCCAGAGATCTGAAGAAACTTTCCTCCCTCTTACATAATAATTCAGACACAGAAACTGTTATACTGGGTGACTTCAACTGTGACATGTTGCAGAAACCCCTAGCTCCAAAATCAAAAACTTTAAAAAGGTGTTTTTCTTCTTTTAAACAACTTATAGCTACCCCAACGCGAATAACTCTTACAACAGCGACGCTCTTAGATCACATCTTTGTGTCTCATCCCCATAGAATTCTAGTAAGTGGGGTTATCCCATATGGTGGCTCAGACCATGATATAATATATTGTACGAGGAAAAAGCAATGCCCCAAAATTTTATATAAAATAGAAAAAGTTCGGGACTACCGTAATATGGAAATTAACAGCTTTGTCACATCCTTAATTAGAACATTGGACAGTATAAAGGTAGATGATGTCGATCAAGGGGTGCATGAGCTTGAAACCTCAATCGCTCAACTTCTAGATAAATTCGCCCCACTTATAACTAAACGTAAGATAGCTAATCAGACCCCATGGCTCACGAATGATATAAAGCACGTAATGCACCTTAGGGACATCACAAAGAGAAAAGCACACCAAAATCCGGGGCTCCTTGACCTTTATCGCAGTCTTCGTAACAAAGTCAATGGATTAATCAAACAATCGAAAAATAACTATTTTAAAAATCAACTAGGCCAGCCAGGCTCCTCGTCAAAAGTATGGAAAACACTAAAACCCTACCTTAAGCCAAAAAAAAACCCTGTAACTACACTAAGAGTAGATGATAAGTTAGTTGATGACCCGGTAATAGTAGCAAATACATTTAATGACTTTTTTATTGATAACCAGTATAATAAACCCCAATGTTACTCCAATAACGGTCCGGCGCACTATAAACCTCTGGCCCCCGAGTTTAAATTCCAAAGTGTCACGGAAATGACTGTATTTAAACATCTAAAAGCACTACCAAATAGTAGAGCTGCAGGCAGGGATGGGCTACCGGTTTCTTTAATTAGGGGCTTAGCTATTGTTATCGCTCCACTACTTACAAAAATCATAAACAAATCTTTCGAAGTAGGACGCTAAAGTTGTCCCAATCTTTAAATCGGGCGACAGTTCAGATCCGGGCAATTTTAGGGGCATATCCGTATTATCATCCTTATCTAAAGCTCCAGAGAGGTGCGCTCACGACCAAATAATAGAGTATTGCACAAATAATGAGGTTTTTTATCGTATGCAATCAGGTTTCCTCCCTGGCCACTCCACATTAACGTGTATTTTAAATCTACATGAGCGTATCATATATGAATTGGAAGCAGGGAAATATGTAATTGTAATTTTCCTTGATATGTCCAAAGCATTTGATAGCGTGAACCATCTAATCTTAATCCAGACCCTTAAACGTAATGGACTAGACAGTGTGTCCCTGGAATGGTTCCAATCCTATTTAACGAGCAGAACCCAGTCCGTATTCGTAAATGGTGCTCACTCCGAATCTCGAGCTACCAAAGCCGGAGTCCCTCAGGGTAGTGTACTTGGACCCCTCCTCTTCAATGTCTATACTAGCGACAACCATAAGATACTCAATACGTCGTCATCAATTGAATATGCAGATGATGACGCTTTAATAAATGCAAACGAAAATCTTGTCACCCTTATAGACAATGCGGAGGTAGACATAATAGCGCTCAAGGAAATCCTTAGAACAAAGGGTTTGATTGTTAATGATAGGAAATCGGCATTTATGATATTCTCCCCAAATATCTCTAAGAGAAGAGAGGCGCAGGTCATAACAAAATTGCCAGTCTACAAATAATGAGGGTAACGACCTTTAAATACCTAGGAATATATTTCGATGAATTATAAAAATGGGACACGCACATAGATTACACTTTTAATAAAGTAAAACAAAGATCATGGTTACTTAGGCCTTTCTTGTCTAGTTTAAATCAACAAACCCTTTGTATACTACACTATGCGCTTGTGCAACCCATTTTAGATTATGCTGATATAATATACAACAGGGCATCCAAATCAAAATTGAAGAAATTGCAAACACTCCAAAATAATAGTGCTAGAGCCATCTTAAAAGTACCAAAAAGGTCCTCGGCATCACTTTCTAGGCATGAATTAGGTTGGATGGACTTGAAACAAAGAGCTACGTACCATACCATACTATTGATGTTCAAAATTTTCCACAACCAATGTCCTAGTTATATATCCGAAATCTTTAGGCAAGCGCTAAGCCAAAACTATACTTATAATACGAGGGGTTGTTATATAAACCTGAATGTACAAACCAAAATTAATGCATTTAGCAACAAAAGTGTGAGAGTCCACGGGGTAAACCTATGGAATTCTCTGCCCACATCGTTAAAAAATGAACAATGCTTTAGGACTTTTCAATCCGAAGTGAAAATATATGTACTTAATGTAAAACATGAATAATTTATTGTAATTTTAACCACAGGACTCCTATGTAAATCAGTTTTTATACTGATAGGAATATCCGAAAATAAAGCCTTTATTATTATTATTATTATAATATATACTCACCATTTCAGAATTTTTTAATTTCTCTCAAATAAGAGAAAAAAAAGGCAAATTTAAATCTCTCTTTAACGTTAATAAGCTATAATATTTTTGAGTGAAATATTCTATAGGCGCTGACGTTAATAAGGTATAATATTTTTGAGTGAAATATTTTATAGGCGCTCTGTCCGCGTATCTCCTTTTAATAAAATTCTCGCAGTTGACCGATTTCGGTATACTTTGATACTTATTCCTAACGTTACATAACTCCAAAGGCGCGTTGCCGGAAAAGTATTTTCTACGAGTTATTGTTTTACTTACAGTATCGTAATATTTGGTTGCTCGTACTCCCGGTCCATGACGAGTATGTTGAAACACTCCTTGGCCGAGAAAAACTCTGGCGCCTTTTTCTTCAGGCATCATTCTTCTTATTTCTTCCTTTCGCTTCATGAGAAGGCTTATTTTGATGTCTTTAGTGCCCTTTACGACCGCGGCTGCTCTGTCTTTGTCGGTGTAAGTATCGTCCCATCTGTAAATTTAAAAGTTATCAAAGAAAGAGCGAATATTGGACACCTATCATAATAAATATAGATGAATTATGCAAAAAAATAGGTTGCTTCGCGTGCTTAAAAAAAGTACTTTCCTAATTGTTTCGGGTCAAAATTGAAACCGGTGAAGGGACGAAAATAAAATTGCCAATGAAAGAAATATGAAAGTCACAAACTAAGATATTAGAAAGTTAAAGCTAAAAAAATTATACGAATAAAAATTATACCAAAAAATTTCGTATAAATTTGGTACATTGAAAATTTTAATTATGCAGAATTCATTCAATAGTAGTTTCTACCCAATAAAGGGAAACTTTTACGACACTACTATACCACGTTACTCTTTGCAAGGGTGGATTATATTATAGAATAACTTCTTTATTGTTAAAAATAAATAAATAAATAAATAAATAAATACAAACATACGCAGGAACGTACCATATCGAGGGGCTATAGTCACTTCCCTAAAATCTGTACACCGATTACGGAAATGACTACAACCTTTGGTATTACTAAATTCGAAGTCAGTTATATCTTTAGTGCAGTCAAAGCTATAGGCGTGTATACTAAATGCAGGGGCGTCGTTAGGATTTTCAAATTGGGGGGCTAGTCTATTTTAAGGTTTTGTGAAAATATATTTTATTAAAATATTTTAATCTAAAATAACGCTATTAGGGTCATTCCATATGGTTTCACATAGGCATGCAACCATGAGTCGGCTGATGTTAATGAAATTTGGTACACTTGTTTCTATGCTTAAAAACTCGGATTCCCAGATTTTCAGATGAAAATAAAAATAATTGAATTTTTGGCGAAATTTAGAGTAAACCCCCAATATTTTTAGAACGCCAGCGAAAAAAATATGCTCTTGCAAAAATACCAATATGCTCTTGCAAAAATACCAATATCTTACTGGCGCTTCGGTTGATTCTTTAGAATTTACTCATGTTTACAGAGTAAAAGACGAGGAAACCGATGGTCTTCTCGAAAATGGTCTAACTCTTTTAGTGTTTCTATTTTTATTTTTTTTAGATTTCGTGGGGGTCAAATACCAAGAACCAAACATATACTAGGTGAAAGATGTGACCTTGGGGTCTTGAATAAAGTGAAAATAAAATTTTTAAACGTTGGACCACATGACGCCACACATCAGAGTATAGGACCCCCCAAAATTTAAAAAAATTAAAAACCAAAAAAGTAGAAGAGTTAGACCATTTTCGAGATGACCATCGGATTTCTCGCTTTTAACTCTATAAACATGAGTAAATTCCCAAGAATCAACCGAAGCGTCCGTAAGATATTGGTATTTTTGTAAGAGCATAATTTTTTTTTCGCTGACGTTCTAAAAATCTTGGGGGTTTACTCTAAATATCGTGAAAACTTCAATTATTTTTATTTTCATCTTAAAATCTGGGAATCCTAGTTTTTTAAGCATAGAAGCAAGTGTACCAAATTTCATTAACATCTGCCGACCCATGGTTGCATGCCTAGGTGAAACCCATTAAATTATCGGTTCATTACGGATAAACCATGAATGCAAATGTATTTTGTTATCTCTAAATTATAGAAATAAGCTTTAATAATATTAATAATAATATTAATTGAATTGAATTTTTATTACCTGTAAAACAACATACATAGATTGTATTTTTTATAGAATTACAGGTTTAAATTAAGTCATTTTTATGTTTTACAACAGTTTTTTTTAAATATTCCTAAATAAAACTATACATTTACTTCAGTAAACACTCATTTGAAATTAAATTATATATTATATAAACTCCAAAATAAAAAATAAAATAAAATAGACAATAAAACTATAAATTATAAATTTTTAGATAATTTTAAACAAATGGACTATCTAAATTTAATTGTATCTGAATAAGATTTTTTTCTAAATCTATAGTATGATGTCGTACAAGTCTAATTGGAGAAAGTTGTTATTATAGGCATATTGAAGTCTAGAGATGGGATTTAATAAATTTTGTAATTTCTTTTCAATAGTAAATAAGTATTTCGTTCTTAGATCTCTTAGTTGGCACCTAAAGTTTATCTTACTCAATAATTGGGAGAAGTCTATAGAGTTATTTAGAATCTTATACAGAAAGTTCATTTCCGCTATTTTTATTCGCCCTCTTATGGACACTAGGCTCATATTCTTTAACATGTGAAGATAATCATATCTGCCAGGGCAATTAAAGTTTTTATACAATAATTCAATAAATTTACGTCGCATACGTTCCAAGCCTATCAGTAAATATTGGCTACAGCCTGCCCAGATAATTGAACAATATTCTATACAAATACAAACTCAATAATAATATTAATAACATTAATAATATTAATAATATTAATAATAATATTAATAATAATAATAATAAATAATAAATAATAAATAATATTAATAAATAATATTAATAAATAATATTAATAAATAATAAATAATACATAATAAATAATACATAATAAATAATAATAATAGCCTAATAAGTCATTAAAGTATATAATCAATTATTGGGCCCCGAAACTATCAAAAATAAATATAGATAAAAATTAATCAAAAATGTTATTAAAATGTGATATAGAATTATGAATAGATGGCTCGCCTGCGCCCCGCTCTAGCTCTCTCTCTCTCGTATATAGTGAAAATACAAGTATACGTATGCACCCGTTTGCTATGGGGCAAGATAGCGCGATTTGGTCTTTCTCGTCGTAGCATAGCCAATCAGAATGGGAACTACGAAAGCGCCACCTTTTAAAAATCCGAGCAATTATATGTATCCCAATGTGCCCAGCAGAAATTTCCTCTTCAATTCCGAATTCGTCTATTGTATGTTCTTTACCTCTGCTCTAAAGTTCTAAATCTTATCTACGTGATCGACAATTAATGTAAGGCATTCAATGCTAGGTATGAAAATTACGGAACATCTTTTACAAGGCAATCAGGGTTAAATAATCAAGCAGAACTGACTAGTAACTAATAGCCTGTGGCCAGAATAAACATCTTCGGTCTGCTAAAATCTTGCATGACATTTGTTTTTATTGATTAGTAAGACACATTACTATACTTGCTACATGATGTTATGGGCAGAAGTAAAGAACTTTCGATTGAATTGCATCATTAAAACTGGACCAAGAGGCGCATTTCTATCAATACTTTGGTGGCTAAGAATCGAGCTTTAGCGTCAAATCAAACGTGAAGATTAAAAGGGAGATTATTAGGTGAAAATTTCTTACCAATTTAATTTTATTCCATGAGGGACTTTCCATAAACTACGTCAAGCGAAAAAGTCCATTTTTAACCCCCTCCACCATCGTCACACAGCAGCGAAATCCCTTTTAGTGTACATCACACGAACATCGCACACCCCCTAAAACATGAAAACAATGAATTTATCATATATTTATATTTTAGATTGTTTCAATTGAAACCAAATTTGTTAAAACTATATTGCTAGAGAAGGAGAGAGCGGAGGAATATTTAGGGGGGATGGAACGGCGGCCCGTATAGCTGAACCCCTGCGTTAAAAGTCTGAAGATGACGAAATTTCCCTCTCTCGTCTGTAATTTGACGCAAGATGATGTAGGTATGTCCCGTGGTGCGCACCAAAAACATGCGGTTAACATATTGCGCTAGGCAAGCGAGAGATTAAACTACGTCATCCTCTGACCTTTCACGGACGGGTTTAGCTATACTGGCCGCCATTCCATCCCCGTTAATCTTCTTATTGGATACATTCCTGACTTACAAACTAATAATAAAAACGACGCCTTTCCCACGCGTAATGGAAGGATACCATGGGAACATATTTTTCTAAAGAGAATAGAAAATATTTTTGTATAACAAAAAAAATGACGTCTTTAGACCACCTTGCGTCCCAGCCCGTCACAGAGAGACAAACCCCCTCCCCTAAATCGTGTGACGTAATTTATGAACAATCCCTGATTTCTTGCTATTAAATATATTCTGCTGATTTTTTTTCACATTTTTTTAAAATTTATTTCGATTACAATTAATTATTTAAAACTTAGTTGGGTAAGCTGTGAAGGATTTTCACTGTTGCCAGAGGACCAATCAGTGAGAAGAGACAATTGAACGAGGTTCTATCGAAGTAAGATCGTAGGACCCCTGGCCACATATAGGTGATAATATACAGATATTGGTTTCATTATGAAATGATTTAGAAAAAAGTTTACATTTTCAAACTATATGCTTCGCCAGTTACAAACTTTTGACGATAATGATACCTACATATCTTTTATAAACGCAATTTAAAAAATCAAATCTAAGTTATCACCTAGATGTCGCTAGGAGTTCTTAGATTGTGGGATAGACGCTTGGCTCGTTGGCAATGATGAAGAAATTCAGTGGAACATATTTTTACATTTTAAGGAATCAGGAAAAAAAACTTCATTTCAGCTAATAGTATCCCTTTAAATCAAGCTTTTCATTTAACCCACGTTATCAGGCTTCAACGAGTGTTTCTAAATCAATTTGATATAAGCTTCTATTGGAAAACGAAAGCAGATTCGGTTTGAAAAATTTGATTGATGACGAGGCTTAATACTATAGTATAATGTTTTTCAGAGTCTTGAGTACAACCGCTAGTAGAGTGTACACCCCATTTTACAACCACGTTGGTATCTACGCCATTGGCCTTTTTACCTCCCCGACTGAACTTTAGTTCAGGGGGAGGTATTACACTGATCGTGTCTGTCTGTGTGTGTCTGTCTGTCACTTCCGGCGTAAGCGGATATCCTGTGTAAACGGAAATCACGTGACCTAGCTCGTGGAGCCAAAAGTCTAGAGACGTAATCATGCCAGCTTATCGTTCAATTCCGTTTAACGGGAATTACCTCCTTTAAGCGTGGCTGCCGCATTGAATTTCAAGTGTCGTGCAATTATATACAATAGGACGTCTCCAAATGTATATTATCGCCTTCCACCATCCACTTTACGGTCAAACCTCGATGCTGGACAGTTGAAAGCGATTATACGCAATGGGACGTCTCCCACTGTTATAATCACCTCCGACCATCCCCACACCAAGGTCCAACCTCTATAGTCCGATCTCAGCGGGCCATATTAGCGAGGCGTCCCTCACTAATATAGTCCACATCAACCTTCCACTCCACTATCTCCTCCCTCTACGGGTCTTTGTGGTGCAGTTACCGAATGCCTAGGGTTACGATAAACGTCTGGACGTTGAGAAGGGGGGGTTTTCCCCAACTCTTCTCGGTTACTCGCTCGATGAATAAAGGTTCGCGAAAGCTATATATACCACTTTTCTATGCCCAAACTATTTTGGCCTTATGCCGCGATTTCTTTTAGTGAATTGAAGCGTATAATGCATTTAAATTTTAATTTAATATCATAATATTGTTAAACTGAATCTTATTAATAACGAAGCTGAAAAATCAATTAAAAATTCGAGATAATTTAGAAGATATTTCAGAAATTGTCCAAAAATTTAGTGAAATTTGACCGTTTAATACCAGCTTGAGTTGGCAACACGCGCGAAGCTGTTTTCCATGTATCATTTAGTCCAAAAGCAAAGGTATAACGGGCAGTATAGGCTAAGGCTTGCTGCAAACTTGGGGTGGATTGAAGAATCTAAATAAAGGTACGTTTACACGGGCATCCAAGATAGAAATGATATAAGATTTAAAGCTGAGGCGGATTGATACAAAATGTTACACCTCTTAAGAAAAATGATAGTGGTGAAAACTCTCCTTGAACAAAAGTACAGTAGGTTTCCCGTGTTTAAAAAACAACAATTTTGAAGAAAAAATTACATCTGATGTTGGAAAAAAAATAGGCTTCAGTTTTCTCCATTATAAAACCAAGAAACATTTCCGATTATTTTCGTAATCGAAATAAGCCGTGTACTGTGAACTTCGAGACCAGGACACCAGGAAACCAGACCAGACAAGAGGAGACGAGGCCAGACCAGACCAGACGAAAGAGAGCTATAATGACTTAAGGGAGATTATCAACCAGCGCAGAATGTTATCACCATTTGAAGTCAACAGAGCAGCGACACGGCTTTCATTTATCACCAGAAAGAGACGGCCCGGCTACGAAGAATTGAAACGTGCAAGCAGTTAGTGTTTTCGAATTCGACATATGAGATACCTACAGTCAGTAAAAGCTCGGCAGTTCTTCATACGGCCTCGTAATTGTAAACATAAAAGCAGCTATTCAAATATAAGTACTAACGGTATGGAAATTAGTCTACTTTCAGTCTTTTAAGATATTTTTTATAATAGGAGTGGAAGCTAACGTCTTGTCAGCCGGTTTGGAAAATAACCTCTCGACCATCTCCATCCTTGGATTCTTCCAATGACAGGGATCACTTGTATGATGAAAATATCAGTAATGGTCCTCTATTAGCACGTCAAAACAAGAATTTCAGACAAAAATTGTACCGGAAGTAATTACCAATCATCTACCGACAATGGGTTGTAAATGGAACATTCAGTCTACAATATTTCTTGGTTTGTCCAAAAGGAACTTGCTACTACATCTTCGTCGTGTTCATTCCTTGTCTTTCTTGCCATCCCAGACTAAATTCTTCGTCTTTATCAAATCATTTGATTAGCAAAGATTGTCACACAGTACAGCCTATACTCAAGTGTTAATTTATATTACAAGAACTTGTATTTTACATATTTACTTAGAAAATAAACATTTCATTTGGTGTGTCTATTAAGAAATCTACGCCCTGCCGCATATAATTATGGGTAACGCAGGACATTTCATTTGGTGTGTATATTAAGAAGTCTACGACCTGCCGCATATAATTATGGGTAACGCAGGACGCTCTTTTGCATTCTCTGAATCCTTGAGGTTAAGGTAAAATAATAAACATTTCATTTGGTGTGTCTATTAAGAAATCTACGCCCTGCCGCATATAATTATGGGTAACGCAGGACATTTCATTTGGTGTGTATATTAAGAAGTCTACAACCTGCCGCATATAATTATGGGTAACGCAGGGCACTCTTTTGCATTCTCTGAATCCTTGAGTTTAAGGTAAAATACTTATACTCCGTAACCTAGATGGGAAATAGAGAAGTGAATTGAAATGCATGCTGTTTCTTCTACTCTTCCAATACTCTACACTTTACATTTATGATGACATAGCTAACCAAGTTACGGGCTGGCTAGTACCCGATAGATGTTGCAATTATCACCACCCGTGAAAAAGATGTTAAGTCACGGGTGGGATTTGAACCCACAACCTTCCGCTTACAGGGCGGCCACTCTACCAATTGAGCTACCGTGGCCACGATATTCGATGGCCAACGATAGTTGGTGTCAATAGACAACCTTGGTAAAGATCAGTTGGGGTTTTCTTGCCGTTAACGAGACGGTACCGAATTGATTACATTTATGATGACATAGCTAACCAAGTTACGGGCTGGCTAGTACCCGATAGATGTTGCAATTATCACCACCCGTGAAAAAGATGTTAAGTCACGGGTGGGATTTGAACCCACAACCTTCCGCTTACAGGGCGGCCACTCTACCAATTGAGCTACCGTGGCCACGATATTCGATGGCCAACGATAGTTGGTGTCAATAGACAACCTTGGTAAAGATCAGTTGGGGTTTTCTTGCCGTTAACGAGACGGTACCGAATTGATTACAACTTTTATTTTAGGTAAGGTTAGGTTAGGTTAGATTACCCTAACGTCGGGGTCGGGGAGGTTATATTTTGGTTTCCCAACTTGTTGTAGGTACTTTCGTGCGAGAATCCAAACCGTTCGGATTTTCAAGGGTAAATAATTTATGCAATGACGACGTATTGTTATTTTTCTAGAGCTCGGAATTGGATAATGAATAACTTAGGATATCCATTGACAAATTGGCTTTTTCAGATATTTTAATCTCGGATTAAAATTTGTAAATACAAAGCCAAAAAATATACAGTGTATAAACAGACAAGTATCAAATGGATTCGAATCATCAGGAGATTGATTAATAAACAAATGACGCGTTTATTCGAACGGATATCAAGACGAAGATAAAAAATGACGTTTCTCGAAATACGTATAGATTGAAATATAATATTTTAATCTCTATCGAAATGAACAGACAAAATTACTAGATTTTAGCATCGAGATCTCATTTTGGATTAAAATCCGCGAAAAAACTCGAGTTTCAAATTGTTTTAATCGGAGAATGAGTAACTCGTATGTCGTATAAATTACCTACAGCAATTGAGCACGAATAAAAGGTTTGCCGTTAAATTCGGGTGTATGTTAACTCGAATAAGAAACGGAAATTTTTTCCGATTGCCATTGACGATGGTCTTATTCAATTAAAAAAGTTACACGAATTCCGAGCCCTACATTTTTCTTGGTTTTTAAAATATAACAGGAAAATGCGTCTATTTTAAGGTAATTTTCCTTAATTTCCAATATAGAGTACGGTTATTCTTGGTTGGATTTTATCTTTCACCGGAATAATTTGCGTTATTTTCGGAATAAGCAACTGGCATAAGGGAACTTCCCAAATATATGGGCCCTGATCGCGTACGGTGGTCTACATAAGATAATATGGGGATTATCGCTAGCCTGGTTAACACTTTACTGTAGATCAGCCCCGGAAGGTAATTAATTTCGCGGCCACTTGTAAAAAAAACAGAGAAGTGTTTTCTAAATATTTTCAATAACGTGTGATATTCATCTAAAGCGAGAATAATACTCTAGTGGGGGTTCTAAAATTGTTAATTTATGCATTAATTTACCCTTTAACGGTGATTTACCGGTATTGACAAAAAATGATTTGTATTTGAATTTCATTTATTTTAATTGTGGAATTCCTCATACATACGCGTCGAAATTCTTCTTTCTGTCTAAAAACCCTGCAATCGTGAAAAATGTTTTTCATGATACGCTTGGCCATTAGGGTTTATATTGATGTGGCTCAGACATGAAAAATTACTTTAACATGTCGTTAAAGACGCCCAGCACGAATATATTATAAGAAGAAAATTTATACAGGATTAAAGGTTGAACTTTGACCTATTTTTGCAATTTTTTCTCTTTTAAAGTAAAAAGTGTAAAAAAATTTGTTTCTAAATTGCATTAATTTTTCAGGCTCCTGTTCCATTGGATCGAATCCCATTCGACCGAACCAATTCCCATTCGATCGAAAAACCCGCACTTTGGCGGATTCGGTCCAATGGGAAAGAATCTTTGCTTAAATATAACCAATGGAATATAAAAAAGTTAAATTTCCGAGAAAGCAAAGATTCCATCTTTGCAAGCCAAAGATTTGATTGCGTTATAATAATTTAATGACCAAATAAAATGAGCACTATCCATAAATTCCTTTATGAAATATTTACGAAAACTTGTTGTTTAGAAAACAAAATATTTTTTAATCACCGAAATTTAACTTTATAAAGCGAATTGCCGATTTTTATTTGTATTTTTATGTCATATTCACTACGTTACAATGTTTCAGCTGCAGTTTTAAAGTATTTGCTAGATTTAATTTATAAAAGGGATACTAGCCTCTGGAAACAATTTATTTTATGCATTTTGGACTGGTAAAACAAGACGAAAAATATTGCAATTTCCCAAAGTCTTAAATGATATTTGTGGCTAATTATTGAAATGACGAAATTAGTCTCAAAGAAAATAAAAAAATTTTTTTTAAAACGAGTCAATTTCTTGAAGAGCGTGTGAACCGAAAGAGATGTTTGTAAGAAATAGATGAAGATATTCAAATACCCACTAAATAACAATAGTCATTGACTAATTAGTTCCCGGGGAGTTCAGAAAAGTACTTAAACAAATTTACGACAAGCAAATGTGAAATTATCAAAACTCTCTATTAAAATCCCATATTCTTCCAACCCATGTTACGACAAGCAGATATGTGAAATTGTCAAAATTCTGTATTAAAATCCCATAGAGTTCCAACTTAACCCAAACGTAACCTAAACAAACCAAACCCATCCCAGCCTATCCCAAGCCTATGAGTTTCTTCTGCTGGTCATAGATTAAAACGGTTGTACCCCGATTTGACCAAAGCATTTGGCCCAATTCCCATTTTGCCCAATCTCAAATGGCTCAATCCAAACTATCCCAATTCATTTAGCATACACCCAATCGTCCCAATTTGATAATTTTTTCAAAGAAAGTCATTTTCAATGCTTATTTTTATTCAGTTTCCAAAAAATACATAATTTAATTTAAGTATTATTTAAATATCATAACCCTAACCAAACTGAGGCTAACTGAACCGAACCCAACCAAACTAACTAAACTAACCTAACCTAACCTAACCAAAACTACCCTGACCGAACCTAATTTTCCCGCGAACTACCGGGATTATTTGTCCTCTAGACGATTGAATGTATTCGATTTCCATTTTTTCAAATGAATAAAATTATAAAACGCTTAAATTATCGTTTAATGTAATCTATTTAGAATTAAAAAATGCAGCAGGAATATTTTGGTTTAAAGGGGAATTGGCAAATACGTTTTGGGTGAAATGGGAAGCGGAATTTTTGGTCAGAGCGAATTGGGAATCCATATTTGGCCAATGAAGCCCACATTGGGCCAACGTTTTTGGACTAAAGGGGAACAAACCGTTTAAACTCCCCAGTTCCTTATTAGTCCATATCCATTGTAATTTAGTGATGGGTCTGAATATCGTCATTTTTCCCGAAATAACGCGCCCACAAGAGTTAGTTCTGTTCACGGGCCAATTTTATATGATATAATAATGGCATCGGCAACTAACTTATCTCGGGAAGTGTTCCATTCTAAAATTTCTTAGAAACAGATTTAAGCTAAGCGAGAGTATAGTTTGCAACTTTGATAATTAATTGAAAATTACCGCGAAACCTTTGGCGAGTTTTGATACTTTTTATGCATTTTACAAGAGTTTAAATCATTCAAAAATAACTTATGTTATACTTTTGAGTTTTATAATATTAAAATACGCATTGTAATAAAATTTTTGATGATGCAGATTTTTTAAAATGCATGATTTTATGTTTTACTTTTCAATTTTAAAATATAATGTGTATTTAGCCTGCCTCCTGTATAGGTTAATAGAGCTTGCATTTTAGGCGATTATATATCCCCCAAAGGCTTAATAGTCAATTATGATATCTTGACTCTGAGATCTAATCCTTTAAATTTATTTTAATTCTTACACTATGACTCTTAAACCACTCCTATTTCTGAATTTTTTCATATGCCAATACTAGTTTGTCTAGGGTTTAATTTAAACTTTGTATTTTGGCTGTATCTCTTATCAATTCGGTCGAATGGGATTCGATCCAATGGGATAACACCATTTTGCTCAGCAAACCGTAAATCACCCTTACCTTGGTAATCTACCCCGTAAATTACCGATTTAGAACTATATCCTAGCCCAATATTTATTTTATGGCTTTGGTCACGTGGCACCCAAATTATTCCCACGATCGTCTTTTTGGTATTATATTTTCCTGATTTTTCAGGTACAATTAACCGATTTTTATCCTGGAAGGGTTTTATTATACTCAATCGTCTATCATTCGCGGCTTACTTACTGCAAGAAATCGTTATATTGGTCTACACCGGAAATTTAAGTGGCGGGATCGAGCCTAAAGTTATTTATTTCGTAAGTACATTTATAGATAATTTTGATAGTTTACATCACTGCCTTCTCTAATACTAGGCCTCGAACTACCAGTTACTACGGGTTTTTTTGACATATTCAATTTGAAATAGATGTCACTTTCTTGGGGAAATCTGTGTGGGATTACGTAATGAATAGCCAATCGAGGGTCTCGCGTCGCCAACCGCCAATTACACGTGGCTCTATCAAAGAAAGATCGTAGAGCCCCTGACGACATCTATATTATTATATAGAGACCTTGGTTTAAATTTAGGATTTGATTGAGAAAAAATTACAAATTTTCTCCAATTGAAAGAGCGACTACGTTTCAAAAACTATGCGCTTCGCAAGGTTAAAAAAAATTGCACATAAAAAACCCTCTTTCGATAGCGTGTGAGAATGTAATTACGAGTTTGTGATGAAAGGTTAACTTTTAAATAGCTTATATTTAATAAATTGTTTTAAATACAAATCTTTGGAAATCACTCTTTAATTATTTGACACTTAAAATAAATCCAAATTAATTTACACAAGTATATTCTCGATTATTAACCTATTTTTTTTTAGTTTTCCGCCTACATATGAATTTCATGCCTTTTTTTATCCCCAAGAAAGTGACATCTAACGTTATTTTTGAATTTGGTACCGCCGCCCCTTTTCCCACGGAAAGGCCAAGTATTACAGAAAGCAGTGTTTTAACTAACGAAACCTAATAAAAAACTTAAACGCTTATTTCAGATTTGGTTATTTGTGGCTAATACGGTTATTACGTTCGCCTTGGCTCTCGCATTCTGCTTATTTTTTGAGGGACCTTTACTAGAAATCGAAAGAATTTCGTTCTCAAGATACGTTGAGGCTACGGAACCACTCACTCGGATCCAAAAAGAAATTAACAGCCGTGATAATTTTGAGTAAGGGAAAAGGCTAATCTAATAAAATAAAGTGATAAATCAAACCGTTTTTAGTAAACTGGGTTCGTACAAGACCTGGAAAAGTCAGGGAATTTAAAAATGAGCACAACTGCTCCGATTGGTACGTGTCAAGGAACTGTTTACGATAGGTTGACTAATTAATTGTAACGTTTTTAAACTGAAAATATTTTCCTAGTTATTCATTTTATCTATATTCCGAGTAAACTATCAACCCGTGATTGATAAACTATGTGAAATAAAAAATGTTGAATTGCGAAGAGCTCGCTCGTAAGAATAAAATTAAAAAATATTAAAATAGGCCAGGGAAAACCTGAAAAAGTCAGGGAAATTAACTTCCAAAATTTTGTTTGAACCTTGGTTAAAAAGTATTAACGCGTGTTTGAAGAGGGTAAAGACAACTTCAGTTATCTCAAATCCTATCAAAACTAAATAAAATAACAAAAGTCTAGTCGTTTTACCCCATTTTATTAATTTATTCATCGGCGTCAACACGTATAGTAGTAGAATATCCAGACGCGCTTTCAAATAGTTCGTGCACGCGACCGCCGAAGCCCATGAGAAACTAAATAGCTTTTCCACGCTCTGCCAGGTCTCATACTCAGTGACACCCTAAAACGTTGTTGAAAAACTGATCAACCGTTTTTGAAAAGTCAAAAACAAGAAACCATTGTTCGTACACAACCTGGAAACCCTGGAAAAACCAAAGGAATTTAAAAACGGGCCTAAAAGGTCAATGAAAACGATGAATTGTAACAATTACTAAGAATATTAGTTACTATTATAATCGTAACTTCTACCTCAATGTGCCAATATATAGTTTACAAAATGAGAAAATGCACGCATTGAAAATGGTCAGGGAATTTAATGGAAAAACCTGGAAAGTCAGGGAATTTTATTTCGAAACCATGGTGACTTTTTTGCGTCAAAAAAGTTACCAAAAATAATAAATTTACGCCACATTCTTCCCAGTCTGTAGCAAATATTTACGCGGGAAAAGAAAAAGAGCGGACCATAATTTCTCGAGTTGCTGAAAGGACAACTTTAATTAGCTCCTTGGAAAAAGATCCAAATTTATTTTTAACGGGTTGGGTACTACCATGGAGCTCATGAAAGATGGCCGTGGGAGAAGTGTAGTAGTCGCGTTTATTTGGAATAAAATGAAATTTTGTTGCAAAAACGCCAACAGTAACCTAATATTCAACCATTTTTTGAATTTTGTGACGCTTTAGGTGAGAAAGACCAGAAAAAATTACAACGTTCAGAAAAAGGTGCTGATAGTGACAAATTTTGGAAATAATAACTTTTAGTGACTGAAGTTCAAAAAAGTTGGTATTAGTGGCGGAAGTGGCTCAGTACTAAGTCTGCTGTCTAAGATAGACCGTAGGCCTTCAGACTCCAAATGTAGAGTTGTTAAACCAAGTTTTAGCTTGCCAATTATCCTTAAATATATCAGGAATAATAATAGAGCTACCTTTAGTTAAATCCAGCACATTCAGGTTTACGACCCATAGGCGCGATGCTAGAAAGGAGGGAGGGTACGTCCACATTCACTTTGAATAGAGCTCGGAGTTGGATAATAAATAACTTGAGATATCCATTGATAACTTGGCTTTTTTCTGATATTTTAGTCTCGGATAAATTTTTTGTTAATATAAAACCACAAATTATACAAATAGACGCGTATCAAATGGATTCGAATTACATTTTGATATTGGATATTAAACATATTAAGCGTTTATTCGAACCGATACCGCGAAGATAAAAATATGATGTTTCTCGAAATCCACGTAGAATGAAATATAATCATATTTTAATGGCTTTCAAAAAAATAATAGACTAAATTACATTTTGGGTAAAATCTGCGAAGAAACTCGAGTTTTAAATTGTTCTTGCATTCGAATACGTTAACTCGAATAAGAAATATAGATTTTTCGCAAACCGATAATATCCGAATGACATTCACGATGCTCTTATTCTATTAACAAAAGTTATAAAAATTGCTAGCTTTAAGATCTCTTTCTTTCTGGAAAATTTTATTTAGTAATTCCTAAACTTTTCTAATTTTTTTTCTATATAACCTCACAGAAATACTATGGATTACAATAAAAGCAGACAAGAATCACGTTATAAGTCAGAATGAATCGATGAATGGACAATGAATAACATTTCTACTCATCAGAGAAATTTTACTCAATTTCATTAATTTTTTTTTAAAAGACTTGATACTACATGGATTTAAAAGCATTAGTTTATTTAAAAAACTAAAATTTACATATGGGAGCTTTCGGACCGTGGTCCTTCTTCAGCCACTAAATTCATTACTCAAGTTCAACAAGAAAAGATGAAAAAACAAAAAGGGCTTTTATATAAAATATAAATTTTGTAATTTTGAAATTAAGTTTATTTTAAATTTATTTTCATATTCATAAACTTATTTTGTAAAGTATTCGATTTTATTATGATTACAAGGAACAGATACCGGTTAAGCGCTTATCAGAATGGAAGTTACATAAACGTTTATAGAGATCGGGTTTCCACAAAATAATTCACAAATTAATCAGTTAATCATAAAAATAGAATCGGAAAATTATTCGCGATTACATTGGATTTATCATAGACATCCCGTGGATAATTTCCTACTATGAATAAAGATAAAATAATCAGAAATTCCTTGTCCAAACCCCGATCTCTAAACGTTTGTGTTTGTCTTTTAATTCAATTCAATTAAGTTTATTCAAATTTAAGTTAGTTTAGTACAAGTCATCAAGCGACTTCTATTATACATCAAGTAACAATATTATTAACAATTGCCAAGGAGAAAAGGAAAAAAGAAAATGATAGTTTTTTTAACATTTCAATTTTCAAAATTTAGCAGAAATCGTTTTATTTCTTTTTTTTTTAAGTATTAGCTGAGAGGTAATATTTCGTGAGGTTTTACATTTTGGGAGTAATAGTCTGGGAATTTGTCTAGTAACTCTCTTGTTGAGTATAATATCAAACAGTAGCTTTTGGTTGTGGGTTATGTTATGGTATATAAATTTAATACAGCTGTATTCATATAGTTGTTTAATATTCAAAAGAGAGCTAATTCTAAATAGTGGTTCTGTGTGAGCTGTGTAGCACGAATTGTATATATTTCGGAGTACTCATTTTTTGTAGTATCTCAATCCTACCCAAATTGTATTGGGAGGTAGTACCCCATATGGATCTGTTCAATGGACTACTAGTCAACGTGCTTGGCCGGATTGGTCCGGCCACCCCTCTCAAAATAATAATACCCCATACGGATAATCCATATAGTATATGGGGGTAGAAAAGACAATAATCCATTCAAATAAAACTCGACGAGGGAAATACATCTTACAATGACCAATTAAATAACCTGCTCTTGAGATAATTTTACAAGTTTCGTGCACATGATGGGAACAGTTTATATGACAGTCAAAATATATTCATAAGTATTTGTATGTGTATACCCTTTTAATTACATGACCCGCGATCTTGATAACACATTTAGTATTATCAATGAGCTTTCGTGGGTCCAAAAATACTATGTATTCTGTTTTCATAAGATTTAACGTCAAGCCATTTATGAATTAGTGCTAACATAAGAAAAATAATTACCATAAGTTAGACTCATCCATAGGCGTAATGTTGCCGGCATTTACCACCTAAACTTGTCGCGCTTACGCATATACCCCCGTGTGAGAGATTTAGGTACCACTGGAAAAAGGGGGAAAAACCACTCAAGTGGGGCTGAGGAACTCGAGCGCCCCGATGCGGTGGCAGAGACGCATAGGTGCATTAAGTAAATACGGCCGCTAGACTAGACACCGACGCCGCAAAAAAAAAACCGGCGGCGTTTTGCATTTATCGCCCGGGGTCAGCCGCCAGTCGCTAGTTGGGGAGATAAATGACGGTTATGACGTTCGTATGATCCAAAGCGCGTGCTAATTTAGTTTAGTCTAGAATTATGGCAAGCTTTGCGGAATATCTGAAAAATGAACGTGTTAAAGAGAAGCGTTTGAGTGAGGTCTACATAAACAGCGTTATTATAAGAAGCAACCTCCACCGTAAGACTATAAATGTATTTTTTATACGGTAGTGACATCTATATTACCACATTATTTGATACGTATTAAAATTACTTTTAATTATCACGTTAATTACTCGGATATCCCTAACGATTTTAATAGAAAAAAATTAATCATACTTTTGTAAAATAAGTAATGATTTGGTTTATCGCGATAATTTACGCGATAGAGGGCGGTACATACAAATTCAACATTTTGAGTGGGTTCAAAAGCCGGCAACATTACGCCTATGGATGAGTCTATCTTATGGTAATTATTTTTCTTATGATGCTAAGTATTCATTTGCGTTATAGATAAGTTTTTCTAAGTCGTGTCCATGTAACAGTATAAGCGCCTTATTTCTACCAGCCAACAGTGAAACGTGTTTTTTAATGAACAGTCGCTTAAAGAATGAATTGGAACTATTTTGGAGTAATTGCGCTTAAAAATAATAGAATTAGAATTGATTATCCGTTTTGAGTATCCCTTAAGCTATTGTCCCATTGGACCGAATCCCATTCGACCGAAAAACCCGCACTTTGGCGGATTCGGTCCAATGGGAAATCCCATTCGATCGAAAACCACCAGTAGGATTCAGTCCAATGGGACAAGAATCTTTGCTTAAATATAACCGATGGAATTTAAATAAATTAAATTCCCAGAAACGCAAAGATTCTATCGCCTTATAATAATTTAATGGCCAAGTAAAATGAGCACTAGCCATGAATTATTTTGTGAAATATTTACGAAAACTTGTTGTTTAAAAAACAAATAATTTTCAATCACCGAAATTTAACTTTATAAAGCGAATTGCCGATTTTAACTGTATTTTTAAGTCATATTCATTACGTTACAATGTTGCGGCTGCATTTTAAGGTATTTGTTAGATTTAATTTAAAAAAGGGATACTAGGCTCTGGAAACAATTTATTTTAAGCAATTTGGACTGGTAAAACATGACTAAAAATATTACTATTTCCCAAAGTCTTAAAAGATGTTTGAGGATAATTATTGAAATTACGAAATTAGTCTCAAAGAAAATTTAGAATATTTTTTTAAAACGAGTCAATTTCTTAAGGAGCGTATGAACCGAAAGAGATGTTTGTAAGAAAAAGATGACGATATTCAAATCCCCACTAAATAACAATAGTGGTTGACTAATTAGTACCGTAGGAGTTCCGAAAAATACTTAAAAAAATTTACGACAAGCAGATATGTGAAATTATCAAAACTCTATATTAAAATCAGATAGAGTTCCAACCCAACCTAAACTAGCTTAACACAACGCAACTTAGCCCAACCCAAATGTAACCTAACCAAAACAAACCCGTCCTAGCCTATTACAAGCCTATGAGATTTGAAAGTTTCTTCTGATGGTCGTAGATTTAAACGGTTGTACTACGATATGGCCAATTCCCATTTCGCCCAATCTCAATTGTCTCAATCCAAACTATCCCATTCCAAACTGGCCCAATTCCCACTTAGCCTTATTCTTTTAGCCCACACCCAATCGTCTCTATTTTTTCAATGAAAGGCATTTTAAACGCTCATTTTATATTCAGTTTCGTAAAATATATATTTTTTATTTAAGTATTATTTAACTATCATAACACTAACCAAACCCAGCCCAAACTAACCCAACCCAACCCAAACCAGCCCAACCGAAGCCCACTAAACCGAATCTAACACAAACAAACCTTACTTAACCGAATCCAACCAAACCCTATCTAACCTAACCTAACCGAACCCAACCTTCCCTAACCGAACCCAACCTTCCTTGACCGAACCTAATTTTCCCGCGAACTACCAGAACTATTTGTCCTCTAGACGATTGAATCCATTCGTTTCCATTTTCAAATGAATAAAATTCTAAAACGCTTAAATTATCGTTTAATGTAATCTAGAATTAAAAAATGCAGCAAGAATATTTTGGTTCAAAGGGGCATTTGCGAATACGTTTTGGGTGAAATGGGAAGCGAAATTTTTGGTCTGGGCGAATTGCGAATCCATCATATTTGGCCAATGAAGCCCCCATTGGGCCAACGTTTTTGGACTAAAGGGGAACAAACCGTTTTTAATAACTCGGTTCCTAATTAGTCCATATCCATTGTTATTTAGTGATGGTTCATTATCCCGAAATAACGCGCCCACAAGAGTTAGTTCTATTCACGGTCCATTTTTATATGATATAATAATGGCATCAGCAGCTAAGTTTCCTCGTGAAATGTTTCATTCTAAAATTTCATAGAGACAGATTTAGGCTAAGCGAGACTATAGTTTGCAGCTTTGATAATTAATTGAAAATTACCGTGAAACCTTTGGTGAGTTTTGATATTTTTTACGCATTTTACAACAGTTGGAATCGTTCAAAAATAACTTGTTAGAAGAGTCTGGTATCCCTTTATTATTTAAGATAGCAGACTTTCAAAATTATTGATAAGGCTGAAATAACATGCCTCCTGTACAAGTTAATAGAGCTTGCATTTTAGGCGATTATATATCCCGCAGAGGCTTAGTTGTCAATTCTGATATCCTGACTCTGAGATATAATCCTTTAAATTCATTTTAATTCTTACACCTTTCATATTTCTGAACTAATTCATATACCAATACTAGTTTGTCTATGGTTTAACCTCAATTTAATGGGTTGCTCCTGATGTACTATAATACTCGAAATTTTCGGATAAATATATTGCTCTTATCTTATTTTAACCTGGTAACTATTTTTATAATGGACGATTGATTTTAGTGAGAAATCACCAATATGGCTATAAAAACTTTATATTTTGGCGGAATCTCTTATCTTATCAATTCGGTCGAATGGGATTCGATCCAATGGGATAACACCTTAATGCTCAATTATGATATCCTGACTCTGAGATCTAATCCTTTAAATTTATTTTAATTCTTACACTATGACTCTTAAACCACTCCTATTTCTGAACTTTTTCAAATGCCAATACTAGTTTGTCTAGGGTTTAATCTCAATTTAATGGGTTGCTCCTGAAGTATTACAATATTCGAAATTTTCGGATAAATATATTGCGCTTATCTTATTTTGACCTGGTAACTATTTTTAAAATAGACGATTGCCTTTAGTGAGAAATCACCAATATGGCTATAAAAATTTCGTATTTTCAAGAAATCTCTTATCTTATCAATAGATAAACATATAAAAAGCTCAGTTTGGCTTGATCAACTTGTTAGTTTAGCGGCCGCGTCACTGTAGACGTCACTCATCCCCTAGAGTTCCGGATGTAACAAGAGCGCAGGCGCGGAGAAAGCAGGCGTTAAGCTTGAGAGTAAAACTGGAGATCTTTAGAATTTTGTCATTCTGACTGTGGTCGCCGTGCTTCTGCACAAGAAACGTCACAGGTGACGTCGACGCTCAACTTACGAAAAAGGACTCCTCCCTTTTATATATTTATCTGTTCGGTCGAATGGGATAACACCTATCCAAGATAGAAACGACATAATTTAGATAAGAGATAGAGGCGCGTTCACAGGAATGTAGAGATGATTATATGGCGCGTATACATGGACATTGGAAATGTTTTTTTTTACCTCCCCGACTGAACTTTAGTTCAGGGGGAGGTTTTACACTGGACGTGTCTGTGTGTGTGTGTGTGTGTGTGTGTCACTTCCAGTGTAAGCGGATATCCTGTGTAAGCGGAAATCACGTGACCTAGCTCGTGGAGCAAAAAGTCTAGAGAAGTAATCATGCCAGCTTATCGTTCAATTCCGTTTAACGGGAATTACCTCCTTTAAGCGTGGCTGCCACATTGAGTTTCAGGTGTCGTGCAATTATATGCAATAGGACGTCTCCAATTGCATATTATCGCCTTTCACCATCCACTTTACGGTCAAACCTCGATGCTGGACAGTAGAAGGCGATTATACGCAATGGGACGTCTCCCATTGTTACAATCACCTCCGACCATCCCTACACCAAGGTCCAACCTCAAGCGTCCGATCTCAGCGGGCCATATTAGCGAGGCGTCCCTCACTAATGTAGTCCACATCAACCTTCCACTCCACTATCTCCTCCCTCTACGGGTCTTTGTGGTGCAGTTACCGAATGCCTAGGGTTACGATAAACGTCTAGACGTTGAGAAGGGGGGGTTTTCCCCAACTCTTCTCGGTTACTCGCTCGATGAATAAAGGTTCGCGAAAGCTATATACAGGGTGGAACAGATAACAAAACTCTATAGCTTCTATGGGAAAAATTTTCAATGGGATTTTAACATGGAAAATTAAAATTAGAAATTTCATCAAAATAGACCGTTTCGGCGGAAAATTAAAATCAGCTTAAACAACGCTAATTTGAAATTATTTTCAAAAATCGACAAAAATAACCCAAAAAATGCCAAATTGGATAATTACTTTTAAAATCGATAAAAATAGGCCAAATCGGATAATTCCTTTTAAAATCGATAAAAATAGGCCAAATCGGATAATTCCTTTTAAAATCGATAAAAATAGGCCAAATCGGATAATACCTTTTGAAATCGATAAAAATAGGCCAAATTCATTAATTCCTATTAAAATCGATAAAAATAGGTCAAATTGGATAAATCCTTTTAAAATCGATAAAAATAGGACAAATCGTAAAAAACCTTTTAAAATCGATAAAAATAGGCCAAATTGGATAAATCCTTTTAAAATCGATAAAAATAGGCCAAATTGGATAAATCCTTTGAAAATCGATAAAAATAGGCCAAATCGGATAAAACCTTTTGAAATCGATAAAAATAGGCCAAATTCATTAATTCCTTTTAAAATCGATAAAAATAGGCCAAATCGGATAAAACCTTTTAAAATCGATAAAAATAGGCAAAATCGGATAAAACGTTTTGAAATCGATAAAAATAGGCCAAATTCGATAATTCCTTTTAAAATCGATAAAAATAGGCCAAATCAGATAATTCCTTTTAAAATCGATAAAATAGGTCAAATTGGATAAATCCTTTTAAAATCGATAAAAATAGGCCAAATTGGATAAATCCTTTTAAATCGATAAAAATAGTCCAAATCGGGTAAATCCTTTTAAAATCGATAAAAATAGGCCAAATAGGATAAAACCTTTTAAATCGATAAAAATATGTCAAATTGGATAAATCCTTTTAAAATCGATAAAAATAGGCCAAATCGGATAAAACCTTTTGCAATCGATAAAAATAGGCCAAATCGGATAAATCCTTTTAAAATCGATAGAGATAGGTCAAATTGGACAAATAATTTTGAAATCGATAAAAATAGGCCAAATTGGATAAATCCACTTGAAATCGATAAAAGTAGGCATTTGATGTAAAATACTTTAAAATTTAACATAAATGTGCCAATTTAAAATTATCCAGCTTAACCAATAAAATTTAGATCAAAGTAGTAATTTCGTTTTAAAATTTAAGGAAATTGCGCCAAATTTGATAATTGTTATCAATCGGTTATTGCCATTCTACAGTGCTTCGAGTACTTCACACCCAGAAGTTCCACCCCTACCATATTCACTTGCCACAGGCTCTATCGGATGAAGATAGGCTGCGACGTACCGAGTTTTTTTTAGCCTTGCGATGGCAGCCGGAAGAACATCCAAACTTTGTTTCTAAATTTCTATGGTCTGATAAAGCCACATTCCATAGAGATGGAACGGTCAATAGGCACAACATGCACTATTGGTCTCAGCAAAATCCTTATTGGCTTAGAGAAAATTACCATCAACAGAGATTTATAACGAATATGGGTGTGAATTTTCGGGGAACGTATAATAGGTCCTTTCTTTTTTGAAGAAAATTTAACTGGGCCAATTTGTCTGGAATTTCTTCAAACTAGTGTTACCGAAGCCTTGCGAGAGATGCCACCAGATGAAACGCAAGATATGTGGTTTCAGCAAGACGGAGCACCTCCGCATTACCATCGTGGCGTACGAGAGTGGCTTAACGATAGCTTTTCTAACCGATGGATTGGACGGGGAGGGCCCTTTCCATGGCCACCAAGATCCCCCGATCTAACACCTTTGGACTTTTTCCTTTGGGGATACGTAAAAAGCGTTGTGTATGAATCTGAAGCTCACACACTTGAGGAACTGCGCCAAAAAATTAGATCAGCTGTCGAACGAATTACTCCCGCAACTCTAGCTAATGTCCTAGGGTCAGTAATTAGTCGCGGCGAAGAATGCCTATGAACCGATGGGGGGCATATCGAACAAACGCACTAATGATTTTGGCCTGTTTTATTGGAATTTGAAGAAACTTTTCAAGAGAATATCGCGCATTTCAGAAAAATCTTCATCGTTGTTGGAGAAAAATAACAATCATCATATTTGGCGCAATTTCTTTAAATTTTAAATCGAAATTACTAATTTGACCTAAATTTTATTGGTTTAGGAGGATAATTTTTAATTGGCACATTTATGTTAATGGTTATGTATTTAACCACAATGGCCTATTTTTATCGATTTCAAAAGGTTTTATCCGATTTGGCCTATTTTTATCGATTTCAAAAGGTTTTATCCGATTTAGCCTATTTTTATCGATTTTAAAAGGAATTATCCGATTTGGCCTATTTTTATCGATTTTAAAAGGATTTATCCTATTTGGCCTATTTTTACCGATTTTAAAAGGAATTATCCGATTTGGCCTATTTTTATCGATTTTAAAAGGAATTATCCAATTAGGCTTATTTTTACCGATTTTAAAAGGATTTTTCCAATTTGGCCTATTTTTATCGATTTTAAAAGGTTTTATCCGATTTAATTATTTTTACCGATTTTAAAAGGATTTATCCAATTTGGCCTATTTTTATCGATTTTAAAAGAAATTACCCGATTTGGCCTATTTTTACCGATTTTAAAAGGAATTATCCGATTTGGCCAATTTTTATAGATTTTAAAATGATTTATCCGATTTGGCCTATTTTTACCGATTTTAAAAGGAATTATCCAATTAGGCCTATTTTTACCGATTTTAAAAGGATTTATCCGATTTGGCCTATTTATATCGATTTTAAAAGGTTTTATCCGATTTGGCCTATTTTTACCGATTTTAAAAGGATTTATCCAATTTGGCCTATTTTTATCGATTTTAAAAGGAATTACCCGATTTGGCCTATTTTTACCGATTTTAAAAGGAATTATCCAATTAGGCCTATTTTTTCCGATTTTAAAAGGAATTATCCGATTTGGCCTATTTTTATCGATTTTAAAAGGATTTATCCGATTTGGCCTATTTTTACCGATTTTAAAAGGATTTATCCAATTTGGCCTATTTTTATCAATTTTAAAAGGATTTATCCAATTTGGCCTATTTTTATCGATTTAAAAAGGATTTATCCGATTTGGCCTATTTTTACCGATTTTAAAAGGATTTATCCAATTTGGCATATTTTATCGATTTTAAAAGGAATTACCCGATTTGGCCTATTTTTACCGATTTTAAAAGGAATTATCCGATTTGGCCTATTTTTATAGATTTTAAAAGGATTTATCCGATTTGGCCTATTTTTACCGATTTTAAAAGGAATTATCCAATTAGGCCTATTTTTACCGATTTTAAAAGGATTTATCCTATTTGGTCTATTTTTACCGATTTTAAGAGGATTTATCCGATTTGGCCTATTTTTATCGATTTTAAAAGGTTTTATCCGATTTGGCCTATTTTTACCGATTTTAAAAGGATTTATCCAATTTGGCCTATGTTTATCGATTTTAAAAAGATTTATCCAATTTGGCCTATTTTTATCGATTTTAAAAGGAATTACCCAATTTGGCCTATTTTTACCGATTTGGCCTATTTTTATAGATTTTAAAAGGATTTATCCGATTTGGCCTATTTTTACCGATTTTAAAAGGAATTATCCAATTAGGCCTATTTTTACCGATTTTAAAAGGATTTATCCTATTTGGTCTATTTTTAACGATTTTAAGAGGATTTATCCGATTTGGCCTATTTTTATCGATTTTAAAAGGTTTTATCCGATTTGGCCTATTTTTATCGATTTTAAAAGGAAATACCCGATTTGGCCTATTTTTATCGATTTTAAAAGGATTTTTCCGATTTGGCCAATTTTTATCGATTTTAAAAGGAATTATCGAATTTGGCCTATTTTTATCGATTTTAAAAGGAATTACCCGATTTGGCCTATTTTTGGTTATTTTGGTCGATTTTTGAAAATAATTTCAAATTAGCGTTGTTTAAGCTGATTTTAATTTTCCGCTGAAATGGTCTATTTTGATGAAATTCCTAATTTTAATTTTCAATATTAAAATCCCATTGAAATTTTTCCCATAGAAGCTATTGAGTTTTGTTATCTGTTCCACCCTGTATACCCTTTTTCCATGCCCAAACTATTTTGGCCTTATGCCGCGATATCTTTTAGTGAATTGAAGCGTATAATTCATTTAAATTTTAATTTAGTATCATAATATTGTTAAACTGAATCTTATTAATAACGAAGCTGAAAAATCAATTAAAAATTCGAGATAGTTTAGAAGATATTTAAGAAATTGTCCAAAAATTTTGTGAAATTTGACCGTTTAATACCAGCTTGAGTTGGCAACACGCGCTAAGCTGTTTTCCATATATCATTTAGTCCAAAAAGCAAAGGTGTAACGGGCAGTATAGGCTAAGGCTTGCTGCAAACTTGGGGTGGATTGAAGAATCTAAATAAAGGTACGTTTACACGGGCATCCAAGATAGAAATGATATAAGAGGCGGATTGATACAAAATGTTAAACCTCTCAAGAAAAAGGATAGTGGTGAAAACTCTCCTTGAACAAAAGTACAGTAGGTTTCCCTGTTTAAAAAACAACCATTTTGAAGAAAAAATTACATCTGATGTTGGAAAAAAATAGGCTTCAGTTTTCTCCACTATAAAACCAAGAAACATTTCGGATTATTTTCATAATCGAAATAAGCCGTGTACTGTAAACTTCGAGACCAGGAGGCCAGATCAGACGAAAGAGAGCTATAATGACTTAAGGGAGATAACCAACCAGCGCAGAATGTTATCACCATTTGAAGTCAACAGAGAAGCGACACGGCTTTCATTTATCACCAGAAAGAGACGGCCCGGCTACGAAGAATTGAAACGTGCAAGCAGTTAGTGTTTTCGAATTGGACATATGAGATACCTACAGTCAGTAAAAGCTCGGCAGTTCTTCATACGGCCTCGTAATTGTAAACAAAAAAGCAGCTATTCAAATATAAGTACTAACGGTATGGAAATTAGTCTACTTTCAGTCTTTTAAGATATTTTTTATAATAGGAGTGGAAGTTAACGTCTTGTCAGCCGGTTTGGAAAATAACCTCTCGACCATCTCCATCCTTGGATTCTTCCATTGACTGGGGTCACTTGTATGATGAAAATATCAGTAATGGTCCTCTATTAGCACGTCAAAACAAGAATTTCAGACGAAAATTGTACCGGAAGTAATTACCAATCATCTACCGACAATGGGTTGTAAATGGAACATTCAGTCTACAATATTTCTTGGTTTGTCCAAAAGGAACTTGCTATTACATCTTCGTCGTGTTCATTCCTTGTCTTTCTTGCCATCCCAGACTAAATTCTTCGTCTTTATCAAATCAGTGGATTAGCAAAGATAATCACACAGTACAGCCTATACTCAAGTGTTAATTTATGTTAAAAGAACTTGTATTTTACATATTTACTTAGAAAATAAACATTTCATTTGGTGTGTCTATTAAGAAATCTACGCCCTGCCGCATAAAATTATGGGTAACGCAGGACATTTCATTTGGTGTTTATATTAAGAAGTCTACGACCTTCCGCATATAATTATGGGTAACGCAGGACACTCTTTTGCATTCTCTGAATCCTTGAGGTTAAGGTAAAATACTTATACTCCGTAACCTAGATGGGAAATAAAGAAGTGTGATTGAAATTCACGCTGTTTCTTCTACTCTTCCAATACTCTACACTTCTTTTCAACTTTTATTTTAGGTAAGGTTAGGTTAGATTACCCTAACGTCGGGGTCGGGGAGGTTATATTTTGGTTTCCCAACTTGTTTAACTTAAATAATATATCTCATCTCGGTCTATATAAACGACATTTACAGTTTCTGTACTCATAGATGCACTGCTCTAATGGAAATTTTTTTTTCCCACAAATGTAGAAAAAGAAATCAGTTTAGATTCCAATAATCCTATAGGTGTTATCTCTGATGTGGTAAGCTAGTTGGGATACTGACTCCTTACGGATCCTGGCCATAAGATGGAGTAAAGGGTAAATGACCCCAGAGGTACTACGGGTATTGAAAGGCCAATGGGCTTTATCATAGGGGCATTAGATTCTACCAGAATATGATTAACAGGGATTTGTACTAAGGCTGTACGGGTTGCCTCAGTATTAAACCTGGCTAACAGGGGACTAAATGCCAAATAAACCCTTGAAAATGAACCCAAAAATTGACGGGCATGGAATACATTACCCATAAAAGTAAGAATGATAATAGGGTGCGTAGTGGGGAATTCGTGTTGTAGGATCGTTACACAATCAATAAACGCCTATCTACAATGGATAAATACGGGTTGTCCCCGTTGTTTACGAAAAGCATATTGTTGCTGAATTTTGGAACACGAGGCTAGTACTGTCGGGGTACAATCAAGGCCGACATTGCCAATTCCCTTAACTCCTGCTTATCCTAAACTTTCTTTTTTCTAAGGGACCCACATCCCGACTGCAAAAGGTTTGAGCAATAATTGCTTTCATATCTCTAACTAGTTCGTTACCCAAAATAAGGGGATGACGTAATCATGGTAATACATGAAACTTTACGGGAATAATGCCCATATTTATTCCCAAATGTATTTCGAGAGTAACATGTTCCAATGTTTCTTTCGTGAAATTATCTGTTGCTATTTGGACCACTCTGGGCCTATATTCTATTAATGGTTTTACCCCAAGCTCATAAACAAACTCTTCAGAAATTGCACTTTTATCAGCGCCTGAATCTAGAAATGCTACTAAATTCGTATTACATATTATAATTCTGATACCATATAAAGAATTTTGTCGTGATAGGTTTGCTTGATACATATTTAAATTAATAGACCCTGTCCTTGTCCCTGTCCAGCTCCTTGCGGTCCATTCAAAGAGTTGGAATTTCGTTTCCCGAAGAAGTATTAGTTGGAGATATCCTCCTTGAACCCTGCTATATTGGATTAGCTGCACTATTTTGGGTTGTCACATTGGGACAGTTTCGACTACTATGTCCAACTTCATGACATTTAAAACAGGTTGGAGTAAAATTAGATGACCCCATAGGCCTAGGATAATTAGTTCTTTGTAAAGAACCTGATCTTCTTAGCGAAGGAGGGGGGGATATACCGGCCCTGGTTAACTGTACCGGTAACTTGACTAAGAAACGCGACACCACTTTTGCGTGATTCTTGAATTAGTATTATTTCACTATCAAATTGGGCCGTGGTTCCACATGTATTCCTAGGTAACAACATTTTAACTGATTGGGGTAATTTAGCTAACAATAGGCGAACCAATCTATCTTCAGTTAAAGGCTCTCTTAATGACCAGTTCAATTTAACAATTTTATGTCTAAAATCCAAAAGGTCATCATTATCCTGGGCTATAGCTCCAAAAAGAGCCATTTCTAGACAACTTTATCATCGGATAAATATTTAATATGAAATTCCGTCGTAAAATTGTGCCATGTTAATCTACGATTATTTTTGTACATTAAATCCATGATCCATACTTGAGCTCCTTTAGTGAATACCCGAGGTAATAAAACGTGCAAGGTATCTTCGGTAAAATTATGAAATTGTACATACTCGCTCAACGTATGTAAGAATAATTTAGGATCCTCATTAGGTTCCCCCGAGAAAGTTGACATTTGAAATTGTTTACTCGAAATATAATGGGCTCCTTATTGTTGTCGAGCCTGACCACCTGCCTGTATATTACTAATTGATGTCATAGAGAGAATCGATCGAGGTGACGCTACCGTTAGGGTAAATGATGTTTGACTTCCCATTCCCGAACTACTAGGGGTCTGTAAACATAAACTGGAAATAGCACTAGTATAAACGGAGAAGGTATGAAACTTCCTGACGTTCCACTAAAAGTATTAGCAATAATTGGGATTGAATGTAAAACAGGTTCTCCCATACCTGAGCCAACGATACTAGCATTATGAGAAGTCATAATATTAATCCTGTCGAGGAAGAAATACCTTAATTGGTTAAATTAACTGTTACTACACTAGAGATGCAGAGGATGGAGCTACTTGATTGACTGCAAAAATGATTAAAATCTCCCGATAATATAGGGTCGGGATCAGTTCCCATATGTCTTATTGTGTTTGGATTAGCCTTTTCTCGTGAAGTTTTGGGGTAAATTCATTTAATTTTCTGGTGGATCAATAACATTCCCTTCACTATTTGAAGTTTCCATTAGTTCTGGTGGGAGCGAGGGGGCAGACACTTGACTTTTCGTTGTACACCTGAGTTTACCCGAGTCCGCCGGAGTTCAGTGAAACTCCACCCGAGTTCACTAAAACTCCACCCGAGTTCGCCCGAGTCCAGTCGAGTACGGTTATAAATAATATTTAAATTAACTATAAACTTCTTTAAATAGTGAAAAGATAGGGTTACTTATGCAGGATTTATTCAAAAATTAAAAAAGGTTTTTCATGCAGTCTTTTTTGTTTGATATGTGCGATATGATAACGTAACTTCCCCGAGAGACATTTAATTTAATAAATTGCATTCCCATTTAATTAAACTTCAAAATAACCCTGTGTTTGACACTATTTTTTATTTTTTAACCTAATTATTTAATATTTTTGTTATAAATAGGCTAGTAGATGAGATAATAATTTATGATACGAATTTGAGATTTCATTTATACCGTAATTATTAACAGAGATATGATCATTTTACGTATCCAAGTTTTCAACGAAATTTGCAAGACTCGTGAAGGATGTTTTAGGCTAGGGTCGCTATTCTCCGTCTACCACGGCACTCCTTGTCTTCGGTAGCCATAAGCCTCGTTCATACTTGAGGGAAAAATCGGTTTCAAAACCAGTACGAAACGCACGGTTCACATGCTGATAAGACGATTCGCGGCCGTTCGACTGTGGCGGTTTTCGCTAATTTCTACCCTAATATATTTATTTATTGTCGGATTTCAGAAATCCATACTAAATGTTGTGGATTTCATGCTGGATTTCGTGCCGGATTTCGTGATTTTCACGAAATCCGAAATCTTTTTCGGATTTCGCGTAGTGATTTCGGATTTTGGATTTGGATTTCGAAGGAAGTGTGCGGGATTTTGACTAAGTGTCCGACCCCTCGCATATAATCCACATTCTCCCCTTCCCATGAGGGAAAGTGATTTCTTGTCTAATTTTAGGACCATGCGCCTTTTCACCCAATTCTCTCTCTAATAAACGGAATATGACCTTGCAGCATCTAATAAAGTTAGGTTTAAAATTGGACATACTATCTAAATGGATGGAACCTTGCATAAAGCAAAGATTCAGTAAGCCAACAAGATCGATTGGGGGAGGGGGGACTATGGGAAAATAATGTGTCACTTTTATATATTTCCATATTCCAAATGGCCACTGTTCTGATGTGTAGCAAATCACATCGTATTTTCTCGCGCATGCTCCCGATATCTCATTCCTCAGTTTCCTCTAGACAAATGGCAGAACGTAGTAACGGTCTATGGGAAAATAACGTGGTGTGCCGATTTAGCGATTTTCGCGTTCGTTTTATTTACACTATAATCTGTACATGACGGAGCGAGGTACGAGAATGCTTCCAGTTTTAACAAATGTATGAGTATTTATACACGGTCATTACGTACTAATCAAATATTGATATCGATATAAAAAACATCTTTTTAGACATAATATTAGACCAATGACCTAATATCACATCCTCCTTTCTTTTTATTAAAATCTAATCGGACATCCGAACTTCTCGACGGGCTTAGATATTCTTCCACTTCGAGTAATTGTCCGATCGAGTGGTTGATGATTGTTCGCTTCGTTGCTGTTAACTGAACCGAATCGCGATACATCATTTCGTTGGACTGGAATGTTCGCTGACTGATTCGGGGTTAGATTTTCGTCTGGTACAGGACTCTGGATGCGTTCGGCAATGTTTGGCTGAATAGGACCTATGTTGCTTGGGGCTGGCTTGATGATGTCCTCCAGGCCAATGTTTGACGAATAGTGGTTGATTGATTCGCCTGGGTTTTCGTCTGGCAGGGCGACGAGGTGAAATCGATTTCGTCTGACGTTGCCAGTAGTCGTTCCAACTACATACGATCGGGGCTCTTCAGTTTTCCGCACCACTGTCCCTTCTCTGCGCGTATCGGTTATCCATACTCTATCTCCAGTTCCTAACTCAGGCAACTCCTTTACCGCGTGACGGCGATCGAAGTTACGCTTTTGCGTCTGTTTCTGGGCAGTGTGTTTCTCTTGTAGAATCGACGGTGGGGGTATTGATGGTGTCAACATGGACGATGTTATGGGTAATGTAGTTCGTAGACGTCTGTTCATCAACATCTCTGCAGGGATGAATCCGTTACTCGTTGGAGTTGACCGATATACTAGTAGTCTAAACAGAATGTCGGCTGACTTCTTTAATATTGACTTAGCGATCTTCACGCCTGCTTCAGCGAATCCATTGCTCTGAGGGTATCTCGGACTGCTCGTTATTGATAGGAATCCGATCGTTTTGGCAAATGAGTCGAACTCGACGGATTTCGTCGCCGCCAGGTTAGTGCCGTTGTCGCTTCGGACTATCTCTGGAATGCCGTGCCTCGAAAACGCGTCTTTGCAAATCACAATGACGACTTTAGTTGTTTGATTCTTCATCTGGTAGAGTTCAAGGTATCTTGAATAATAATCAAAAAGAACTAGGTACCATTTTCCAACGTGGTGTAACATGTCCACAGCAATGACTTGCCAGGGTCTTTCAGGTAAGTTCGATGGTAGAAGTGGTTCTCTACAGTTTTGAGATTCTTTTAGGCAATTTTCGCAGCTTTTGATTTTGTCGTCGATCTCCTGAGATATTCTTGGCCACCAGACTGCTTGTTTAGCTCGTTCCCGGCATTTCGTAATTCCGAAGTGACCTTCATGAATACGTGCCATGATTTCTTCTGCATGGATTTCGGTATGATAAGTCGGCTCCCTTTCATAAGGACGCCATCTTGGACCGTAATTTCGTCCCGATGAGCAAAATACTCGGGACAGCTGCTTGGAAGTCTCTTTTTGTCCGGCCATCCGAGGTCACAGTATTGACGTAACATCTGGCAAGTAGCGTCCTCTATCTGCCTTTGGCGAAGTTTAGCGAGTTTAGTGTCAGTCGCTGGTAGATTAGTCATTACCAACTGGATGTGAGCGGAAACCTCTTGTTGAAGCTCGTTATCATCCACATCTTTGAGGGGCGCTCTTGATAGCGTATCCGCTGCGATCAAAGATTTTCCTGCCGTGTAAAATATCTTATACGAGTATCGCATCATGCGAAGCCTGAGTCTTTGGAGTCGTGGTGATAAATCATCCAACAGCTTTGACTGGAAGATGGCAACGAGGGGTTGGTGGTCAGTTTCCAACAGAAATGTGATTCCCGTGACGAAATCTTCGAAACGTTTACATGCCCATGCATATGCCTCTTTCTCGATTTGGGCGTATCTCTGTTCTGTGGGCGACAAAGTCTTAGAAGCATAGGTTATTACCTTGTAAGTACCGTCAGGTTGTTCTTGTTTCAAGAATGCGCCGATTCCATAGCTCGAAGCGTCAGCTGATACTGTCGTAGGTTTTCGTGGATCGTATATGCCCAAGATTGGCTTGTTCGCCAAAGTCGCTTTCATATATCGCAACGCTTCTTCTTGGCTTGGACCCCAAATCCAACTGTTTTTCTTACTTAGTAAACTGTTGAATGGTTGGAGACGCTCGGCCATAAATGGAATAAACTTTCCCAAATAATTCGCCATTCCCAGGAGTCGACGTAGCTCTGGAACGTCTGATGGTGGCTCCATCTCGGTAATCGCTCGAACCTTTTCGTCGTCGGGTTGAATACCATCAGGTTTGATTGTTAAGGGGGTGCTCCGTAAACTAGTACACTACACCCCCGCCAATCCGTGCGGCTACATCATTTGTCCCTAAAGTGCCGCACGCGAAACCGTGCCCGGAACGGGTAACAAGGCCAAACAACGGGAACCGAAGAACTCCAGACCAGTGCTCCCGCACACACGTGAGGAGGCTAAGGCAACAGAAGGAAAGGTATATGGCTTGGCGACCAGAACCCACACAGCAGTGCCATACGGCCCCCGTAATGTAACCGTGACCCAACAAGACCGACTCAAAGGCAGAGGGAGCTGCCAGGGCCCAAGACGGGCCCTGCGAGTCGGCCGGGTGTGGGCGAGACGGCCGTGTTCCAATTCGCGGAACTAGGACGGATCCTAGAACTCGGACGGATCCTAGAACTCGGGCCCCCTCACCACGACAAGGATGGAACACTACCCCAACCCTGCGCATGGACAGGTGGGGGGAATGGGGTCGGGTTGAATACCGGAATCATCGATAATATGACCCAATAACTTGACTCTGGTTACTCCAAATTCGCACTTGTTCTTATTAAGCGTTACGCCGTTCGCCGCCAGTCGTTCGAGTACTATTTTTAAATTTTTATCGTGTTCGTGCATGTTTTTGCCCCATACTAGGATGTCGTCCTGCAGACAGATGGCGTTGCTGATTTCTTCGATGTGGGTAGACATCTGGCTCTGGTAATGCTCAAATGCTGATGTTAAACCAAATGGTAGGCAGTTGCAACAATATCTTCCGAACGGGGTGATAAAAGTAGTCAGTTTTATAGATTCGGGGTGTAATGGTACTTGCCAGTATCCTGAGTTGCAATCTAGTTTAGAAAAGATCTTAGCTTCGGCTAATTGTCCCAGCGTATGATCGACAGCTGGTATCTGATAAATTTCTCGTTGGACGGGATTATTAAGCGCCGTGAAGTCCACACAGATCCGCAACTCTCCCGAATCTTTCATCACCACCACCATCGAGGCTCACCAGTCCGTGGCCTCTTCTACTTTGCTGATAACTCCCATGTAGGTCATGTGTTTTAGTTCCTTCTCTACTTTAGGAAGCAAGGTTATGGCAACTCGTCTGGGCGTTGTTATCGCATACGGCGTGGCTCCCGGTTTCAACTTTATCTTGTACTGGCGCTTAACTCGCCCCAGTCCGATGAATAGACTAGGATATTCTTCTGTAGGTTTTACGTTTGATGGTTCCGTAAGTTGTATCTCGTCGACGCGTTGTACGACTCGCAGACTTTCACTGGCGTTAAGGCTCAGCAACGGAACTTGTAATCCGGCAATGACATAAATCTGGTCGTGAATGCGAGTTTTCTCGTTTGATAATTGTGCTTCAATAACTCCTTGGCAGTTGAGCATCGTCTTCCCCGGTCCATATAGACGTCTGCCCGGCTTCTTCAGAGGCGTCTCTTGAAAAAATATTTTATACAAAATGTCTGGTATAACACATACGTCGGCGCCAGTATCGATTTTAAATGTGATTGGTACTCCGTTAACTTCTATGTCGACCATCCAACGCTGCCCCGTCGTTGTATTCGTTACTTTGCCCAAAAATGTGTCTGATGTCAACGTTCCGACTCTGCTAGATATGGCTTCCGTCGTGACTTCCCGGGCTGCGGTCCCCAAGCACGCTCGTTCGTAATGACCAGTCTTCTTGCACTTGCAACAGACTGCTTTGTGCGCTGGACAGTTTTCTCGGCTGTGTTTCTCGAGCTTTCCGCATTTCTTGCATGGTAATAAAGGACCATTAATTGAAGTCTGTATTGAGTGACTAGCCTGCCCCGTGGATCGTCTATTTTTCGACGGTTTGTAATTTCGCCTCGTATTGTGTAGACCTCGAGAACTCAAATGATCGACGGTAGTTGTTAAACCATTACTGATATTGGTGCGAAGTAGAGCTTTCTGTTGTCTTCTAATCTCTTCCGCTTGACGAGCTGTAGATATTGCTTTCTCTACCGTCCGGGTACCGTCTAGCTGCATTCTCTCTTATAGCGCTTTATCTCGTACTCCAACGACTATTCGGTCTCTGAGAAGTTCGTCTTGGAGCGTGCCGTAATTGCACTTCTCGATCTGGGCTCTGCATGCAGTGATGAATTCTTCTACTGGTTCTCCGTCTTTTTGAATTCTCGAATTGAAAGTCGCTCGCTCGTAGATGACATTTCTCCGTATAATGAAGTGATTTTCGAATTTCTTCTCGACGATAGAGTAATCTCCCTTCTCATCTTCCGTCGTGAAGGTAAGCGAAATGAAGATGACATCCGCCTTGTCTCCCATCATGTAGATTAGTGCATTAACTTGTTATTGGCCTGACCTGGTGCTTAGACCTGAGGCAATGCGATAACGCTCAAACCTCCGTTTCGGCCAGTCGTTGGGACTCGAGAAGTCGAACGGCTCTGGGAGAAGTACTTGGAACGAAGAGGACGCGTCTCCTGATGCTGTGTTCGCCATTGTTCTATTGATCTAGCTGGTCTCCAAGTCGCGGTGAACTTGATTTCACGGACTGAAGGTAAAAGTTCGCCTATTCTGACACCATGTTTCGTTAGTTATCGACTACACGAAGTCGATTAATAATATAAGTTTTATTTACACTATAAACTTTACATGACGGACCGAGGTACGAGAATGCTTCCAGTTCTAACAAATGTATGAGTATTTATACACGGTCATTACGTAGTAATCAAATATTGATATCGTTATAAAAAACATCTTTTTAGACATAATATTAGACCAATGACCTAATATCACACTATCCCCGAGGTACATACGTACCTACTAATCCACGCGAGGCTATCGGCCTAAGAAATATAGTGAACTTTACAGCAATACTATTTAAAAAGGGCTAAAAAAATTCACAAAAGCCGTGACTATAGTGGGAACAGTAGGCGAAAATAGACCTTACTCGCTGATGGAAAAGGGGTATATATAACTTTCGCGGACCTATATTTGATCGAACAAGTAACCGAGAAGCGTTGGAGGACATCCATGCTTCTCAAGGTCTAGAGGTAGTAATTACACTAGACAATCAGTAACTGCACCACAAAGACCCATAGAGGGGGGAGTTGAGTGGAAGTTTGATGTGGAGCATACTAGTGAGGGACGCCTCACTAATATGGCCCGCTAAGATCGGAAACTAGAGGTTGGATCTGGGTGCGTTTGGATGGTCGGAGATGAATATAACAGTGGGAGATGTCCCATTACCTATAATCGCCTTCAACTGTACAGCATCGAGTCTTAGAGAGTTTTAAAGCGTCTGGTAAATATTGAACAGTAAAGGTCCAATTGAGGAGACTTGTGAGTAGTAATACCCCCACGGGGAGCTAACTCCCCCATTCCTCAACAGCGGCGCTGCGATCGTTTTTCACTGGATCAGAGTTTGGGTAAGGCATTGGTGGATAAATGATTACGTTTCGTCAGGTATTTTTATTCCAGGTTTGTTGTTCCAATGGACGAGTCGGGCAAGAGGTCAGAAAGGGGAGAGTGAAAGGGAGTCAAGCTCAACAGGCTCTTCTTTACCCGTTTCAAAAAGGCAGAATGAAACGTTTTTAAGCACAAATCTCATTTTAATAACCAGACACATAATCATCAGGGTCCGAATCCCATGGTTCTTGAAAATAATCCTCATGATCAACATAGAAATCTCTTAAAGTATCATTTCTAAAGACTCTGTTCACTGGGTTATACTCCCAATTAAAAGCACGATTGCGTAAATAATTAATAACAGGTTGATGAATTCGCGAACTCTGAAATAGTTCTTCCAAATAAGTCCAGTGGAAATTTCTTTGCTTTCGAATAATTCGTTCTAAATCACCTAGTTTCAGAAGGTTCTTGCGGTAAGCCAAACCGGCGGTTGATCCAAGCCATAGCGCTATGACAAATATATCCAAGGACTAATGCTGTTTTTCTGATATTGGCACATCTCCATTTTTGATCGTGGTAATATTTATGTATCATTCCTAATCTACATTCTGTCGTTAAAATATGCTCACTACAATCTCGCGCATCAATTATCTTTGGATTAGAATTATGTCTATTGAGGTGAGGGGTTATTGTAACGACTAATCCACGTGCATTTCTAACATTTCAGCATATTAAACATATCGTACCTAGTCTAGGAATTTTGCTATTAAGGTTTTCTTCAATTTTAAACTTTTCATAAAAATGATATGAAGAATACATGTTTATAGTTTCGGATAAATGCACAATTAGTTTTGATTTTCGTACTTTTTACAAGGTTTTAAGTAACGGTGACGTTTCCAACTGAATAAATCACAATTTACGCAAAAGAAATTATCTGGTAAATGTTGAGGAAACTTTTCCGGTATGATACTTGATAATTCCAAACCAGTTTTAATATAAACTGATTTCTTATAACAAACACATTCGATATTTAAACAGTAATAAATCGTCACGTTTTCACTTGGTTGAATAGTAACATCACAACTTGTTTCACAACAGAAGCACGCTACAATTTGATTTGAAGAAATGCTTGTTTTATTGTACTTGAATATATCATCAAATTGGTTTTGTAACATATCTGAAAATATATTATAAAATCAGTAAACTCATGTGCGACAGATCTTGAAAGGATGCGAGAAATTTAATATTCTTCAAGGTTAAGAACGCTTAATATTACGACGTGGGAAAATAGAATAATTAAGGGACCTCCAAAAGACTTACTCTACTTTACTTCATGCTAAAAAAGTACTTATATGCTAATAGGTTCTACCCCGATTCGCCCAAAACATTTGGCCCAATTCCCAATCAGCCCAATTTATTAGGACCAATCCCATTTCCGCCAAATTCCCATTTCGCCCAATCCACATCCAAGGCATATGCGAAAAAAATCCTCTTGGTCGGTTCCTTCGTCCTGTTTAATTATTTCTACACGCACTTCTTGATGTAACTAAACAATTTATTAATTTTGGTAACCTAACCCAACCCAACCCACCTTAACCCAACCCAATCTATAGAACAATTTTCTTTATTAGTTTTGGTAACCTAACCTAACCCAAGCCAACATAACCCAACTCAATCTTAAGAACTATTTTCTTTATTAATTTTGGTAACCTAACCCAACATAATCTATCTTAACCCAACATAATCTACCTTAACCTAAAGAACAATTTACTTTATTAGCTTTGGTAACCTAACCCAACCTAACAATTTTAGGCGAAACGGGAAAAGGAATTTTTGGTTGAGCGAAATGGGAATAGATAATTCTTTACTAACTGTTAAAACGATTAGGCGAAGTGGGATTGGGCGAATTGGGACAAGGAAATTTTGGATTGGGCGAATTGCGAATCGATAATTTTGGGCCAAATGATAATACGTTTGGGTGAAATAGGATTGGGCGAAATGGGAACAAACCTGCTAGGTTAGTCAATTTTTTCATATAGCAAATTTTAGTCTAGACATCATAACATGTCCATCATAACCCACGAATTTCACCCCTGACAACAACATTTAAATATCTCTTAAACTTAAACGTGGGTATGAGGAATTTTTTTAATCAAAGAATCTTGAATTGATTAGTATATAAACATTGTAAGTCTAATACTAATATTCATTTGAAACTTATTCACTCTTTTGCATACTCTCTCGCTTATTTTAACCAACTATTCTCTATGTACCGCGGAGAGATCCGAGATATAACCGAGATTATGTAAGACAATATCGAAATTTAAATAAAGTATGTAATAACTAATGTATTTTCAAAATAGTCCACCCCTCGGTGATATAGCAGAAGAAATTATAGACGAATGGGATGAAGAAGTAGGAGAGGGTGAATCTGATGATTGGAACGAGGACGAAGAAGTAGATGAGAATGATTTTGATAATGGGAACGAGGATGAAGAAGTATTAGAACTAGAAGATTGAGAGGGGGAGGAAGAAGATCAGGAAGAAATCCCGCCGATCGAGTATGGGTAAGCTAAACAATACTTATATATCAATCCTTATTACACTTTTATATGTTATTTCAATAAGAAAAATTTATGCCCCTACGAAACTTAGGGAAGGCTTTCCTGTTAGGCTTCGGTGCATTACAGGTAAGCCCCCATACAGGGGCAGCCCCTTTCACGTGACTAAATCTCAAAGCTCTAGGACTTGTGGTTTAGAAGTTATAGCATTACCAAAGGTACAGCCCATGTTATTCCTATGAAAAACCATGTTTTACCTATGGGCTATATATATTAAGCTTCCAAATTATTACAAGTTCGGTTATGTAGTATAGTGTATGTTGATCAACCTGTCTGCTAGTGTTTTAGGTATCTTTATGTTGATAAATGAAAACTTATGGTAATATTAATGTATGTTTGCGTGTATGTGCGTTATACTGAAATCCTGTATTTTAATAGGGAATTCGATACTCCGGCTTCCCCCACGCCTGACTATACCGCCGCTTTCATTGATGGTCAGGCGGGGTTAGGGGTCATCCTCAAGTTGATCAACCTCCAGTGGATGCGCAAGCCCAAGTTGATCAACCTCGAACGGTTTGGATTCCTGAAGATGCCCCCCAATATTATATTTCTATAATTCAAAGGGAACAACATCGTACATTGTAAGTCAGAATATAAAATCTACACCTTTTTTTTTTACTATTCTAAAACAGTTTATTTTGATAGCTATATATATGCGCTACCTTGCAATATCTGCGGAAGATTAGAGCCTGTATTTATTAATGAGCCATTGCCTTATTTAACTACTTTTAAATGTAATAATACTTGTTATTGTGTTTATGTCAATGCCCTTACTGGATTTTGTGGATTCGTGTGTGAAGAGTCAAATACTTATGCTATCGAAATTATTTAAATGTTTTTATTAAATTTAGCTTATTTTTACATTTATATTTTAAACCCTTTTAATATATTTTAATTATTATACATATTTATTACATTTAACTATTATACATATTTATTACATTTAACTATTATACATTTGTTTAAACATTAACTATTTTTACATTTTACAACTATAAGAAAATTAAAATAAAACATTAATCAAAATAATCGTCTTCCGAACAGTCACTATATACACCGCATATGAGTTCATTTTCACTGTCGCTTTCTTGTAAGTCAGCGACAGTGTATGCTAAAAAGTCTGGATTTTTAATTAAAAATCCCCGTAAAATTTTACGCTCTCTCGCGCACATTTTGAAGGATTTAGTTTATGCATAGAGCAGCAATTGTCCGTTTTGCAGAATTTTTCGCAACCGAGTTGCTCTAAATAAATTATTGGGGCACCGAACAAAGCGGAAAGCTCAGCGGTTTTTCTAGTCCTTTAGAGTATATTTTTTATATTTCAGCGGATTAATTTATTTGATGTGGTCTTCCAAAACACAGTACCGGGCCAGACCATCATACCACCCCAATCCCGTGAGGTGGTACTTCACCAACGTGTGTGATCGCCTTAATTTGGTTGGTACCACCTCATGGGAATACGGTGGTTTGTAGGTGGCTAGATGGATTGGCCTTACTCTATTATTTTCTATTATTCCGGCTGAAAGTTCTTTAATTACGAAACCATACTCCATCTTTTTTTTTACATTGTACGCCTTGCCAGTCCGACAATATAACATAACAACAATAAGGACGTCTTCCATATCTATAAAATACTAAAATATATTTCAGTGAAAGATGTCCACATTGTCACCTAGTGGAGATATACGAGTTAACGACGGAATTTGCAGCTTATCCTATCGTAACAATCTATTGTCTAAATGAGCTTTGTATTCACTATCTAACGTTGGTTAAACTTAACTTGTTTAGATCCTATAGAGTAAATTTATTTTTAAATAATTGGGGTTATTCTATAGCTAAAATTTTAAATCTACCTTTATTTATTTTGAGCTCCGATTCTAATAAACCAAGTTTGGAAGATGATGAAATAGCAAGAATTAATTTCGATTAATCATCTTACAAACTTGTTTTTCTTCTCTTTTTAAAAATTATATTTTTAATGTTTTATATTTTAATAAAGGGTTTTTAACTTTATACCAATAGATCCCAACAAGTTATTATTAAATCATAGGTATCTAAATTATAAAGGCATACACCGAAATCCTCGTCTGGGGTAAGATTTTCAAATGCCTCCTTACAAGCCTTTAATATTTCCGGTTTTAGAGAAGGCAAACAAAATCTAAAATGTGTTAACATCTGCTTTCTATCTAGTATATGACTTATCAAACTTCTCAAGCACTTTTTTTAAACCCGTTGTCATACCCCGTACGAATGATTTATATTGTCTTAGGAATGCTAAATGCTCGTTGATTTCCTTTTCATGCTCCATTAACAGACAATAAGCACTTTCCGTTAATGGAATGCGAACGTCATTCTCAGTGTTGTTTAAAAGTACAGGTAAAAAGATTTTTATCGATTCTTCCAAATAATTCTTATTGTTTATGATAGCTTCCCAAACTAACTCGGGTATTATAGGAATCATAAAAGTTTGAATTAAGATCGAAGCTTCACCATTTTCTCCAGATGGGAATATATCTGTTCTTCCTGTTTTCTTTAATATACTTAATCTTAATTTTCGTATTATTCGTGGATGTTCTATTATTTATAAATGATCTATTAGAATAATCTATATAGATAAAAAGTTTCAAAATATTTACTCGTAGTTGATGTTGATGATGCTCCAGAGGACATTTTTTGCAGACGTACAAGGAAAAACTGGTATTCACGGAGAGAGCGGAGACTGGTATTTAACCAGAGAGAGAGAGAGAGAGTGCTGTTCTTTAACAGGAAAGTTAGAATACTGCATGTTGAGACTACAAGAAAACTTGTGGTGTTTTCCAATGGAAAGGATTGGTGTATTTATACTAAATTTTCACGTGGGCAACCCGTGGTCTTTTTAATAAAATATATTGCAAAAACGTCTCATTATTAATATACCCTTGAATAAAATTATTGTGAAAGACGTTTCAATTTATTCTTATATTTTAATGAAATAACTTTTCGGTAATTTAAATCCAAGGTTAAAATAATTAATTATAAAAAGCGAGTTCAGTTTGACAAGCATTAAAATCGTGAAAAATTTCGTGCGAAGATAAATGTTTCCCAAGGTTAGCCAGACGGCTGGGGAATAATTAATCAATTTTGAAATAACAGAACCCTAGTGTGTTTAATGTTTTAAAAAAGTGGGTAGATAGAATAGCAAGACGAAAATGTAATTATATAAGTGGCCTCCAAAAAAGGGACCCTACTTTGTTAGGAATTAGAAATCGTGAGAAGACGGATCTCCGGTAATTATATATCATTAATATTTAAAAGCGAGTTGTTGTTGAAACTTTCAAACAAACCATGTGGGTAGGTAGAGTTTCTCTCTTAAGAAAAAACAACCTTGAGAGACATCTCGAGAATCTTAAAGATCGAAAAAAAGTCAAATCGAGGGGTATAAAAACCCAGTGCATTTTTAGAAGGAACACGCATTCTCGACTTCATTCCGATATGAGTACATCGTCTTTGGGTAAGCGACGTATTTTAGATTTTAACGAAAGATTTCCCGAATACGCCGATATTGACGAAGAGCTTGAAGAGCAGGCTCAAGTTAAAACCGTACAAGAAGAGAGTACAATCCAAAGTCAAGGAGGGCTGGTACCCAAATACGATTTAAAGAAAACGTCAGAAACATATTCAATTTCTCTCCCACCTCAGAAAGGTGATTATTATATTGATATTCAATTATACAAATGGAAAGATATTAAGGATCATTTCTTAAGCGATATCTGGACCGTTAATGGAAAAAGAATTAAGTTTATAGTAAATGAAGATGATATGGATGGACAACTGATTCGTAAAGTAATTGCTAAAGTGTCGAGACAAATGCGAGAAAACCACCTACTAAACGTCCCAAAAAAGTTAAGTGATGAATCCTCCTTCTTTAACGATTATTGTTACAAACGCTATAGTTAAAAATGGAGAAACAAAACGTTTATTCGATACTGGTATAAACGCAAGCCTCTTAAAGAGATTTTATCACAATCATTTCTATTATTGCAATATCTTAAACATATTAGATGATTTGATCTGGATATCTAAGAGAGGTGGTGGACATATGCCAAGGAAATATTATTATAAGAATAAATATAAATGGTCCGTAACGTGTTTTTCGGATATCGTTATAACTTTACCTAAACAACTTCCTGATCGTTACGCGTATACGCAATGGGGTGAACCTTGTAACATTCAGCCCAGGAATTTGTAAATATAATCTAGAATATTTATTCCTGGAAAAGAAAAGAGAGTTAATTGAAACAAAAAGAAAATTATATTTTAACAGTTTCTTTATCACAGACATTAATCTTATTGAATATGTTTTGGATCATTTTTGTAATCAAATGTTTTTAAAATATTCTGAACTTGTAAAAGAAAATAATAATAATCCAGTTGTAATTTTCACTTCCATGTAAGGTGACAATAGGTAATTTGAATGATGAAAATTACATTGTGAAATTGTTTAAATATTGTACGGATAACAGTAATTTTATAATATTTTTATTATTTCCTGCTCGTGTTGGAGTTTCTGACTTGTTATATTTTGAATTGCCTGATTTTAAACAAATTGTCTCATAGTCGAGAGATCAATCTAACATATTCGCTTACGAATATAGTTTGAAACCATTTCAAGCTCCTCCGGTAATTAGATTGCAAGGTTTATCAGTGCCTGAGATAGAAAATATATTATGAATCCGCTAATATGAATCCGGTAAGTCTACAGCTTCTTTCAATGCGAGCTATATGTCGCAGATGTCGTTATGAAAAAGTAAAAAATGAATTGAAACTACCGGACTATTTTGATCTGAAATATAAAAATTTTCAACAGTATATGGAGCTGTTATTTGCAATTGGTTGATTATGAATCCATCAAATCTTCAGATTATTTCAAATGCACGTTAGTTATCATAGATGTCAGAATGAAGTAAAAACAAATGGACCTAACGGATTTGTATACCGTTTTTGTTATTTACCTTAACAACTCAAAGTATATTTAACCATTAATACGAATAAAAAATCCCAAACCATTGTATCTTAAAACAATTTTTGTACTGAGTTTCCGAAAAATAAAAACATGTGTTTCTTATATTAATGGATATGGAATTAAGTTGTATGATTCATTTAAAATGAGTAGCTCAGAGTCCTCGGACGATGAAAATGAACCTTTAAATTTAAGTTTGAAATATAACCGAAACAATATTATTATTGCGAAAGAGTGCTTAATAAGAAATCTTTAAAATATAAATGTCATCAACTGTAATTTAAAGTAAAATTTAAGAATTTAGATCGTATTAAACTAACCGAAGTCTTTTACTGAATTGCTACAAGGTTATCAAGGATACAATCGAGTTAGATTTTGTATACGATCGGATGAATTGGAAAATCCGATTAATTTAAGATTTATGAACCTAAATGAATTAACGACTCAACGAATTCTTGGTGCTATTTCGCAAGTGGCTCAATCTAATTTTCATTTACAACCGTCTCTCACTTTTGACGTTATTTTTTTACAATGCGATGTTCCTGTTGGAATTTGACAAAAATCATTTAACGTTAGAAACGTTATACCATTAAAAATAAACTTAAAAAACTATCTAAAAAGAACCCTTGTGAGCTGAATATTAGTAGCTATAAAAAAGCCCGTAACCTTTGCAATAATCTAACTCGGAATGCTCGTGTAAATTATTATAAAGCAGCTCTTGAGGCAAGTAGGGGAAACACTAAACAAACATGGAAGTTGGTGAACAATCTCATAGGCAAATCTAGGAAAAGTAATAACGTTAATACGGGTGCGACGACAGTGGATCGCTTTAATGAATTTTTTAACCCCTTAACCCCGACTCGAAATGTAGAGACAGAATGTGACCACATGTCAAGAAAATCCCAATTAAATTCAATGGTCCTCATAGAAACCGACGAAGCGGAAGTTCTTTTGACCCTTCTCAACTTAAAAAATGACTCTGCGCCCGGTTTCGATGATGTGTCCCCGAAAATTATAAAATTGATTGCTCCTTATTTAGCGATGCCACTAACTATCTTGATCAACCTCTCATTTCGACTGGGTAAATATCCAGATAAAATTAAAAAATCCATAATTGTCCCCATTCTTAAAGATGGTGATGCGACATCCCCAGATAACTACAGACCCATATCCATATTATCCGTCTTCTCTAAAATTTTTCATAGCTGCTTCCTCGCGCGTATAACAAGTTTCTCGAACAAATACAACTTAATTTCGCCCAATCAATTCGGATTTCGGAAAAATTTTAATGTGGAATTAGCGGTCTCTAGGGTCTATAAAGGTATTGTTGAACATCTAGACTCTAAGAATTATGCGCTCGCGGTCTTCCTTGACCTAAAAAAGGCATTTGACTCAGTAGACCATAAAATATTAATTGAAAAATTATATGCCATGGGAATTAGGGGGAACTGCCGGGAGTGGATTGAATCATATTTAAACTTACGGATGAGTCAAACCAGGCTTAACAATTCTTTGTCCTCGGAAAGACTGGTATGTCGTGGTGTGCCCCAGGGCTCTATCCTCTCTCCTATCTTATTTAACCTCTTCATAAATGATATTACTGAATTAGATAATGATAACTCCTTAACACTATACGCGGACGATACAATAAACCTTGAAGGTGAAAAGTGTCTTGAAAATCTAGTAGAAAGGACAAATATTAAACTCCAAAAAATATATAAATGGCTTTCTTGTAATCACTTGGAAATAAACAAGAATAAAACAGTCTACATGATTTTCTCGACCGTTAATAAAGATAGACCGAGGCACAGTCACGTCACCATAGGCCAAACAGTTTTGAAAGAGGTTAAACTTTATAAGTACCTTGGGGTATGGCTTGACTGCTATTTAAATTGGAACCATCATATTGATAAAATTTCAAATAAACTAGCCTACAATGCATATCTAATTAAACAAAATAGAAAACTCCTGGGTGAGGATACCTCCTTGAGCCTTTACTATGCCTTAATATATCCCCACCTTACATACTGTGTATCAATCTGGGGTAATACCTCGAAGGAAAATTTAAATAGGCTACATCTTTTCCAAAAAAGGGTTCTGCGACTCATCAATAATAAATCATACCTAGCCCACACCTCGCCTATTTTTAACCATTACCAAATCCTCTCAATATATGAATTAATTGAATATTGCCTTTTAAATTTTGTACACAAGTCATTGACAACGAATATCCCCAGTCATTTTTTGTACAGCAAACTTTCGAGATACTTCAATAGAAGCCCGCACATCTTGGAAATCCCCTTCGCGCGTACGGCTATTAAACAAAACTCACTCTTTTGCCGAGCCCCCAAATTATATAACACCCTTAACCCCCCTTCAAATATTAGTTTTAACATGTTTAAAAAACTGGCAAAGATATTTGTTAGGAAATAGTTATACTTCATTATGTATTATTACTAATCCCCTTTTCACTAAGTTTTATACTTTATTTTAAGTTTATATACCCCCCAAAATTTTATATATTATTTAATTTGTATTAAACTCCTTATAAGTCTGGCCTAAAAGTCGTTTTCGACTTGGCCTCTTCTGTATGACAGTTCGTCTCTTCACTATAGCAATAAAATTATTATTATTATTATTATTATTATTATTATTATTATAGTTTTTTTAAACCTAATCCAAATTATATTTATATTGAAAATAACGATACTTTGTGTTTTGGGAGAGCGCTAGTGATTGGAATTTACATAATATTCAACAATTTCAAAATTATTTGAAAGAGTATCAGATTATAGTTATTACCGTGGAAAACTTGGAAAATTATTTCATTGGACCTTATAGAGAAAAACAAATCTTTCTCATACTGGTCAACGATTCTCACGTGCATGTACTCAAAGACTATCATTTTATTAAAGGTGGAAAAATCTACTGTTCAAAATGTTTAACATAAACATCTATATATTGAAAAACATCAATGCGAAACTAGAGTTAAATTTTCTCGATGTAAAACCGTAAACGTCTTTCACGAACATAAATTATTAATACCGATAAGATGTAGAGAATGTTTTTGATATTTCAAAGTTCGTTTGTTATGATTTACATTGTACTAACGGTACCTACGAAAACTTTAAACGATGTTTAGAGTGTGGTTTAGAAAGAACTGAAAATCACGAATGTTCGAGACAATGTAAAAACTGTTTAATTAAGCATGAAAAAAATCATTGTTACGTTATGCCTTTAACAACAAATTACGAGAAAAGACGTATGTGTTACTTTGATTCTGAATCGATTGTTAAAAATGGCGAACACGTACCGGTTTTAATCGTTAGTGCTATGGAAAAAGAAGAGAAAGAATACGATTACCAGATCTTTCGCGGATTCAATTGTGTAGAACAATTCTTATCGTATTTGTTCCAAACGAAAGAGACATTTACTCAACACGAAACCAAACGAACGAAAAAAACTCTTCCGGTGTTCAATCACGTGACTATAATGGCTCATAATAGCAAAGGGTTTGACTCATTTTTTATTTTAAACCAATTGTTAAAATGTCGGTCAAATATAGCGTTGTTTTTGACGGAAGTAAATTGTTAGGAATATTTATACCAGCATTGAAAATCAAATTTATCGATTCGTTTAATTTTATTTCTCAACCACTTCGAACCTTTCCGTCAACATTTTCTCTGAAAGAGGAAAAACAATTTTTCCCCTATATATTCCATAACGAGAGTACGATGGAATATTGCGGATCGATACCATCTCTAGAATATTTTCAACCCGAACATACGAAAGAAAAAGATTACCGCGAGTTTCTACAATGGTACGGAGAAAAAAAGAAACAACCAGTCTATAATTTACGAGAGGAATTGGAATACTACACCGTTATGGATGTGAAAGTTTTACAACAGTGTGTTGATAAATTTCAAGAACTCTTTGTGAAAGAAACGAAATTTGATGTGACTAATATGAATGCTTTAACTATCGCGGGTGCCTGCACGAATATTTTTTTTCACAAATATTTGAAAGAATATACTTTAGCCTTGGTCCCCGCTAATGGTTACGGAAATAAATGTAATCAAAGTCAATTGGCTCTGAAATGGTTGGGAGGAAAAGAAAAGAGGGATAAAAATTCGAACAAGTCTTTCTTTGGAAGGCGAGAAGAAAATTTTTCGTTTCCCGGTGGACGGTTATTCTAGCAATCCAGAAATAATCTTTCAATACGATGGCGATTTCATTCATGGATGTACTCTTCACACGAAAGGAGGTCAATGGAATCCTCTTTTACAAGATACCTTCAAAAATTTTTGCGAAAGAACCTTGGATCGAGATGATGAGATAAAAGCAACAGCACCGAACGCCGAATACGTTCGAACATGGAGTTGCGAATTTGACGAGATGTTAAAAAAAGGTTTGGAAATGAAGAATTTTTGCGCTTCTCTAAAATTTCGCGATCCCATATCCGGAAGATCAGCCTTATACGGAGGCAGCACAGAATGTTATAAGTTGTATTATAAGGTTCAGCCGGATGAACGGATTGGGTGGAAGGGTGATATATACAGACACAGACTCATTAGCCTATATCAGCTCGAAAAATGACGAAACAACGAACATTCCTCTTGGTGAGTTCATGGGTGATTGGAGCAATGAATTGGAAGGAAGTTAAAGCACCGAGTTTGTCACATCGGGACCTAAATCCTAGAGTTACAAAAGAGCCGATGGAAAATGCGTCACGAAAATGAAAGGTATATCTCTGAACAGAAAAAGTGAAGAAATAATCAACTTTGATTCGATAAAAACGGCTTTGGAAGTACCCGGAACTACGTATACCTTAGAAGTTCCGTTTAACGTTGTGCGTGAAAAACGTCGAGCCAAACTATTTTCAGCAAATTTAAAAAAAAAAACTTTCGGGGTCACTTTCAATAAGAGAATAGTCAACACGAGCGATTTTTCCACATTTCCATTTGGATATTCGGTGGAGAAGGATGAATCGCGAACATAATCGTTTCAACTCATTTAACCTTAAATGGTATACGAAAAAAATATGTTATAAACCACAGGATTTCGCTCAAGCCGGATTTTTTTACTTGAACGACGGTCTTTAAATAATGTTTTAGCTGTCATACTGTCTTCGAGGATTGGGATAATGATTTGTATACGGATGGTTTGGATCCTATGGGTATACATCAAAAAATAGCGCCTTTCTGCAATTTTGTTCTCGGACGGGATAAAACCAACGTTACTCGTTGCGAAGAATATCGTCGGGAAAAATTGGCTCACGAATGTTTGGAACAACTCACGCCTTTAGTCGAAAACACTACCATTTTAAAACTCCTCGAGGTCTTCCAACAAGGAATTATAGATGCCAGCGGAAAAGATATATAAACGAGTTACCTTTGACGTAAGACCAGTTATCTGGTATTTCCCCACGGAAGATCGTGTAGACTGGTACTATCGAGATAAACTATATTTTAAAAAAAGGATAAAAGATTTTGAAGAGATATTTAAAAAATGTCATTTTGTGGTAGAATAAAATTCCAAGCCCCGATGCAACTTTTATTAGCTGGTAGTACCATGTCGGGAAAAAGTACTTGGATTCGTAATCTTTTAAGACACGCTGATTGTTTAATTACTCCTCCCCCGATACAATTGGTTATTGTTACAAAGAATATCAACCCCTGTTTGATGAAATGAAAAAAGAAATAAATAATATTGAATTTCTGCAAGGATTACCACCGGATCATTCTAATTTTTGGAATGAAAAAATTAATGAAAAAATTAATAATTTTTTAATTTTTGATGATCTAGCATCAACATGTTACCATAACACTAACGTAGCTAATATTTTCTGCGTGGGTTCCCATCATAAGAAGCTTTCAGTAGCATTATTAACACAAAACCTATTTGGTCAAGGTAAAGAAAGTCGAACTATTAGTTTAAACGCTTGGTATATAATTGTTTTTCGGAACCCGAGAGATGGTTCACAAATTAATTACTTGAGTAGACAAGTATTTCCAAATAATAAAAATCTTGTTACTAAAGCATACTATTTTGTTACTAGAGATAATCCTTTTTCGTATTTATGTATTGATTTAAAACAAAATATTAACGATGATTTGCGATTAAGAACCAATGTTTTTCCGCATGAAGGAAATATGATTATTGTATGTGATCATAAATAAAATTCATATATACTATACATGGTTTCTTTTAACTTATTTATTCATAAATTTCAGAATGAGACGCAAACGCTTAACACTCTTAAAAAAGGTCTTATTAAAGAATGCTCGACGTCTTAAAACCCACCCCTTAAAAAAACACGTGCGATTTTTTCGAAGTTTGAACAAAGCTAGTCAGCAAGGGGGAGGAAAATTAAAATGAATCTTAAAAAAAGCTAAAAATAATCAAATGAAAGCCATTTATAATTCGTTTTACAATTTATTAAGAGGTAATATTGATTTACCAGAAAAAGAAAGAGTGTACGTTAAACAACACGGAGCTTTCATTCGAAAACTAGCTAATAAACGCGTTTTAGCTAAAAACAAACGTAAACTCCTTATAAAACAAGCTGGTGGGTTTCTGCCCGGTTTAATTGGGGCTTTGGTTCCGGCTCTGATTTCCACGATTTCTTCTTTCGCACGATGAAGCGAATGATATTAGTTCCGGAATCGACAGTCTTATCCGATCCGGAAAAAGAAACGAACGAACTGACCCAAGAAATGTCGAAAATCTTAAATCAAAACACATATACAACGAGCAAAAACTTCGTTTATATTCTGATGTTTTTCAAAGATATTTAAATATGAAAAGTCTCATCGAAGCACCCTACGTTAACGTGAAAAACATGCCGGTACTGACGACACCAATTACGTCACAAACAACTACATCGCAACCCGTAACACCTTGGCAACCACCTGCTAGTTTTACCAGCGCTCTTCCAAGTATGTTTACACCAACGCAACACTCGACACCGTTGGCGCTATCGGCATCAACTCTTCAACCTACGACACCCCTACCAACGATGACACCCCAGATATTTTTCCAAAGAGTTTAATTAATTAATACGAGGCTTTTGGTATCGTTACGACGAATAAAAACACCATCTCCTGAGTCGTTTACTCCGATAGTTAGTTTTTCGGAGAGAATATGTTCGTGTTCTTCCATGAAGAAGGGCTCGAATGATTTTGATTCGAATTTCTCTCTGTTTCTTTCTTATATCTCGTTTAAAGATTTTTTCATCTCAAAGTTCCATCGAGATGATACGAAGGATACCGTTCTTATATTATTACGTAACGTTATAACTAAATTCAAATTTAGTTATATTCAAACTTGTAAAGAATGTTTCGATCTTTCGTGATTAATAGTTGATTTTCAAATTCGGCTTGAATTAGACACGTAACTGGGTATGTTAAAGGGGTTTTGTAATTTATGGTTAAGCGAAGTGTTTTGATAAAGAATAATGCTCGGCACTAGCTTGCTCTTCCGGAGTTAAATCGATCACGGAAAATGTATTACCCTTAGCGTATTCCTCGTACGTAATATCAGTACCTTTATTTTTACCATACGTATCAGTTCCAGTAAACAGACTCGTATACTCTCGACTCCAGTGTTTAGAATTAAAATTTGGTTGAATTTACCAACCGATAGGTATATTTGCGTTATATTTAAATGTTTAAAATCAAATGGATTTTCACTTAATGCACCATTGAAAGCGCTAGTTTTTATAAAGGATATCGTAACCCGATTCGGAATTCGACCTAAAAATATATTTTCTTTAACCGTTACGCTATTTCCGCTTTCAATATTAAAATATTTTGTAACTGTTTGGTTTATCGGGTAGACACAGTTGGTTTTTTCCAAAACCATAGCGTGCGCTAGCATAATATCGGAATTAATTTTTATTTTTCGAACATACATCGATGCGTCGGTAATAAGATATTTGTATTTAACAGGCGTTGGTGCCGCGGCACTTCCTGCTGCTGGTGGAGGGATGGAAATAATCGGAAAACTATCCGAGGATCGGATAAACTTAAACTTAACATCTACGTCATTTATCAACAACAGCAACTCCCCATAAGAGTCTGGGTCCACGTAATGTTAAAAATTTTCGTCTCTTTTATGATAAATTCGTATTATATTATTAAAATAGGGTAGTTGGGGGATAATTTAAAGCTAAAATTCGAGCTCACAACTGTACATTTTGGGAATTACAAGGAATGGAAGGTTTCTTCCATAATGTAAAGAATAGGAAGAATCTATGATTTCCGTGCCGGATATGAAAGCCTTCCCCCACACGAAAATCTTGAACGGTTATTATTTTAGATTCATAATTATGTTAGGAAAATATTAGGAAAGAATTATTTTGTAACTGCCACGGGTATAGTGCTGGCGGCAAAATGAAATTCGTATATTTTTGGTCTACTATGCCTCGAAATCCTCGAAAACGCCTGTAGAAGTGTTCCACTTGTCAAGCATTCATGCAGTAGGCTTTTGCTAGCTTTACAGGGGCCGTGCAAAGACTATATAGCTTACTTGAATAGTCTTTGATGCATAAGAAACTCGAAAAATAAATAGAGAAATCATACCAATTAGAAGATACTGGAGTAGTATCTTTAATTTTTATTTCATATTAAACAAAACACACTTGTATAAAACGGACAAATTATTCATTTAACGCTAAGGTTTTCTACGTTTAACGTATGTCTGGTAGATCAAGCTCAGTGGCATCTTCACACACTACACGCAATTTTGACTGGTACCAACTGCCTCGATCTTCATGGCGACGATAACCAAGATACCAGATTACGCTGCTAACGTGAACACAAGTACCTATCGTCAAACTACCACCTTTGCAATACCAGCCTTTAATGGCATTTGCACCTGTCCCGTTCGGTACACAACGAATTAGAGCTTGGTGAACAGCTGAGGTGGAAAATTGACCAGGCACGCGTATACGAATTAAGTCATGTTCAACTTTGGACACTTCGACGCTGAAAGAGCCGGATTTCTCTATAGTCAACGCCACATAAGATTCAGCGCGTTTCGTTTTAAAGTCGCTCATTACCACCTCACGTACATCACTTTCACGAAGTACAGGGAAGTCTTGAAATTCACTATCCTCAATTCGTTGCCATTTAGACGGTTTGCGAAGCAGATTATCGCGCTCAACTACTTCCTTAAGAGGATTTTCTTTCGTAGAGACTGCCAGCATTTTTTCGACGGAGTCTTCCCAGGAACCTTTAAGATGTAACTCCGGGTGGTAGGCGTTCAACAGCGCAGCAGCAATTTGAAGAAGTTCCGGAACTAATGGTAACATATGCACAGGTATACGGTTTTGAAAAAAACGATACACCGTCTGCAAATGCCCATTCCTAACTTCAACCGGCCACCTGAGGTACGTTACTTGTCGGGAACGATTAACTTCTTGCGTGTTTACTTGCTTCTCGCCTTTAGACAAGAACGAAGGCATTTGTAAATCCAAACCCAGTTCAGTCAGTACGCTGTTGGAGTCTCGAAAACCGCGGTCTGCCAGTACAACGTCACCAACTTGAAAGAAAGACTGGAGTTCTTCTCTCTTTTTGATAGAATGGTTTAAAATGCGCGCGTCGTTATTGCGGCCATTAGCAAAGTAGGGTCCGATTATATCTATTATGTAACCCGTAGTTGTTACCATTAACATTGGCTTGAGGATATGCTGGCCTTTGTGCACACAGAAGGATTTGTGAAGAACGGTATAGTCCTTGGATCTTCCAACCTTGATATAGGTGCCATCTACAATGGTAATAAGACAATTAGGCTTGTTGTTAGCAAAGAGTTTTACTGCTGCTCCAGATTGATGGTTTGTTATCAGATTGTCACGTGATAAGTGTTGCAGGCCAAAATGATGTGGCACGAAATGCTCCGATAAAGCCATTATAACCGCTTTTACCGTGTTTGATACCGATCTTTCAGTTAAATGAAATAAAGTTGATAACACCTTATTGGAGATACCCAATCGTAATTTCACCAATAATACTGCTAGAGCTGTCTTCGACGAACAGCATCTGATGGTACGAATAATGTCCTCAATAGTCGAATGCAACTCTAGGAACTCGTGCAGGGACAATGAAGTTAATACTTTACAGTCTTCCTCACTTTGTATGAAGTTGTCAAAGCTCGGCGTCCGTAGGTCGTTAACACATTTCCTGAGGTCCTGTAATAGTTGCTCAATGTCCGTGGCAGTCATAATGGTTGATCTAGCGGAAACCTGAATTCCCGCAATTATTTCGGTGGGAAGCTCTCCGTTAACGAGATGCGTGGAGCACATTCGGTTGTCCCGATGAATAAATATGGCTCTTTCCACAAATATACTTGTTCTCACTTCGGCTTTTACCCTGGTTCGTGTACTAACACCGCAAATGAAGCAAGTCTTTGGCAGGGGCCGAACACAACTGTGCTTTATGGCAATAGTGTTTGATGACGTACGCTTTCGTGGTAATTGCGACGTTGATGGCTGAGGTATTGGTGACGGTGATGGATTAGATACTGTGGACTTTGTTGGTTCAGGTACTGTGGACGTTGATGGCTCAGGTACTGTGGACGTTGATGGATTAGATACTTGCGTCATTTGTCTTCGTTTTTGTGGTGAAGACGATGACGTTGAAGAGCCATGATCACTACTGAAGGACGATTTGCTAGCATTTAAGAACGTTTGAAACTTTCGTGACAGACCCGAGCACTTTAAACAAATCTTCGTTATTTTGCTATTAATTACAAGTGGTAATAACCCTTTACTAAAACGAAGAAAACGAGCAAAGCCAGCCTTTACGTGAGTGCCTATACCTCTACTTGTACTATTGGTAACTTTCCGATTGCACGCGTAACATGTATTTGGAGCCATCTCCAAATTCCAAGTGACTCTCACATTGATGTTATTGATAAGGAAAGTTCTTAAGATCATGGTTCAAACCAGATATTACAATATAAAAGCAGGTTTAATTATTTTTCGCCAACCTGGCTGGCAAAAAATATTAAAGACGTCTTTAATATTTTTCGCCAGCCAGGTTGGCGAAAACTGTAAAGTATTAACTTCATTGTCCCTGCACGAGTTCCTAGAGTTGCATTCGACTATTGAGGACATTATTCGTACCATCAGATGCTGTTCGTCGAAGACAGCTCTAGCAGTATTATTGGTGAAATTACGATTGGGTATCTCCAATAAGGTGTTATCAACTTTATTTCATTTAACTGAAAGATCGGTATCAAACACGGTAAAAGCGGTTATAATGGCTTTATCGGAGCATTTCGTGCCACATCATTTTGGCCTGCAACACTTATCACGTGACAATCTGATAACAAACCATCAATCTGGAGCAGCAGTAAAACTCTTTGCTAACAACAAGCCTAATTGTCTTATTACCATTGTAGATGGCACCTATATCAAGGTTGGAAGATCCAAGGACTATACCGTTCTTCACAAATCCTTCTGTGTGCACAAAGGCCAGCATATCCTCAAGCCAATGTTAATGGTAACAACTACGGGTTACATAATAGATATAATCGGACCCTACTTTGCTAATGGCCGCAATAACGACGCGCGCATTTTAAACCATTCTATCAAAAAGAGAGAAGAACTCCAGTCTTTCTTTCAAGTTGGTGACGTTGTACTGGCAGACCGCGGTTTTCGAGACTCCAACAGCGTACTGACTGAACTGGGTGTGGATTTACAAATGCCTTCGTTCTTGTCTAAAGGCGAGAAGCAAGTAAACACGCAAGAAGTTAATCGTTCCCGACAAGTAACGTACCTCAGGTGGCCGGTTGAAGTTAGGAATGGGCATTTGCAGACGGTGTATCGTTTTTTTCAAAACCGTATACCTGTGCATATGTTACCATTAGTTCCGGAACTTCTTCAAATTGCTGCTGCGCTGTTGAACGCCTACCACCCGGAGTTACATCTTAAAGGTTCCTGGGAAGACTCCGTCGAAAAAATGCTGGCAGTCTCTACGAAAGAAAATCCTCTTAAGGAAGTAGTTGAGCGCGATAATCTGCTTCGCAAACCGTCTAAATGGCAACGAATTGAGGATAGTGAATTTCAAGACTTCCCTGTACTTCGTGAAAGTGATGTACGTGAGGTGGTAATGAGCGACTTTAAAACGAAACGCGCTGAATCTTATGTGGCGTTGACTATAGAGAAATCCGGCTCTTTCAGCGTCGAAGTGTCCAAAGTTGAACATGACTTAATTCGTATACGCGTGCCTGGTCAATTTTCCACCTCAGCTGTTCACCAAGCTCTAATTCGTTATGTACCGAACGGGACAGGTGCAAATGCCATTAAAGGCTGGTATTGCAATTGCAAAGGTGGTAGTTTGACGATAGGTACTTGTGTTCACGTTAGCAGCGTAATCTGGTATCTTGGTTATCGTCGCCATGAAGATCGAGGCAGTTGGTACCAGTCAAAATTGCGTGTAGTGTGTGAAGATGCCACTGAGCTTGAACTACCAGACATACGTTAAACGTAGAAAACCTTAGCGTTAAATGAATAATTTGTCCGTTTTATACAAGTGTGTTTTGTTTAATATGAAATAAAAATTAAAGATACTACTCCAGTATCTTCTAATTGGTATGATTTCTCTATTTATTTTTCGAGTTTCTTATACACCAAAGACTATTCAAGTAAGATATATAGTCTTTGCACGGCCCCTGTAAAGCTAGCAAAAGCCTACTGCATGAATGCTTGACAAGTGGAACACTTCTACAGGCGTTTTCGAGGATTTCGAGGCATAGTAGACCAAAAATATACGAATTTCATTTTGCCGCCAGCACTATACCCGTGGCAGTTACAAAATAATTCTTTCCTAATATTTTCCTAACATAATTTTGAATCTAAAATAATAACCGTTCAAGATTTTCGTGTGGGGGAAGGCTTTCATATCCGGCACGGAAGTCATAGATTCTTCCTATTCTTTACATTATGGAAGAAACCTTCCATTCGTTGTAATTCCCAAAATTTACGGTTGTGAGCTCGAATTTTAGCTTTAAATTATCCCCCAACTACCCTATTTTAATAATATAATACGAATTTATCATAAAAGAGACGAAAATTTTTAACATTACGTGGACCCAGACTCTTATGGGGAGTTGCTGTTGTTCTTTATTCATTTTACAAACATCAAGGGGTGGAACGCCTATCATTTCTATTATTTGTGATAAATCACTTCTATTTTTTCTACTAACCATACCCTTATTCTCATCGTTAAATATTTCATTGCTATCAACTAACAAATCCTTATAATACATTTGTAAAGCCAATTGTGTTTTTTAGCGCCTGTTCCATAATTTAAATGCGTTGCCGTATAAGCCGAATAAGGAAAGACAGTGTTCAGAGATTGAACTAACGTATCGTTAAACAGGACTTCCACTTGCGAAAATAGAGACCAAAGCAATTGATTGACTGGACCTACTTTTGTAAGTGCCGCAGTAATATTTTCCCATCCACCAGTAGCATTTTGTTTCAATATTTCAACATTAATTTTAACTTTGGTCTTTGATAAATCAATGTAATTTTCATCGGTACCCGGAATAAAAAATTCCAAAGGACCACCATCCGTTATAGTATTAACGGTTTTTAATTCTACATCATTACTTCCTGTAATATTGTAATTACTTAGGGGTTGAGAGAATAAATCTATTTCAGACATCATTCTTTCCATCTTGAATGACGTTACAGAACTGAAGGATTATACTACAACTACCGTCTTATTTAATCTAAAAAAATCAGCCTTTTTTCTTCTTTTTCGTTTCATTTTTTTCGGAGCACTCCTTTTTCGTTTCCGTTTACCGCTACCAAACTGAGCCACTTTATCCCCCGCTCGATGTAATAAATTAGACCCAGCAATTTTCAAGTTTTTCTTCAGAGCATTTTTGGGATCCTGACCCGCCGAAATATCCCCGAACATGCGAGTTCCAACACCTAACGCTTTCACTGTGGGTTTAAAAATTGGCGTAATAAAACGAACTAAACTTTTGAATATAGAACCTATTCCATTTCCCCGTTGGAAGACTGAACCTTGAAAACCACCACCCGCTTGACGAAGGTAATAAGAGTAATAAGGATTACGACCCGTCATTATCTTTTTCTTCGATAATGTAAAATGACAACTGTTTTCCAAGTTTTAATGGTATTTTAGCGTCAGAATCGGTTGTAATGTTAATTTCAATAAAGTTAAAATTATTTACACGGAGCTGGTAATAATTTTTCGGGTTATAAATAATATTATGTGGTGTGTTGTATTTATTGTTTTCTGGTCGAATTAAACCACCCCACGCGTCACCTATTAGTTGTGGGTAGATCAAATTATTATGAATAAATAAACTCATGACACCTCTTTTTATATCAAACACGAAATATCCGTCTGTGTTATTCGGTAAAATCCGATCGATCTGATCATTGTCAAATCCTAACATTTTTCCTAATCCGGGATTATCTTTATTAAATTTAATAGCAAAGATATCGATGTATTCTTTCTGTTTAACGGATAATTCCGTCTCCAAAACACTGATGATACCTACACCACAATGTAATTTTACCGTTCCGTTTTTGTTATGGGTAAAATCAAAGTATTTATAGATTTTTTTCGGTAAACAGGCTTTCATTTCCGTAAGTAATAATTCTATACTTTCATACGTACCGTGCGGTAAATGGAATGGTTTAGTTGTTACAATTACCGTCTCTATATCTTCATCAATGTTAGGCTTACTCTCATTCTCAGCCCTTTTAACTTTACGTCTAATTTGGAAAGGTGGTATATTCTCCATATTAATTAGATCAAGTGTAAGATCTCTAGCTTTTAAACACATTAGAGATCCAGACGTTAACCAAACGTTAATCCTCTCCGTTTGTACACCTAGTATACTATTGTATTCAGGTGGAAATTTAATAGATATATCCGAATTATCCGTTTTAATACAAATATGTGTTTTACCACTAGGTAGGAGTTGTAAAGTAAACCAAATTTTACCTTTCATTACCGTTTCATTAACAAGTCTTGTTAAATGTATCGCTATTTGATTGTATACGTTTCTTAATTCAGTTTTTGTTATTTGTCCGATTCGAGAGGCGTCAATGTTAGCGATATCGGGATATCTAGTGTAATATTCATCATATCGATCAGTGATATTATCCCATTTGGAAGGCATTGTTATTTCAGATAATCCCACCTCCCATTTACCTTCTTCAAAACTTAAGGTTGTGGCTAATCGTCAGAGTTGACAACATTTCGTCAAGGTAAAAAAGGGAGAATGAAAAAAAACCAGGCCTTTCTTCCACCTTGGTATGAAAGGATGAAAGACTATTAAGCAAAGCGAGAGAACTACAAGAGTCAGCCTGAGGTTACAACCAAGGGAGACTAAAACCCGTTGTCTCCTGGTTTGAGAATTACAAGAGTGAGTCAGAGGTTACAACAAAGGGAGACTGAAACCCCTCGTCTATTGACCATGGTAAAGCATGTCTTTAGGCTAGAGACTGAGTAACTACAAAAGTCCGTCAGAAGTAAACAACAAGGGGAACGTTTTTACCTTTGTCAGGCCATCGAGAAATCACCCCCAGAAGGAGTCGTAAGGCAAGCAATAGTGTATTGATTTTTTTTTCCCAAAATGGTCCCGTATAACGAGCGTAGCGCCACCGTTAAACACCTCAAAGAAACGATAATTTAGGACAAGATGTCAGCTACCATATGTACGTCGGGTTAGACGCCGCGAATACAAAACCCGGCAGGGGCGTGAGCGGGTTTCGACGGCAGCGCGCCGAGTTTTTTCCCTAGGCGGCGTTTATCGGCGTATGACATCGCGTCTCTCAGCTCTCCCGTGAACGACTGGGCACAATTTTTACTTTTACTTTCGTGGCGAAAAGTGAAAAGAATAACTTCCTAATCCAAAAAAAAATATAAAGTTTGAGAAGTGGTTAATAAACAGCGGTTGGGACTTGGCCTCTATTGAAAAATTTTGTTGACTCTCTTCGACGCAGTCATATTGTGGCAGATTTAGGACTCCAGAGACACGCGCTGGAGGGCGCGCGGCTCGTTAGGCGGGACGAAAACGTTCTAAAATTATTTTGTTTGCCTTACGACTCCTGGGGGTGATTTCTCGATGGTCAGGCTGCGAAAAGATGAAAGACTATAGTTTTAAGCCAGAGATTAATAAACTACGAAAGTCAGAAAGAGGTTAACAACAAAGACTGAAACCCGTCTGGAGACTGGTGAGAGAGCTACAAAAGTCAGAATCAATAATAGGGGAAAGGATATCCTTACCCCCCTAGCGATGATAAATCCCTCGGACCAGTGGCGCGACGGTCACTGGAGTTCTTACTACAGTTTTGTTGATTGAAAACATTTGAATAGAAAACTTGATTGAGGATGGACTTGTATGAATATGAAATAGTTTTAATAACTATATTATTAATATTTGTGACGTTCTTACATATAAAGTTGGTATTGGCTGTTTTATTAATTCTTCTATGGCCAATTACTTTACCCATGATATTTTTTTACCAATTTTAACGTCCTGGTGATATTATCCGGATTATTCTACTTGACATTTTTAATATATCAAGATGTCAAAACAATCAGTTTATTACCTATCAATGTATTTGAATTATTATTTAAAGCAAGTGTGGATTATTATATAAAATGTATGAATCAAAGAACGCAATAATGGTTTTTACTCAAAAAATCTCTTTATTCACTAATCAAAATCGTATTCATCCCATGTTTCAAGAATAACATCTTGTCGTTCTTGATAAATATCATACAAAGTATCGTTTCTAAAGACTATTCTCTGGTTAAAATCAAATTAAAATACGACTGTAAATATTTCACGATATCGTACCTAGTCTAGGAATCGAATAATTTTGATTTTCATACTTCTTACAAGGTTTTATATATCAGTGACGTTTCCAGCTGAATAAATCACAATTTACACAAAAATCAGGTTAATTTTGAGAAAACCTTTCTGGTACGATACTTGATAAATCCTAACCAGTTTTCATATAAACCGATTTCTTATAGCATACACATTCGGTATTTAAGCAGTAATATATCGTCACGTTTTCACTATTATTAATAGTAGCATCATACCTTGTTTCACAACAGAAACACGCGATAATTTGATTTGAAGAAATGCTTGGTTTGTTGTATTTGTATATATCATCGAAATGGTTTTTAAGCATTTCTGAAAAATGTAATATAGAATAAGTACATTATGTGCGACAGGTATTAATTTTTCGTGAGAATATTATGACGGGGAAAATAAGATAATTATAAGTGACCTCCAAAATACGTCACGAGACTCTACTTTAGTTAATGTTAAAAAACCAAACCTATATTTTAAATAGTCTAGACGCTTTTATGTACATCCTCCCGGATTTCGCCTTTGACGTCAACATGTAAAAAAATTTAACCAGAGCATTTGGAGAGTTGTTTTCCATCAATTTAACCTTCGATTCTTTACTATAAAAGCATTATACCGAGGCCTTAGAAGTATCATTTGAAATTCGAAAATCGTTACGATCTGAACTTAACTCATTTTATTTACTCTTAAAATGTACCAAGCCGAAAGCCAACACTTAACTTCTACCATGTAAGCACTGAGGTATATAGATATATTATAAAGCAACTCAAGTATTTCTTATTGCGTTTTAAAATAATCATGCCCCAGTTGTGGTCCCCGAAGAACTATAGTACAAGAAGCGGATGCTGGAGAAGACGGAAGGGGGGAGGTAAGCTAAAAATATTTATTTCGCATGTTTATAGCCAGGCTATGTAATTTCAATACGAAAGTTTTGTGCCCCTGCGGAACTTAGGATAGGCTTTCCTGTAAGGCTTCGGGCGTTTAACCCCCCCTCCCTGAGTAGCGGAATATCGCTAGGAGTAGTTTAAGCCTGTACTTCTAGGAGGGGGAAAACACTTTTCTTTCCACCCCCCTCCAAAACAACCAATGACGTCATCAAATTAGCATCATCCCCGCCCATAAAAACAACAAATGACGTCATCCGTCAACAAATTTGCATCATCTCCGCCCCCAAAGGCTACAAATTTACCTAATTAGCCCCGCCCCCAAAATCAACAAACAGCGCATCCGTCAATAAACAGCTCATCCATCAACAAATGACCTCATCCGTCAACAAATTTGCCTAATTAACCCCGCCCGGCTAGTCCAGCATGACCCTTCTTAACCCCGGTCGAAAAACCCATTTTCAAGGAGGACTACCAGTAATTTTTCTTTTTCCGTCCCTACTACTTTGTTTTACTGCATGACTCCGGATATAAAAGGGAGATTCTGTAGCAAAAAAGACTGGGGGCCAATGACTCATTCACTCACTAGGGGAGAAGGATATCATATAAAAGACTCGATCCTAAACACAACTTAAAATGGATTTACGGGTAACGAAGGAAAGTGCTCGCGTTCAATTACAGAAATGTCAATGCTGTGTATGGAAGCGTTGGTTCTTTCACGATTCTTACACTCTTCGCTGGCACTGTAAATACTGGCTTAGAGTCCTCTTGACTCCGATCACGGTCCCCATTGGTCTCATTCGTTCAATTATTACTCGAAATTCCCGATTCGTTCTGGCCCCATGGTACGATATTCTTGGGCTAATCTTTATTTTACAGTATTATTGGGAGATCTACGAGTTGAAACCTTTAAACCATATATGTCACTGGTGTGATGGCTTAATTCCTCTCAAAAGGAAGGATAAATAAGTCTGCCCAGCTAATTTCATCTTCATTGTTATCCTTCAACTCTGCTTGACGATGCTCGCTCCCATATACGACTCGTTCTACTTGACTCTCCCGAGTAACCCCTCCATGACTCAATACCCGAAAAACACAAAAACCAGTTACACGACGCAATTACCCAGGTCATTTGATTTATCTGAAGGACATTGGGAAGTCGGTTTATCGGGTATTAGCATGCCTTCGAAATGGGATAATATTACAGACTTCTTCGATACTTTCGTCGTTAGAATGGTTGATTTAGATTTAAAATACGAAACGGGTCAGGGAACCGTAAACGATAAAAGTACAATAATTAAAAATACGAATGAAAGTATTTATAAAATTATTAATCAGATGCAGGCGTCTATTACTCAACAACATGTAAAAGACAAGTTAGAATTTCAAATCGGTATCGTCAACGGTCAGGAACGTTTTCTTATTGAATTTAAAGATCCCAATGGTGAAACCTTCGTTAAATTTCCCAGAATGTATTGCGATTTATTAGGTTTAGAAGCACGGGATTGTGAAAAAAGGATAACGGGGACAACCATTGTTGGAACACGAGCTTTAGACCAGAACAGGATCAAACTCGACATCTCCAAATATCCCCCTTTTTACGATCGGCAGATGGTCAAAAGAGACAAGACCATAAAATTAACGGGTAACGAACGAGTCGAAAATCTTTTATATCAAACTAAAACTTATCAATTACCACACGGTACGTACGAGACTATAGAGAAGGTGTTAAAGGGAATGAGAGAGTGTTTACCCCCGAGAATGTGGCCTTATTTTGATTTTGAACAAAATAACAATGGGACGGTAACGTTACTTTGTGGTCTAGGGTTAATTGATGAAGCAAAACCCGATTATCTTCTCACGGATCAACAAAAAAATTTGAAAGACAGTTTTACCATTCGCTTTCCCAAATCCAATCCTGGTTTAGGTCTTATGCTGGGTTTTGATACCAAACAAATTGAGAAAGGCTTAACGCATAAGACCCAGGGTGAACATATCGCTGATATAAATAGAGGTGTCCAGAGTTTATTCGTTTATACCAGTCTCATATACCCTCAGGCTATAGGTGACGCTTGGGGAGGTCTATTACGTACAATTCCCAGACCAGAGAACAACAAGTATAATACCCCCTACGAGTTAAGGTTTAACCCGATTAATTATTACCCCGTCAGAACACCGAATTTTAACGTGGATGATATAGAAATTGCCACTGATTCGGGAAGTAAAATTCTTTTCAAACTCGGGAAAACAGTGACCACATTACATTTTAAACGAAGGTAAAAAATGGCGTCGCGAAATAGGTATTATTACTGTTACCTGCAGCAGGCTGGAGGAGGAGGCTTCCGAGGTCCCGTTTTTCAACGAGGTAACGGGTTAGGTTCAATTTTTAAGAGTTTAGTTCGATTCATTACCCCAATTATAAAGCCAGCGGTCAAGGCCTTAGGTCGGGAAGCGATTGGTGTTGGAAGTCGCTGGATCGGTGATATTTCAGCGGGGCAAGATCCAAAAACAGCTTTAAAAAGGAATATTAAAATTTCTGGTTCTACTGTATTACACACAGCTGGTGACAAAGTTCTCAATTCGCAATACGGCACTGGTAAACGTAAAAGAAAAAGTCTAAAGGCTCGTAAAGTAAAACGAAGAAGGAAAACCGATTTAACACCAGAAGAGGGAGCTAATGGCGAAAATTTTTCTTTGGAAAAACACGGTAGTTTACGCTTAACAATGAAATTTAAAAACCCGTTAAGCTCGGCAGTCACAGTTATCGTCTACGGCGAGTTTGAGAACCAGATGTTGATAACGAAAGATCGAACCATTCTTTACAAGTTAGAGTAAGCGGATGGATGAGTACGTTTCCTTCTCTCAACGAAAGGAACTAAACCTGGTGGTGACAGTTCGAAACAATCTTAGAGAAGTCGGATTTGTTCGATCCTGTTGGAATTTCCAATAGATAAAAAAGCCTTAAAAGAAGTTTAAAAAGACCTTTTTGAATCATATCGCTGGCGGATCTCGCGTTACCATGCCGCAAGAACATTTTCTCTCCGACAAACAGACGATTGGAATAAGCGCTTCTGGCGATAGTTTCTTTACTCGACGGAATGACATCAAATCCGTTGATCATCTTCAACTCCCGGTCTGGGAAAATATCTGGAGCTTAAGAGACGTTGTTAACGATTTCTTCGAAGACGTGTTACCACACTTTCATACTCGATTAGCGGAAAACTTTCAACTCGAAGGGCATATTTCGGGAAGCGGAATGAAGTTTATTGATATTCGTCAATATACCCCCGATGATACAAAATTCTGCGACTCCTGGTTTGCTACATTGAACGGATTTACCTTTAGAAAAGATACTTGGCTCAGACTGAAACAGCTAAAACCGGAACTGGATGAAGAACGTCAAATTCAAACTCAAATGACGAGAAAGAATGGTTTGAGAGAACTGATTGTCGACAAAATTGGACAGAAGTCTAGAATATGACAAAAGACGTGAGAAGGATTTGATCGAGGCCGTTCAAGCTTTAAACCGGGAAGATATCAGGTTTGAGTTTCTTGGCAAATACGGATCCGACAACTTTGAAGAATGGTATTTGGAAATAGTAAATGATATTGTAGACTTGAAAAACCATGTTTTTTGCGATTGTGTTGGATAAAAAATAAAAAAAAATATATAAAATAACCTATTTGATTGTTTGATGTCATTATTACACAAACTATGGTCACGGAACGCGTAGCTCAAGATCTGGCCCGGATATATTACGATCCGCAACACCCCGCTAGTTTAGGGTCGTTAAAAAAACTGCAATCAGCTCTCCCTCGTGTTAAGACTCGAGACGTCATCACCTGGTCAAGGTCGCAACCCGCCTATACAAAACATAGAAATCAGTAGTAAAGTACGCACCCGTTAAGCAAAAATTCATCCCCCTTTCCAGCCCCAGCCTGCTAGAGCCCCTCCCAAGGTTTGGGAGAACCTGTTTTTGACATCACCAACTTGTTGAATTTTTTTTTTTCAAAATTTCCGCTCGCGCCGGAGGCATTATGTGGTACGCGGGAGTCTCAAACATCTTTCTTGTATGCGTAGCAACTTTTTCTCCTTTACTTTTACTCTCGTCATAATCAAAAACTAGGTTATTTTTTAAAGCTGTTGTGCCACGGGGGAAAATCAAAATTGTTACAATTTTAATTGAATAAAATTGTTACTTTTACCTCATAATCTTATTTAAATATAAGTATTACTTTTACCTACTAACCTCATTTAAATTACTTTAAAAAGGCTTCTCAACAAAATTAAATTTATAGTCATTATGGCTTGTTTAACCGAATCATCCGCTCCAGGTGCGCAAGCACATAGATTGGAAGGAGTGTTATCTCTTCAATGTTTAGCATTGGCGGAGGTTGAATCTCGTTATATTCTACAAACAAGTAACAACACAGACGATCATCATCCAGAAATATTCGAAACAAAAACAAATCTATTAGTCAAGTTATCAGAACCAGTCTTTAATGAGTGTCACCAGTTGTTATTGTCTCGTCCTTTTTCGCATTTTATAACACCTGAATTTTGCAAATTAAATGTGTGGGAATTTGACAATTATTTGTTTCATCCCCAAGCCGTTTTATCGGGTTGCGACGTTAAAACTTTTGGGGATAAAGCTTTAACAGTATGTCCCTATCCTTATCATTATACGAACCTTCATTGTCCGTATAAATCATTAACTTTTATGGGCTGGGAGTTCCACGACAAAGAAATGTTCCATCAATTCATCTCGTACAAAATTGTTATTTTTGCTCTCAAGTAAGTTTTTTTTTATACAAATAAAAAATGAACTAAAAAATATCTTATATTAGATACCGCGAATTCTTTGACGGCCAATATAATTCAATTGCGGATTATGACGTTAAAGTATTAAGATTAGAAGAAAAGGTATGTAGTGAAAAATACAATTTTAATAAATAAAATATTAATATTTTTTTTTTAAAGATCCGTAAATATTATTGTCAATCCAAAGAACTAAAAAAATGGCTGAAAGATTATACTTTTAACTATAAAAAATGCGATTCAGATAACTTTTATAGTGATGAAGAAGATTTATCTTAAAAATAAAAATAGATTTTGAGTTTAAAAAATAAAAATTGATTTTAATTTAAAAAAATATCTCGAAAATAAAAATACATTTTTAATTAAAAAATTTGTGTTCTTATCTCTTTAATAAGAAATATGGGTTGACCAATGAAAAAAGGTTTAAGAGGCTCACATGTTCTTTGACGTCAGTAAAGGAATAAAGAAGTCTAAGAAGACTACATTTCTTAAAAAAGATACGAGGAGTAGGACGCCATTTTATATTTTATTATTTCAAGTATGTAAATGTATTTTTGTTCGTTATTTTATATTTAATTATTATTAATTATTATTTATTATTATATATCACGGCATACGAAAAAAGATTTGACTATGGAAATGGAGAAGTTTATAATGAATTTAAATGGCTGAAAAGAAATAAAGTCATCAATTCATAACGAAACAAGAAATTCAAGGTAAAATCAAATTTAATTATTTTTTTTACGGTTAATGTACATTAATTACTGGAGCCAAAACCGCCAATACCCCTCACGGTTGTACTTAATTCCTGACAATTTCAAAAAAGATTTTTAGCAAAATTAAATTTTTTAAATATTTTTAAGGAAAAAAACATACCGTGGCTTCGCAGAGAACTGGGATTAATATTGGGGTAATGACTAATTGGGCAATTTTGTCACCGGCTTTAATAGTATATTCCGTCTCTAAGTTGGTTCTCAGCATGATTTGTAACTCGCCACGAAAGTCGGAGTCAATAATACCAGGGTATACAAAAATACCCTCCAAAAGCTTCGCTAAAATAGAAATTTTAGCTATAATTTTAAAAGATAGTTTTCAGTTTTATATCGCAAAAAACTCACATGATCTTCCTAGCAACGTCCCCACGGTGTAAGGGGGCAGTTCAAGTGCAATCCCCGTATGGACTTTGACAAGCCCATTAACGGGGATTACGGTATCATACAGCGAGTAAAAATCTAAACCTGCCGACCAATTTGTAGCTCTAGTTGGTACAAAAGCAGCTGGACTCAATTTTAAATATTTTAGAACAGGGTAAAATGGCTGCACCACGGCGATATTTTTACTAGACATACTTGGAGGTTTGATAACAAGATTCAAAAGTGAAAAAATGAACCTAATTTTTGCGTATTTATATATTTTGAAGTTAAATGTAAAAAAGTAATTATCTACGTATGTATATTAATAACGTGAAAAATATAGAATGTCATTTTCAATGTCGTCCAGTTTTATATTTTTTATTCGAATATCAAAATATTAAAATTATACACGTAGGGATTATAATAATTAAGATAAATTATCTAGTTATATAGATAAAATATATAGATTATAAAAATATTCATTATAATTACATTTAATTGATACAATTATCATTTTACAAAATAATATTTTTGAAAGAATATATTTATGATAAAGAAATAGTTTCACAAACAAAAATTATCAAATTATAAAATGACAAGAAAAATTCATATTTGGTTTTAAAGACAAGTATATAGTTTTATTTTTTTCATGTATACATTATTGACATTAATAATTCATCCATATTTGGCTCCAACATTAAATATATTTTTTTAATTTTTTTCATCTAAAAGATGATAACATTATAATTTGAAATAAATAAAGGTTAAAAAAAAAATACGTACTTGTCGACTCAGATAGTTAATTTTTCTTCTTCTCACTTTTTTCATTTCCAGCGTAAAATTTTCGTAATAAATGTTGATGTCCCGATATCTAAATAAGGATATCGTTATTTTTTGGATACCAAGGTGGCATTCATTAAATAACGTACAAGGTAACAAAAATAGCCGCTTTATAGTAAGTCCATTTACGTATATAATGACTGGTATGAATTTGAAATGTAGAACAGCGAAAATTAAAAAAGGGACAGACAGGATGAAGAATGTGCACCTCAAAAGGACAAAAGGGAGGAAGGATTTCTAAATCACGATTATACCGATTGAAGCAGAAAATTCCATGTTTTTCGTGTAAATAATAGTTAAAGTTTTTTAAAAATTCATAACACTCGTCAAAAACGCGTTTACTTATTACATTAACAAAGTGATTGCGCTTTTCTACTGGTATTTTGTTAAAAAGACTATTTTTATCACAAATGTGAAAACTCAGCGTGGTTAATGACAAAATTTCATAAAAAGGCTCAGCATTTTTAATATCGCAATTTGTACTTAAACAAGCCATTTTAAAACTTCTTATGTTACTAAGACTTTAAAAATGTTAATATTTTTTAGCTTTATATATGGAAATAAATGGGTTATATCTATGTAAAAATTTAACTAGAGGGGATAATTATCCTAGATTAAAATATTTTTATAAATAGGCGTTGTGCCATAAAAGGGTTTTTGATACATATTTAAAAAAAAAAAAACTAATTATCTTTGTACGTGACTTAAAAATATTAAATTCTAATTTTTGAAAAAACAAAAAATATCTATTTTTTTTTATTTATTTTTGAAATTTTCGTCTATATAAAGATAGATCATAACGTATAAAAGTTTACTTTCAGTTTAGGGTCGACTAGGGTCTGATAAAAATAGTTAGAATATGAGTCAATTACTCGAATCACAAGATATACTGGACTTGTCCAGCCCTTTACCGTCTCCTGACATTACGATCGAAGAAGCAGAATCTGATTTAAACGAATTGCCAGACATCAATCGGCCCAGTCCCTCTCATAAATTGAATAGCTCAAAACGAAAAATAACTTCGTTTTTAACATTCGAAAAATTAATAGCACCCGATGATAATGTTTTTCTGGAAAAAGTAAAAGAAAGTTCTACTGTTTCAACACTTGGATTAGAAAGTAGCGTGCGGTTGAGAGTCAATGGCAATTACTACGAATCAAAAACGAGACCCCGTACGAATGGACTATTTTATATGGAAATGAACTTATATAAAATGGATGACATTGGAAACAGTCCCGTCGACGAACTCTGGAAAGCGGATCACAAAAAATTAAAATACATGTAAGATTTTTAAATAATTTTAAATTCGTAAAATTTGAGTTTAATTTACAATTATTAATTTTGTAGTGTCAGTGATGAATCGGATCGAGATGGTGTAAAATTGGTCAACGCCTTTTACAAATGTTGCGAGCGAATTCAAAACAGTAAAGAAACTCAAATTATTGCTCCAAAGAAGGTAATGAGAAAATATTTTTGACATAAAAAATAACCCTCGAATTAAAACTTTGTGTCTTTAATTAGAAATATTTTAAAAAATAATTCCGCATAAAAAATGGCCGATTATTCAACAACCTCTTCATCTTCTACCGCTAGTGATTCGGAGTCACCTTCTTTCCCTAATCTTAAACGTTTCTATCACATTCAACGCCGCTTAAATAAACGTTCGTATAAATGGAAGACAAAAGAAATAGATGTCCGAATTCAATTTCATGATTTAACTAAAATTCCCGTTAAAGACTTTTATAAAGTCTTTAAAAGAATTTTAGCAGAAATAATTCGTGAAATATTATTGGATCGCGAAAACTTTACTCATTTGCGTTTCAGTTTAAATTCCGAAAGTTTAAATACGCCAGTTAATATAAATTTAATTAAAATAGACAAACTCACCCCCAAGCGTATTATTCGAACGTTAAGTCGGGTAATACAATCAAATTCGAAAGACTTGATTGTAGAAAGTGATAACTGGAAATTTGATTTAATTTTCATAGACTTGCCTCAAAATATTGGTGGTTATCAACGTTCGGTTAAAAACAGAACTTTAGCTAACATAAACGACTGGCTCCAAAAAAATTCCAATTTTATTTTTATTGACAATGACACGGATAATTTTTGTTTCGGACGAGGCATTGTATTAGGTCAATTACTCGCGGATCGATTTTATTTCACTGAAATTAAACAGCTCGAATTATTTGACCAAAAAGAATTTCAAAAAATTAAATACGGGAAAAAAATACAATTAAAAATGGCCAAAGAGTTACACGAAAAAGCGGGTCTAGATGAAGGCGCCGTAAATATGATTAGTATTAACAAAATGCAAAATTTTTTACTTCCCCTTTATCGAATTGTTATAATAGACGCTTTAGATCAATATAGTATTTTTTACGAAGGTCCCGACGCCCCTCGTTATATTTATCTATTAAAGGTAGGCTCTCACATTCATGTCGCAAAAACTCTTCATTCAATAATGGGAGGTAGAAGTTCGTGTAATCCTTGTTTAAAAACGTTTCATACAGATTATCAAAAAAGGAAACATAGATGTCCGAACACAACTGAATATATTTGTTTTCGTTGTCAGTCTCCCGCTTATCATACTATGAATAATTTAGAACGGTGCACGGAATGTTTTCGCTACTTTGCTCGAGGAGCTTGTTTTGAAGCGCATATTTCTAACGGAACATGCGAATCAAAAAAGAGGTGCTTAAAATGTGGACATTTACTAGGTGAAAATCACGATTGTTTACCCCGTTGTCAGCGTTGTCTAATTAAACATCCCGAACAATTGCATTACGTCATGCCCCTTTGCAGCCCACGTGAAAAAAGTCGGTTAATTTTTTTTGATACTGAAACTATTTTAGAAAACGATATTTTTGTTCCCATTTTATTAATTAGTGAAGCTGAATTAGAAAATGGTAGTTACGAAAAAATGATTTTTTATGGAAAAGATTGCATCGACAAGTTTTTAGATTATATTCTATCAACGGAAGTGACTGTTGGTTCTCAAAAAATTAGAAAACGTAAAACTAGAAAGGCGCGCTTCCATGGGTTTTCTATATTAGGTCACTATGCACAAGGTTTCGACCTGTACTTCATTATAAGAAAGTTAATTGAGCGAAATTTATTGCCCTTTCTTATTTATGACGGTTCCAAAATTTTACTTATCTCTTTAAAAAATTTACAGTTAAGATTTATTGACAGTTATTCTTACGTCGCAGCCCCTTTAAGAAATTTTACGCAAATGTTTGGGCTTGATGATGACGTAGTGAAAGGATATTTTCCTTACTCTTTTTACAATAACTCGACTTTAGATTACAAAGGGGCACTGCCACCAAAACATTATTTTAGCCCGGAAAAAATGAAAGATCAAGATTTCTTAAATTTTGAAAAATGGTACGAAAGTCGAGAAAAGGAAGAGTATGACATTCACGAAGAAGTTTTAAAATACTGTAGCCAGGATGTAAAATTGTTACGGGAAGGAATGGAAATTTTTCGAGACATTTATTTAAAAATTACGAATTTTGATATTTTGTTTTCCTAACGTCACGATTGCCGGGTGTCTAACTACAATTTTTCTAAACAATTATCTTCAACCATACACAATGGGTATTGTCCCTCCCAATGGGTATAACAATCAATTTGCCTATTCTCAAATTAGTTTAAAATATTTAGCTTGGTTTGAAAAACAAGAAGGCGTAAAACTTCAAACAGCTTTGTACGGAGGGGAAAAACAAGTTGGCCCATACCGATTAGACGGCTACTCTAACGACCCACCGTTAGCTATTAATTTTGATGGCTGTTTTTATCACGGTTGCGAGCTTTGTTTGGCTTTAAATTCTTATAATTCGCTATTAAAAACAACCAATAAGCATCTTCACGAACGCACTTTGGATAGAGATATTTTTATTCGAGAAACTCTTCCAAACCATAAATATATTACAGTAAAAGAATGTCAATTCTATCGTTTTTTGAAGGAAAATGCCGAAGCCAAAGCTTTTTGCAAAAGTTTAACATTACGCCCCCGTATTAATGGACGTAGCGCTTTATACGGTGGCCGCTGTAGCGTTTTCAAATTAAAAAGCGTTCCCCAAACACATCAAACTATAAAATATTTAGACATAATTTCGCTTTACCCCCATATTTGTCGCGATAAGGTTTTTCCGGGATTACACCCTAGTATTATTACCTCTAACTTTAATTACGAAGCAGATGCGTACTTTGGGGTGGTATATACCCATTGAATAGAATCCTATTGGACCGAATTCCCATTGGTCCGAAATAAAAAATAAATAGTCCCAATCAACCGAATCTTGGCCGACCGAGCCCAATGCACCGAATTCCCATTGAACCGAAATCCCGCTGAACCGAATCCCGCTGAACCGAATCCCCCATAGACCGAATTTCCCATTGGGCCGAAACCAAAAAGGGCGTCCCGATGAATTTAAGCCGATAATGGTTAGGTTAGGTTAGGTTAGGTTAGAATGTGTTAATGGACTTCTGATTGTGAACGTCTGTCGAATGGGATTCGGTCGAATGGGATTGACGGTCGAATGGGATTCTGGTTTACGAAAACGTATCGGTTGAATGGGATTGTGGATCGAATGGGATTCTGTCCAATGGGATTCTGTCCAATGGAATTCTGTCCAATGGTCGAGAAGCCTTTGGGGTTATTCACGCGCGCGTACTGCCCCCCCAAAATCTTTATATTCCCGTTTTACCCGTTCGAGTGCATGGAAAATTATATTACCCGCTATGTAAAATGTGTGCTAAATTTCAGTTAAACGTTTGTAATCACGGAGAGAACGATAGAGCCTTAGAAGGCGTTTGGGTGAGCAACGAGCTCTACTGGGCCGTAAAGTATGCTAATTACAAAATCTTAGATATTTACGAAGTTTATCACTATCACAAACAAGAAAATTTCTTTAGTCAGTACATGACGGACTTTATTGGCCTTAAAATAGCGAATTCGGGATTTCCAAGTGATGCTGTCACAGAAAAAAAAAAAAAAATTTTGTCGAAAAAATTAATCAAAGTGAAAAATTAAATTTTAATATTTTTGACATTACTGATAACCCTGGATTGCGTCATGTCGGGAAATTAAATATTAATGCGTTGTGGGGGAGGGTAGGGTTGAATACGAACCATAATAAAACAATACTAATTAATAAATATGCAGAATTAATTAAATATTTAGGAGACCCTAGCGTGGAAATAGCCGATTTGCGACCCGTAACTGACGAAATTGCGATGTTGAGTCTCAAAAGCGAAAGCGATTACGCGCCTTCGTATAATTACGGTAATGCTATTGTAGCTAGTTTCGTTTCCGCTTATGGGCGTATTAGATTAAATGAAACTTTGTTTAAATTGGACAGGGCTTGCGCGTACGCAGATACGGACTCGTGCCTTTATATAGCTACCCCCGGGGCGTGGGAACCTTCTATTGGCACTGCGGTAGGCTCGTGGGCCGACGAATTAAAGGGCAATTCGATAGATTTATTTATGGCGACGGGACCAAAAAGTTACGTCTATAAATTAAAAGAATCTCAAAAAATTGTACAAAAATGTAAAGGCATCACTTTAAATCGTGAAAATGTCAAAGCTATTGGCCTAGAAAATTTCGAAGAATTAATCATGGATCCTCAAAAAGAATTAACGCTCCAAATTCCCTTTAACGTAAAAAGACATAAAATACAGATGGCCCTAGAGTCGACCAAACCGACCAAAAAGTTTAGACGCACAAATGATAAACGATATATTTTAAATAATCTCGACACTTTGCCTTTCGGCTACAAAGCGGACGGAAGCGAAAAAAATGAATCACGAATTGACCCGCCTAGAAAGTTTTAAAGGGCGTTGGAAAGGTTGCATTCCCATTGAAGCCTTAGCCAAAGCTGGATTTTTTTTATTAGACTCGAAAATTCAAGCTTGTCAATGCTTTCAATGCGGGCTTAATTTATATCGCTGGGAATGTTTAGACATTCCCTTTAAAGAGCACGAAAAATATAGTCCAAATTGCGATTTTGTTACTAAACGAAATTTGACTACGAACATCCCTCTCGTACCATTTCAACCGCTTCAAACTGGTTTTGACGAATGTGGCAGCATTCCTTTCGCGAAATATAACTCGAATCCAAGCGGTAAAGATGAAAGGGGGCGTATAGTAAATACAATAATAAACGGTGCCCCTGAAAAAACTATCGTTGAAGAAAAAATTAAATGTCCACCCTTTATAAATAGCCAATCATGCCCAAGAATGGAAACAGGCACGTGCATTTTTCTAAAGTAATTCAAATTTATGAAATCCCCGCGGAAAATAGAAAAAATTATAAATGGATTGATCAATTACGTTTTCAACATAAAATTAAAAAATTTGAACAAATATTTTTAGCGTGTAAAAGAGGACAAGATTTAAAAAAGGAAATATAATATGGTGGCGGAAACTACATAGCATATAAACTGGTGTCGGGTTCATAAAAATGTAAATTGCTGGTAAAACTTTAAAGTGACGGGTTTTATTATATGGTGTTGGACTTTTTTTTTGTAATAATGAATGATAATACTTTAAAATTTATTACTCCATTTCGAAGTTTAATTTGCGGGCCTTCTATGTGTGGTATGCTTTTTTGCCTGTATTTTATTATTAATAAAATTATATACATATATAATAATCTAGCATTTAAAAAAAAAATGTGTTTTCTTTATTTTTATAGGAAAAAGCACTTTTGTCTCTAATTTTTTAAAACAATTACCATTAATTACATACCCCCCTCCCGAAAAAATAATTTATTGTTTTCAAGCTTATCAACCCAATTTTGACGTTTTACGCCAGACACTTCCCAATATTGTTTTTATTCAGGGTTTACCCGATTCTAACGTTGAATTTTGGGAAAAAAATCGTAATTCACTTATTGTTTTGGACGATCTAGCTAATGAAATCTTTAACAATCCTTTTATCGCTAATTTAGTGACCGTCAAATCGCATCACTTTAATATTAGTGTCATGATCCTTTGTCAAACTTTATTTCCGAAAGGCAGCCAAGCTCGGTTAATATCTCTAAACACTTGTTACATTATTTATTTTAAAAATCCCCGAGATTCCTTAGGAATTTCTTTGTTAGGCTCGCAAATCGCTCCTGGTCAGGGGAAAAAAATAGTAGAAGCATATAAACTAGCGACGCGAGAGCCCTATAGTTATTTACTCATAGACAATAAACAAGAAACACCTGACCTTTTAAGACTAAGGAGTCGTATTTTAATTAACGAAGCACCGATGATAATTTATTGTGATTAGCAAATAATTTTGAAACTATATTCACGAGCATGGTTTTAAAGCGAAAACGTCGCTCGAAAGGATCCAAAAAACATCCGATAGCCTATCCGAGCAAAAAATTTAAGACTTTTTTACCATTTCTACAAGCATTACGTCAAAGTACAGGCCCCGCCCGTCGCGCTTTATTAAACAATAGTAGCGCGAATCAATTAAATTCTATTTCCACTTTATGCAAAAATTTGAAAGGCGGTGGTATCTTTTTAACCACGGCTCGTAAAAAGCGATTAGCCAAATATAAATCGCTCATTCGGAAGTTAGCTTCGCCCAAACTCTCCCGAAAAACCAAACGTAAATTATTGCTTAATCAAAAAGGCGGATTTGTTGGTACTTTATTAACTACTTTGTTACCGTCTTTAGTGGGTTTAATCGCCCGTCAATTATGAAATCAATGATTCTCGTCCCCGCTACCTCCCTAACCGAAAGCACCGAGAGTAAAGTTTTTCAAACGCTTGACGAAGAAATTGAGCAAATTTTAAAATCAAACGCCCCTGCTTCGGCTAAATTATACATTTATATGGATAAGCTACGGCGTTATTTAGATATGAAAGAAAATATTCCCTTGCCCAAGTTTGAAGTTAGTAATTTATCAGCCCTCAATCATCCGCCCCAATCTACCGCACCCTTAACTCCCGGATTGCAACCTTTGAAAGCTTCACCGCAAACTTTTATTACGCCGAGATATCCTATGACGAAAGGATTCCGCGGGAGAACGCCGCGTTCAAAGATTTCCCCTTTATATCAAGAGCATTCGACTCCATTGTCAAAAGAAGAAATGGAACAAAAACTTGGCCCAAATTACGTGTCTGATTTAATAAGAGATTCCGCCTCAAAAATTACCCGTCAATTACATCAAGATTTATTTCAAGAACCCCCCGAAGAGCTTTTAGGCGCCGTGGGAGGCACGCCTACTCCAGAGCGGGGAAATTTTCTCCGGGCGAAACAAGAAGCGCTCGATTCGATATCCGAAGTTTTAAGTAACGAGTCGAGCAAAAACGATCAAACACCCGACATCGATCAAACCCCCCGTAATGGTAAATCATCGAGAAAGAAAAGAAAGAAAAGAAAAAGAGGAATCGAACGATTGGAACCGGTTTCTCCCCGAGCGCGCACTCGTAGTAAACAATTTTCACGAGAACAAAAGGGAACTGGAAAACCTCAAAAATGGAGAGACTAAATAACATTTTATATATGTTTATTGACAATAGTAACCGTTATGCATTTGTAAATGTAAACATAAAAATAATAAAATTAAAATATCATTTAATTTTAAAGAACAACAGCAACTCCCCATTAGAGTCTGGGTCCACGTAATGTTAAAAATTTTCGTCTCTTTTATGATAAATTCGTATTATATTATTAAAATAGGGTAGTTGGGGGATAATTTAAAGCTAAAATTCGAGCTCACAACTGTAAATTTTGGGAATTACAACGAATGGAAGGTTTCTTCCATAATGTAAAGAATAGGAAGAATCTATGGCTTCCGTGCCGGATATGAAAGCCTTCCCCCACACGAAAATCTTGAACGGTTATTATTTTAGATTCATAATTATGTTAGGAAAATATTAGGAAAGAATTATTTTGTAACTGCCACGGGTATAGTGCTGGCGGCAAAATGAAATTCGTATATTTTTGGTCTACTATGCCTCGAAATCCTCGAAAACGCCTGTAGAAGTGTTCCACTTGTCAAGCATTCATGCAGTAGGCTTTTGCTAGCTTTACAGGGGCCGTGCAAAGACTATATAGCTTACTTGAATAGTCTTTGGTGTATAAGAAACTCGAAAAATAAATAGAGAAATCATACCAATTAGAAGATACTGGAGTAGTATCTTTAATTTTTATTTCATATTAAACAAAACACACTTGTATAAAACGGACAAATTATTCATTTAACGCTAAGGTTTTCTACGTTTAACGTATGTCTGGTAGTTCAAGCTCAGTGGCATCTTCACACACTACACGCAATTTTGACTGGTACCAACTGCCTCGATCTTCATGGCGACGATAACCAAGATACCAGATTACGCTGCTAACGTGAACACAAGTACCTATCGTCAAACTACCACCTTTGCAATTGCAATACCAGCCTTTAATGGCATTTGCACCTGTCCCGTTCGGTACATAACGAATTAGAGCTTGGTGAACAGCTGAGGTGGAAAATTGACCAGGCACGCGTATACGAATTAAGTCATGTTCAACTTTGGACACTTCGACGCTGAAAGAGCCGGATTTCTCTATAGTCAACGCCACATAAGATTCAGCGCGTTTCGTTTTAAAGTCGCTCATTACCACCTCACGTACATCACTTTCACGAAGTACAGGGAAGTCTTGAAATTCACTATCCTCAATTCGTTGCCATTTAGACGGTTTGCGAAGCAGATTATCGCGCTCAACTACTTCCTTAAGAGGATTTTCTTTCGTAGAGACTGCCAGCATTTTTTCGACGGAGTCTTCCCAGGAACCTTTAAGATGTAACTCCGGGTGGTAGGTGTTCAACAGCGCAGCAGCAATTTGAAGAAGTTCCGGAACTAATGGTAACATATGCACAGGTATACGGTTTTGAAAAAAACGATACACCGTCCGCAAATGCCCATTCCTAACTTCAACCGGCCACCTGAGGTACGTTACTTGTCGGGAACGATTAACTTCTTGCGTGTTTACTTGCTTCTCGCCTTTAGACAAGAACGAAGGCATTTGTAAATCCACACCCAGTTCAGTCAGTACGCTGTTGGAGTCTCGAAAACCGCGGTCTGCCAGTACAACGTCACCAACTTGAAAGAAAGACTGGAGTTCTTCTCTCTTTTTGATAGAATGGTTTAAAATGCGCGCGTCGTTATTGCGGCCATTAGCAAAGTAGGGTCCGATTATATCTATTATGTAACCCGTAGTTGTTACCATTAACATTGGCTTGAGGATATGCTGGCCTTTGTGCACACAGAAGGATTTGTGAAGAACGGTATAGTCCTTGGATCTTCCAACCTTGATATAGGTGCCATCTACAGTGGTAATAAGACAATTAGGCTTGTTGTTAGCAAAGAGTTTTACTGCTGCTCCAGATTGATGGTTTGTTATCAGATTGTCACGTGATAAGTGTTGCAGGCCAAAATGATGTGGCACGAAATGCTCCGATAAAGCCATAATAACCGCTTTTACCGTGTTTGATACCGATCTTTCAGTTAAATGAAATAAAGTTGATAACACCTTATTGGAGATACCCAATCGTAATTTCACCAATAATACTGCTAGAGCTGTCTTCGACGAACAGCATCTGATGGTACGAATAATGTCCTCAATAGTCGAATGCAACTCTAGGAACTCGTGCAGGTACAATGAAGTTAATACTTACAGTCTTCATCACTTTGTATGAAGTTGTCAAAGCTCGGCGTCCGTAGGTCGTTAACACATTTCCTGAGGTCCTGTAATAGTTGCTCAATGTCCGTGGCAGTCATAATGGTTAATCTAGCGCAAACCTGAATTCCAGCAATTATTTCGGTGGGAAGCTCTCCGTTAACGAGATGCGTGGAGCACATTCGGTTGTCCCGATGAATAAATATGGCTCTTTCCACAAATATACTTGTTCTCACTTCGGCTTTTACCCTGGTTCGTGTACTAACACCGCAAATGAAGCAAGTCTTTGGCAGGGGCCGAACACAACTGTGCTTTATGGCAATAGTGTTTGATGACGTACGCTTTCGTGGTAATTGCGACGTTGATGGCTGAGGTATTGGTGACGGTGATGGATTAGATACTGTGGACTTTGTTGGTTCAGGTACTGTGGACGTTGATGGCTCAGGTACTGTTGACGTTGATGGATTAGATACTTGCGTCATTTGTCTTCGTTTTTGTGGTGAAGACGATGACGTTGAAGAGCCATGATCACTACTGAAGGACGATTTGCTAGCATTTAAGAACGTTTGAAACTTTCGTGACAGACCCGAGCACTTTAAACAAATCTTCGTTGTTTTGCTATTAATTACAAGTGGTAATAACCCTTTATTAAAACGAAGAAAACGAGCAAAGCCAGCCTTTACGTGAGTGCCTATACCTCTACTTGTACTATTGGTAACTTTCCGATTGCACGCGTAACTTGTATTTGGAGCCATCTCCAAATTCCAAGTGACTCTCACATTGATGTTATTGATAAGGAAAGTTCTTAAGATCATGGCTCAAACCAGATATTACAATTTTTTTAATGTTTATAAAAGCAGGTTTAATTATTTTTCGCCAACCTGGCTGGCGAAAAATATTAAAGACGTCTTTAATATTTTTCGCCAGCCAGGTTGGCGAAAAATAATTAAACCTGCTTTTATAAACATTAAAAAAATTGTAATATCTGGTTTGAACCATGATCTTAAGAACTTTCCTTATCAATAACATCAATGTGAGAGTCACTTGGAATTTGGAGATGGCTCCAAATACATGTTACGCGTGCAATCGGAAAGTTACCAATAGTACAAGTAGAGGTATAGGCACTCACGTAAAGGCTGGCTTTGCTCGTTTTCTTCGTTTTAGTAAAGGGTTATTACCACTTGTAATTAATAGCAAAACAACGAAGATTTGTTTAAAGTGCTCGGGTTTGTCACGAAAGTTTCAAACGTTCTTAAATGCTAGCAAATCGTCCTTCAGTAGTGATCATGGCTCTTCAACGTCATCGTCTTCACCACAAAAACGAAGACAAATGACGCAAGTATCTAATCCATCAACGTCAACAGTACCTGAGCCATCAACGTCCACAGTACCTGAACCAACAAAGTCCACAGTATCTAATCCATCACCGTCACCAATACCTCAGCCATCAACGTCGCAATTACCACGAAAGCGTACGTCATCAAACACTATTGCCATAAAGCACAGTTGTGTTCGGCCCCTGCCAAAGACTTGCTTCATTTGCGGTGTTAGTACACGAACCAGGGTAAAAGCCGAAGTGAGAACAAGTATATTTGTGGAAAGAGCCATATTTATTCATCGGGACAACCGAATGTGCTCCACGCATCTCGTTAACGGAGAGCTTCCCACCGAAATAATTGCTGGAATTCAGGTTTCCGCTAGATCAACCATTATGACTGCCACGGACATTGAGCAACTATTACAGGACCTCAGGAAATGTGTTAACGACCTACGGACGCCGAGCTTTGACAACTTCATACAAAGTGATGAAGACTGTAAAGTATTAACTTCATTGTCCCTGCACGAGTTCCTAGAGTTGCATTCGACTATTGAGGACATTATTCGTACCATCAGATGCTGTTCGTCGAAGACAGCTCTAGCAGTATTATTGGTGAAATTACGATTGGGTATCTACAATAAGGTGTTATAAACTTTATTTCATTTAACTGAAAGATCGGTATCAAACACGGTAAAAGCGGTTATTATGGCTTTATCGGAGCATTTCGTGCCACATCATTTTGGCCTGCAACACTTATCACGTGACAATCTGATAACAAACCATCAATCTGGAGCAGCAGTAAAACTCTTTGCTAACAACAAGCCTAATTGTCTTATTACCATTGTAGATGGCACCTATATCAAGGTTGGAAGATCCAAGGACTATACCGTTCTTCACAAATCCTTCTGTGTGCACAAAGGCCAGCATATCCTCAAGCCAATGTTAATGGTAACAACTACGGGTTACATAATAGATATAATCGGACCCTACTTTGCTAATGGCCGCAATAACGACGCGCGCATTTTAAACCATTCTATCAAAAAGAGAGAAGAACTCCAGTCTTTCTTTCAAGTTGGTGACGTTGTACTGGCAGACCGCGGTTTTCGAGACTCCAACAGCGTACTGACTGAACTGGGTGTGGATTTACAAATGCCTTCGTTCTTGTCTAAAGGCGAGAAGCAAGTAAACACGCAAGAAGTTAATCGTTCCCGACAAGTAACGTACCTCAGGTGGCCGGTTGAAGTTAGGAATGGGCATTTGCAGACGGTGTATCGTTTTTTTTTCAAAACCGTATACCTGTGCATATGTTACCATTAGTTCCGGAACTTCTTCAAATTGCTGCTGCGCTGTTGAACGCCTACCACCCGGAGTTACATCTTAAAGGTTCCTGGGAAGACTCCGTCGAAAAAATGCTGGCAGTCTCTACGAAAGAAAATCCTCTTAAGGAAGTAGTTGAGCGCGATAATCTGCTTCGCAAACCGTCTAAATGGCAACGAATTGAGGATAGTGAATTTCAAGACTTCCCTGTACTTCGTGAAAGTGATGTACGTGAGGTGGTAATGAGCGACTTTAAAACGAAACGCGCTGAATCTTATGTGGCGTTGACTATAGAGAAATCCGGCTCTTTCAGCGTCGAAGTGTCCAAAGTTGAACATGACTTAATTCGTATACGCGTGCCTGGTCAATTTTCCACCTCAGCTGTTCACCAAGCTCTAATTCGTTATGTACCGAACGGGACAGGTGCAAATGCCATTAAAGGCTGGGATTGCAATTGCAAAGGTGGTAGTTTGACGATAGGTACTTGTGTTCACGTTAGCAGCGTAATCTGGTATCTTGGTTATCGTCACCATGAAGATCGAGGCAGTTGGTACCAGTCAAAATTGCGTGTAGTGTGTGAAGATGCCACTGAGCTTGAACTACCAGACATACGTTAAACGTAGAAAACCTTAGCGTTAAATGAATAATTTGTCCGTTTTATACAAGTGTGTTTTGTTTAATATGAAATAAAAATTAAAGATACTACTCCAGTATCTTCTAATTGGTATGATTTCTCTATTTATTTTTCGAGTTTCTTATACACCAAAGACTATTCAAGTAAGCTATATAGTCTTTGCACGGCCCCTGTAAAGCTAGCAAAAGCCTACTGCATGAATGCTTGACAAGTGGAACACTTCTACAGGCGTTTTCGAGGATTTCGAGGCATAGTAGACCAAAAATATACGAATTTCATTTTGCCGTCAGCACTATACCCGTGGCAGTTACAAAATAATTCTTTCCTAATATTTTCCTAACATAATTATGAATCTAAAATAATAGCCGTTCAAGATTTTCGTGTGGGGGAAGGCTTTCATATCCGGCACGGAAGTCATAGATTCTTCCAATTCTTTACATTATGGAAGAAACCTTCCATTCGTTGTAATTCCCAAAATTTACAGTTGTGAGCTCGAATTTTAGCTTTAAATTATCCCCCAACTACCCTATTTTAATAATATAATACGAATTTATCATAAAAGAGACGAAAATTTTTAACATTACGTGGACCCAGACTCTTATGGGGAGTTGCTGTTGTTCTTTGAATAATACATTTTATTTATAATATCACTATAATTAATATTATTACAGCGAGCCGTTAAAAAGTAGACACAATGCAAACCGCACGTTTCCGCCCGAGTTGGTTGTATCTGATTTGTATTATAGTATATTTTGGGATGATATTTTTCGAGAGATAAATTATAAAAATCCGGCCCTAAACCGAAACTATCAAAAAATTCTAATTTTTCTTTAGTTCGAAAAACCGCTAACCAATGTTGACCTTCTTGATTGTGCTTATCAGTGTTGAGAATAAAACAATAAGTTTCTTGATGAGGGGGCTTTGGTAAGCGGTCCCTAGGAAAGACCCCTAGAAAGTATTTTCGAGTTTCAGGATTGCAATGCATAAGAGCCATGAGCTGATACGTATCCATCTTGTTTTTCTTCAAGTTTCTGGTAAACGGACTCGTTGAAGCTCGTTCGCGTAAAATGGACCCGCAATTTCTTCGTTTTTCAAATCTTTGAGTTTGTACACCGGAGGGTGGCGTTTTATAACCCGGTCAACGACAAATATTTCGGGTGTAAACGTCCCGGTATAAATCTTTCTAAAGGCCCTTTCACCCACCGACAGACGGACCAGATCTCCTTTTTGTAACGACGTTGATTTTTTAGAAATATTTTTCACACGTCCGTATAGCGTGTTCCAAACAATATTTTCGTTATGTAACGTGACTTGATCCGGTGCTATATTAGTCGTACCATGAACTCGAGCGTTGTACGCTTTTAAAATTTGAGGCAGATATTGAATATAATTATTTTGCCTCGTATGTGTCAATATTTTATAAATTTGACCCTTCAAGGTTCGAATAAATCGTTCGGCGATAGCCGCTTTATGGGTGCCTAAAGCGAAATAAAGCGAGACGCCATGTTTTTTGAGGAATTTCTTAAAGGCGTTATTATCATATTCTTTCCCCATATCGGTAATTAACTTTAAGGGTTTTCGATATCGAAAGATATCCCGAAAAGCTTTGATAATTTCCACACTAGATTTATCTTTTAAAGGTCTAGCGAAAGCGTAGCGGCTTAAAATGTCAACGGCGACTAAAATAAATCTCACATTTTTATTGTATTTTTTTAATTTAGGTAAATCAATTAAATCCGACTGCCAAGTTTCATTAAGACTATTGACGAATATTTGATTCGTTTTAAATCGTTTTCTTCGAAATCGATGCCTAGTGTACGATTTTTGACTTTCTAACCATTCCAGTATCACTTTACGAGAAATATCTGGAAATTCCTTATTTAAGATCTCTACGTTGCTGTACGAGGCGGGATGTTCGATATTATAATACACCGCCTTTAAGCGTTTTTTAATAGGGGCAGATAATTTCGATATTTTTTTCATAATATATTTAATAGCTCTACAAAAAATCAGTGGAAAAAAATACGAAAAACGTGACCAAAATGAAATTTTTTATTTCAGAACATCGGTTAATATACATTTTTAATATCCAAAAACAAGGGCATTCTTTAGTTCTTGTAAATTAGTACTCATATAATTAAATAATAAATTTTCGTCGTCTTCAAATCCGTATTCGGCGCGAAATTTATTTAATATAACAGACCGATCGATTAAAGGTAAAGCCTCAGATAGAGTTATTTCTACTCTATTTTCCCAGCTTCCTCCGCCCGCGTTACATTCTGGAGTATGGGCTAGAGATTTTTTACAATCGATATTTGGACAATTATCAGTCATATCAAAAATAATATTAGTTAAATGATTAACCAATAATTCTTTCATATGAAGTCGCGCGGCTTTCTTGCTTTTGATTTCACGATCCAAAACTGGTTTTAAGATGAGCCGTCTTTCCCAATCCTTCAGCTTCAGACTAAAACCTCTGGCGGTGGAAAATAATATGAAATAATTTGCTTGATTGCCCCGTTCATAGTAACGAATGTCCACGAGTCTATCATTAGACGAGTTCACGAAACATTCCAGCTTGATCCTTTCATTGCTTATTGGAAGCCATAGATGAAACCGTCTCGAGTTATTTTTCAAAAAAGCGGTAATGTCGTCGGCAAATCGAAATAAAGCTATCCAAGCCTCTTCTTTCAGATTCAATGTTGTCAGCGTATCGACTCGTCGAACATTTATTTCAGGTTACAAGGCATTTACCACCGTAATTTCGAGCTTCTCGGACAAGTTGTGCACGGGACCCATGTTGATCGTTAAATAATTAAATTTTGAAAGACGACGGAGTTTTTATTGCGGGGTGTAGATGACATCTCGTTCTTGAGAAATAAGAATCGTGTTTTCAAATTCAGCGTATATTAAAACGCAAACATTTTCCGGCAGGGGTTTTTCAAATTTCATGGAGATTCGGACGCTGCCTGTTTGCGTCACGGAGCTGTGACTTGCCGAGGCGAGATGCTCTTTTGTAAGGTCCAACGCGTATAAACAGTTTCCATGAAGATATCTCTGATATGATATCCCATTCCCGCTGTCTGTCAGATCCGTGTCAAGGCCATCAAACAAAGATTGGTATTCACGGGTGTAATTAAGAGATTTATTCGTATTGAAATTTGGGGTAAAAGCCTGGTCAGGGAAATTTAGCGTACCGACGGTTATTTGAAGAAAGTTTAAGGTGAAGTGCTTAAAATTAAAGGGATTTGTATCGAGCGAACCGTTTTTACATTTATTCGTTACCAACCCAATAACAACACGGTTGGGAACTAAACCTAAAAATACGTTTTCCCTCACGACATCCGTTGAGTTCGCCATGATAACGAAACTTTTCATTGTGACATTTGTCAAAGGATAAATGGCGGGAGTTTTTCTCATTACAGCCGCGTGAGACAAAACAATTTGGTCCAATACTTCTACATGTTTGGCGTATAAACTAACTTCGACAAGTTCAATTTTATATTGTTTATTCGCTTCTGTGCTAATAATAGAAAAAGCGTTAGGAGCGCGAAGTAATCTAACTCGAACATCCACATCGTTAATTAAAAATTTATCGAGTTTAGTAATATCTAAAAATAAAGGGCCTAAAAATTCAAAAACATTTGATTGGTGGACAAAAGTAGAGCGAGTTTTAATGCCATTTTTAATAGAATCAGCCGCGACAAAAGCATCGTCTGGCTTAGAGGGATAATCACTGTAATATCCCCAATTGGTTAATTGACTTTCTTTGGCCGCCGGCCCGTAATTTAGATGAGTTGCCAACTAGGCCTGATATGGATAAAGAGCATTTGAAGATTGTACCGGTTTAGTTCCAAGATACGCTTCAACTTGGCTAAAAAGACTCGCGATAGGAATGTTACTTAAGGAAACTTTTTTCTCGTCAGGTTCTAAAATACTCCCGTCCGTATGAATAATACGCGCTCTAACTTTAATGCGTAGTTTTGATAAATCAAGATATAATGGGTTTCCAGCGATAAAAAACTCTATTTGCTCGGTATTTTCATTGACGGGGCTGATGGGATGATACTGAGTCGTTTTATTGGAAATAATATTTCTATTTAATAAAGGGCGAGTAAACAAATCTAAATTCGACATCATTCCTTCGTAAAGAGCCATTTTTTTTTCAATCTAAATAATCCGATCTAATTTGACGGGGTTTTCTGCGTTTTTTCCGTGGATTTTTAAAACGTTTGTCAGAGCCTAGTTTTGAACCCCTGCGTCTCCTTTTATTGCCACTTCCACTCTGAGGTCTAATGGTATTATCCACCACTTTATTTATCAAATTGGCTACGGCAATTCGCGAGTTTCTTTTTAAACTGGGTTTAGGCTCCATACCTCCTTGAATATCTTTAAGAATGTTATGACTCATGCTTAACGCTTCGGTGCCCAAATTTGAAGCTAACGGTTTTAAAATTGGCGTAACATATTTTAATAAAGACCTAAAAATTGAACCGAGGCCTCTGCCGGACTGATATACCCCCCCGTGAAAACCGCGGATACCACCCCCTTTTTGCTGAGAACTATTATATTCAAGATATCTATTCATAATGACGATTCTTTATGAAATGAAGCTTTACTAGAGTTCGACCTTTATTTGTAAAGGGAATTAGTTCGTTAAAATCCGTTTTTAATTCAATTTCTATAATTCGATTTGAATCGAGACGTAAGGGATAATAATCAATGTTTAAAAAATTCGCTTCATTTTGATCGATATTCTCTTGGTTGGAATTTTCAATTTTGAGGACTCTTAGCAACATGCTTTCTGTATCACCCGTTAATTGCGGTAATATTATATCGCTATAAATATACATAATGTGAATGCCTCTTTGTAAATCGTATGGATATTCGCTCGTCACTTCTTTGTAAACGGCGTCTTGATCGATTCGAAAGCCTAACATATCACCTAACCCCCCAAGATGATCGTCGGGATGTGAGACGTAATGAAAACAAATCCAAATATTTTTATCGCACGAAACCTTGACCGTCCCATTTTTATTTACCGAAAACTGAATACTTTTTTGGTGAATCTCTGCGGGTAAGGCTTCAATCATAGCAGAAAAAACATCTTCTATTGACGTGTATGTCCCGATGGGAATTTCGCAAGTGTAAACTTTGGTGTTTTGCTGGAATAAGGGTTGGTCGCTATAAAATGATAAATCACCCGCCTTTCTTTTTCTTATAAAAACTTTTTGATTGGCCTCTTTATCACGATTCATTTCAAACGCAAATTGAAAACTATTCGGTTCAATGTCAATCTTCACCACGAGCGGATCGAGAGTACCCCCTTGGTAATAAAGACTAACGTATTCATCGGATGGAAATTTAAATAAATCGGCTAAAGATTCGCTCATTTTGAAACGAACACCCGCCGGTAATTCTACCGCGAGTCGAAAATCGTTTTCGTTTACTTTTAAAATATTAAAAGAACATCCCCTTAGTTGACGTAATTTTATTTGTTCTCTTAAAGCGGCTAAAATTTTTAAATGCAACCCAAATGGAATAATTTCTTTATTTTGACGATTGTACATAGGCATATAATTTTTACTATCCAGTCGAACAGAAGTTTCCGTATGGTCACCACCCATGATAAACAAATGATTGTGAACTCGAAAATTAATCGAACTATTTTTATCCGCTTGAAATTTCTTATAATTAGCGTGTAAATTTCTAGTACTAACTAATATATTTTTTTGATATCTGCTTAACTCTAAATTTAAAATATCAGCGAGAGAGCCGCTAATTGAACACTCGACGTACGGGGGGAGACTAATTTGAAAGTATTTTTCTTCATTACGATTGATAATGTCAAATTTTATATTATAAGCGCGCAAAGGCTCGTAATTTAAACTTTCTTTTAATTTTTCTAAAATCTCTTCGTACATGGAAAAGGGAACATAAACGTTATTTTCATCCATTTTCCCTTTAAAAACTATTTCAGGATCCAAATTAAAATTATAGTAAACGTAATCGTTTTGGTTCGAAAGAACCGGGTTACCAAATGGATTTATTCTGTAATCGATATAATTACCATTATCCTTAATATATATTTTTTCTGTTTTGGGGTCCATAAAATTATAGCCCGTAATATTCGAATGAAACGCGTATGGAATATTTAAGAGCTGACTTAATTGAGGCGATAAACGAATTTCGATACCTGGAGGAGCTCTCATGGTAAAACTAGGATCATTCGCGTAATTAAATTCTACTTTAAAAACTACCCCCCGAACTCGATTAAATATAGTTAAACTAAACGCGTCGCAAATTTTTTGGGCTAAGGTCTCGTTAATAACGCGTCCTCGTTCGTCTAAATCAGCGGATATGCTCCCCGGTTTCATCAAAACCCTGTAATTTGCCCAGTGTTCGTACGAAGTGGGGGTTGGCGGGGGTAAAGTTGTTATCGCCGGGCTCAATGTAGGTACTGATTTATTTTCTGGGGCCTTTTCAAGCGGTATCGGCTCAGACTCTACTACGGGGGCCTCGATACCAGATTGATCCGCTTCTTTCGTAAGAGGTTGAATAGGGGGAATAGATGGCTTGAAGGGCGTGGTTTCTTTAAACGACGGTTTTGCGCTTATAGATGGAGGGATATCGATTTTTACAGCCTCGGATATTTCAGGGGAGTTAATTAAAGTAGTTTCACCCGGAGGTTTTGAATCTGCTATATAATCCGACTGCGAATTTTTCTTGGGCACTTTTGAATCGAACACGTTGCCTGCCAATAATCTTCTTTCAACCAGCGGAGACGGAATTCTGATATCAATGTAATTATTTGTATATTGCAAACTTATCGTCCTAGCGTACTTGCTTAATGGTATAGGACTTAGAAAATTATCTTTAACAAATTCGTTCTCTCTAAATTCGAATACAGTTGCTAACGGAGACATGGAAGGAATCCGTACTTCGACATTATTTGCCGTGCGAATGCTCAAAAACCGAGGTAATTTTTTGTCAATTAACGGATTTTTTGAAAATAGCTCTAAATGTTTATTATTTCCCGCCAAACGATTGGTAATACCAAATTCGATTTTGTCCCTCGTCAGCTCGTTCTCTTGAATTAGTTTACTAATTTCATTAATTAGCATTTCTTGCAAAGAATATTCTATAATTTTATCATTTTGGGTGGTGGCTTTATAATTTCCAGGCGGTAATTCGAGTTTATAGTAAATATAGGGTTCGTCTAGTAAATTATTTTGACTATTTTCGTCCGTCAATATCCAAAATTTGTTATATTTAGGACCGCTTACGTTATGCCAGGACGCGGGATAGATTATTTCGCTTAACCCTACACTCCATTCGTGATTATTAAGTTGTAGCTCTTTAACGAGTACATTTTTAAACGAACTTTGAGTATTATTTGGAAAAATATCGAGTGAAGCGTTAGAGCTTAAAGTACAATGGAATTGTTCCATAACGTAACGAAACCAAATGTTAAATGAGAGTTTTTTATGAGAATTTTTTCTTTTAAGAACAAAAAAGACTAGCGTGGTTTAAGGGTAGGAAATATTATTTTATCGAAGGGGATTCGAACCCCGGACTTTTTTTTACAATATTCATACTTTTACCCCTAAACCACGCTAGTCTTTAATTTTACAGTCATATAATTTTGCTTTTTTTTTTGTTTCAGCGGACTGTAAACACCTCTGGCCATATATTACCACTCTTTTACGGCCAGAGTGTAATATATTTTTTTATGTTGGTTCTACCAATGCGGTATAGATGGGGGAGTGTAATATATTTTTTTATCATAGTCTCTTTCTTTGCTTCTCATATCTTTACTATAATTTTTATTACTCCTCATATCTTTACTATGTCTTTGGAACCTGCAATTTTATTCCTTTTGGCTGTCATGATTTTGGTCCTCTATCGTCTTCTTAAGCTTTAAGTTTCATAAATCATCATTATTCTTTTTTTGCGTTAAGTTTCATAAATGCATGATTTGTTTTCTTGAATCTTAAGTTTCATAAATTGTAATTTTTTAGTTTTAATTTTTTAAGCAATCTGATAGCGGTTGTGGTAATTTAGTCTTTTTTGGTTAGGTAAATGAACTCTTTTGCATGCTCAGTCTCTTTCTTTTGGTTGACAAAGATTTTTTTTACTACGCATATCTTTGCTAAGTCTTCTGGAGCATGAAATTATTTTTTTTGCTCTTCTTGGATTTTTCCTAAGTATGGTAATATAAATATATTTACACATACCAACCAAAATACCGTTCACGTCGAGTGAAAAGGACCACTCATAATCCTTGTCTAAGACCGTGTAAGATCGGTCGTGGTCCTTGTGTAAGACTCTACGATGAAATTGACGAATCAGAGTATCACTATTAACGGGCGAATTGGTTGCTATAAATTTAATAAAAATCGTAGCGTTCTGGTCTCTAAATTTTTGCAACTACTTAGGCCCAGACTTAGGTCCGTGATGACTCGAAAAACGAGTCCCTTTTTTGTTGTAGAGTCTTGCATTAACTCGAAAAAGAATGTTGCTCCAAATGGTCAAAAAGCAACATCATTGGTAAAATCCAACTTTACATACAGGCAGTTCTGCTCGGGTGAGCAGGAAGCTTTAAATTAACTAGATCTCTTACTAGAGTTCAAACTTCACTAAATTGATCCAATACCATAAAAAAGCCTTATATTGAAAAAAAAACGTTAACTATCCAAGAAACCCACTTAGACCTTTTATCGAGCAAATACAGACGGCGCAAAGATAAAAAATTGCGCTCAAGAATTTGGTCTTCTGAACTTCCGGTCATGGATCTCTAATCTTTCATCGAATATTGCGATGATCAAACAATTTACAAAAATTGTGGACGTCGGGGGATTAAAACTTTAGCGAGATGATTGGAACTTGCGATGACGTTCTAAATTCGAACTTTCTGTGTTTCAAATAAAACTTAAGAATGACATCACTATCTTTGAAAAAAATTTCATTCGAAACAGAATATTGAGGCAAAAATTATCTACCAGTGGAACTCGAGAAAAATATCTACGAGGGAAACTCGAGGAATTCTTACAATTTCCATACTTTTAAAAATAATAAATACCAACTTTTGATGAAAAAAAAAAAACATTTATTATATTTTTAATTTATATAATATACAATAAAAATTACACATTTCTTTGTAACATATTACAATTTTTCACAAAAAATAAAATTTATGATTGTTCTTTTACTCGTGATAATTTTTGGATGTTTTGAAAGTAATAGTCCAGGCTCACATTATATAGTATTTCTCCACATGTCACAGGTATCAATACGAGCTTCTTTAGGACTTGGTAAATAAGTAGCGATAACCACAAGTACGGTGCAAAAATAACCAAAACACAGTACATGTCTCCTTGCAAAAGTCCAATTAGAAAGGCGATTGGCACAGTCAATGGGCTTATTAAAATCAAGAAAAAAGCCGCGAAATATTCCGCCGGTAACAACATCGGAAATATCCAAATTATCAAAATTGAAAAAAACGGATAAGTTAGAATAATTTCGAACAGAGCTGAGAATATCGATTCCCACATGATGAAAAGCTCACGAGTAACTAAAATTCTATCATTAGAAAACTAAAATATTTATTTTAAAATTAAAGGAAACGCCCACAGTAGTGGCATAATTTGTCTAAAGGTTCTCCCATTTTAATGTAGATGTAAAGGAGCGGTAAAAAACTGGTTATCAAATAAATTGGATCAGCAGAAAAGACTGACATAACAAAACCAATAGGAACGAGAATGGGGGTTAGCAACGTTACCCCAAACCCAATAGCGAATCTTCGAGTATACGAATCATTGTATTTCCATCTTTTAAAATAATTACAATGACAATAACGTTTAATAACAATTTTTTCTGGCGTTTTTCTTGACATGATGATCTTGAATAAGTGATTATAAATTATGAGCCTTAATATATGTCAATATATTCTTTTATAATCCTCGGGACAATGATATAAAACCCCCTTATTTTCTATTGGTTATTCAGGTATAGAGACCAACAAATATCCAAATAAAAATAATAACAATTTTAATTCGTGACACCACCACTTTAAAAACCAAACGCGCGAAACCTTTGTATAACGAGAAGGGAGAACCTCGCTAGTACCAAAGCCCTCCGGCGCGAGCGGAAATTTTGAAAAAAAAAATTTAACAAGTTGGTGATGTCAAAAACAGGTTCTCCCAAACCTTGGGAGGGGCTCTAGCAGGCTGGGGCTGGAAAGGGGGATGAATTTTTGCTTAACGGGTGCGTACTTTACTACTGAAATCGAAGAAAAAGGTTTCCGAGAAATAAAACTTTTGTTAATTCTAAAGACGAAATATTCCAAGCGGACCTGGTAGATCTACCCCAGTTGGCCAAATTCAACAATAGATATCGATATATTTTAACGGTTTTTGACGTGCTATCGTGCTACGCTTGGGCTAAACCACTCAAGAAAAAAACGGCTAAAGAAATTATTCCGGCTCTCGAATCAATTTTTCGAGAACGAACTCCTTTAAAGTTGAATACAGACGCGGGTACCGAATTTATAAATAAAGAAGTTCAAGCTTATTTTAAACGTAAAGGGATCCTCTGGTACGCTAGTTATGGTAATATAAAATGTGGGATCATAGAGCGTTGGAATAGAACTTTAAAAAGCCGAATGTTTCGACTTATGACCAAGAACCAGGATTATAATTACTCGAAACATTTACAAAAATTGGTTGATGGTTACAACCAAACTGTCCATTCAACCATTGGGATGGCACCCAAAAATGTTACTATAAATAACGAACATCTTGTCTGGAAAAGATTATACATGAATAGAAGCGTAAAAAGAAAAGTCCCAAAGTTACGAGTCGGTGATCTGGTTAGAAAGGCGTCTGATAAAGGGGTTTTTGCTAAAGGTTATACGGGGTATTGGACAACTGAAATTTTCGTCTTTAAAAAGGTCTTATTTCGAGATCCGCCGCTTACGTCATACAAGACGAAAATGATGAAATAATTAAGGGTAGCTTTTACGAGCCCGAGCTTCAAAAAATCGAATTATGAATACCGAAGATTTACAACGCTTTTTGCAATGCGAACCCCGTACTAGACCATTTTTTATCTGGGTTTTCCATCAAGATATTTCACCCAAGAAACCAGATTTTAAGCCCTTTTGTTTCGTCATCAACTCGCAACCTTCGACTGAAAGTGGATTGCATTGGATGGGCATCTACGTGGATAAAAATGATGACGGCATTTTCTTTTGTTCTTACGGGGAAAGAACCGGATTTTTACGGATTAGATTTGTCGAGATACGCCTCAAACTGGAAACACAATCTTACACAACTGCAGCCAACCAAATCTTTCTCCTGCGGCGGACACGTCATTTTTGTTCTGACAATTCTGTGCTCCGGAATTTCTTTCGAAGATATCCTTCAAGATATGTACAACAAGAATGACAAAACGTACAACGACGCTATAATTATGTTAAATATGCTTATACATTTATGGAATCATAAAAATCAATCTTGTCTTGAATAAAAAACATTTTATTACTTTGTTGTACGTTTATGGCAATAATTACAAAGACCACCGTAACCCGCGCCTAAAACAGAAGTTAAGACAAACAAGGCTGAATAATACAGAATTTTTACTTTTTTAAATGATAATAGGGCCTTTACATGAAAAATAATAAAGTGTAAAGAATTACACCAAATAAAAAAATATACTCGACGAAACTGCGAATCGTGAAAATAAAGACGAACTAAGCCCGGACATTCGCAACAGATTGAATTCCTATGTTCAAAAATATTACTATGCATAAAACCAATTTAGCAAACTTTTTCGCGATAGAATAAATCATTGTCAATTACTCCCAAAGTAATGTTCCTTTACCCGATTGTTTAGTCTTTTTGGGATTTTTTCTCATAGTCATTCGGGGTGGCACATCCTCATCATCGGCAATATCAGTAGCATCTTTCAAAGTAAGCGTACGACGGGCGTACCTTTGATGCTCTCGTTTTTCTTCTCGATTTTTCGCCAATAGTTTTTTAGCAACGCTGCTCGCGCTACGCTTCGGGGGAAGGTGAGCAACTTGTAGCGGAGGTAAAGAGGACGCCGCTTGCGAAGTCAACAGATTCGATATCGCTTGTGACAAACGCTGGGTCTGACTGCTTGATGCACCGGCTGATATCTGAGGTGGAGGGGTAGGAGTCCCTGATATAGAAGCGACCGGTGTAGACGTACCAGTTGACGACAACGCTAAGGCGGGAGAAGTTGTAAAACTTGGAAACCAGTAGAGACGAGTCGGGCCCACTTTTTTTAAAACCCGACCCGGCCCGACCCAAAAAAAAATTCTAAAAAAACCCGACCCGGCCCGACTCAAAAAAAAAAATAAATAAAAGAAATAAACCAGACCCCTATTTGAAAACAAATCTCAACTTGGAGCTTGTAAGATTTGAAACTTCGAACTCAATGCACGTTCAAAGATGATTTCTGTGAAACCAGGTGTACAACAAATTCAAGAGTGTCTTTCACCTATAGATCTTCTTTGCTGTTTTACCACTTACCAACTTATCTGAGTTAACATATCTCTGAAAGCAATATATTTGCGTTTCTTTAAGTAATCTTTATTTGTTTAAATAATTTTTATGAACAAATGTAAGGTTAGAAAGAGTCGATCCCATTAAATTGGTTCTTCGCGGTCCAAGGGTTGACCCTGTGCTTGAAAATACGCGTTCGTCACTCGTTTGGGAAGCAGGAATTCCTAGTACTCTTTGTGCAACATTTTTCAATCCTGACAAGTCCGAAGTGTTTGACCAAAAATCGAGAACTGAAACAGGATTTCCTAAAAATATATTATAGGAATTGTAAAATAGTCTTTATGTACGGAAATTGAATTTAACTCACCAACGACAGATTTTAATTTCAGTTTTATATACCGCTCAAACTCAGCTTCTGCTTTTTCTTCACATGTAACTTCTGCATCCGTTTCAAAACCTTCTTCTTCTGATGAATCTTCAAATTCGGCTAATTTCGAAACCTTGCTCTTGGGAGAGCCTGCAGAACTTGTATAGCCACTAGCCGCACTTTAAGTTCTTGTAAAGATTTCAGTCTCATATCTGTGACTGCTATGTAGGCGTTGGTACTCCATAGCCAGTTGAGATTTTAATTCCGAGTAGGCCTTCTCTCTTATTTCATTGGTGGCAAATTTAAGTTTGCGATATCTGTTAAAATAAAACCGATGAATTTCGGGTGAAACACAGCTGTAATTAAAATATTACTTAGGGTTAAGCAGCGTGGCAACGTAGTGAAATGTATCTAAACAGCAGTATTCTTTGTAGCATTCTCTTGCCTGTTGTTTCAGCAATTTTAACTCCATCGAGTCGAGATCATTTTCTTGAATATGATCATTAATGATATGCCACCACGGAGCAACTTCGTGAATAGTTGGCTTCTTTTCTTTGCTAAACACCTCAGTTGTGTCGCGGAAAGGTTTTAAGAAGTTAATGAATATTTCCAATACTTGATCATCTATTTGGGATATTCGATGCAGTTGATTTTTTTCTAACAAAATTTGCTTAATTTGCTTGGCAGACTTCATGTACGACTCTAACATAATGAGAATACTGTTCCACCTGGTTGGAACCTCTTGTTTCAATGAGTATTCTAAACCTGAGTTTAAACCCGACCTTTTGAAATAGGCAACCACGGTCTTAACTCCTTGAAGGGTAGAATCAATTTTCGGACATTTATCCTTTAAAACAAAAAAAGCTTCTTTTTTGGCAAAGATTTCCCATCTGAGCTTTTAATTTTCTTTTGGTCCATTGCAGTATTATTTAACATCCACGTTATAAAAAGATTTAATTTGTGGCACTGGCAGTTAAGGTGATGTTTTAATGGAAAACGTTTCGTCATATTTGAACCTCCATCTGTCACTATCCAAGATAATTCCATTACATCGTTAGTCAGTTCGTCGAAATATTTCTTTAGAATATTGGTCAACTGAAAACGTAGATTTTCCTTTGTTTTCTTTTCGAAATCAAATTCGTCAACCGCGAGCATCCTACATACTAATTTCCAATTACGGTCTATGTAATGAATAGTGAGAGAGATGAAGCTCCTCTGTCTAAATCTGTCAGACCACATGTCTGTGGTAAAAGTAAAAACCGGTGACTGGGGTGCAACAAGCAAGTCATTAATTATTTCTTGCTGTTTTGTCGATAATATCGATGGAAGAATCTGTCGCTTTAAAGTTGTACGGTGGTATATAACTTCGGAAGCATTTTGATGACCGTGTCTCGCTCCGAAATCAATTAATGCCTGACTTATATGTCTGAAACCTTCACCCTCAACTGACCCCAAGGGCCGCAAATCCTTCGACAGGCCAACAACAATGCTATTGTTTAAAGATAGTACTTCTCCCGGTGGTACCTTTCTAGAAAAACAACTAGTCACAGACGGTTGGTTTTGACCCTTTTGGATTAAGGTTTTTGAAGGATTTGGTTGAGTTACTCGAGTAAGACTAAGAGACCCAGATTTGACCGCCCAGCAATAATTTTCTTGGTGGCGGTTTAAGCTCGACGTTCCGATTTTGGCTTGATAAGAAATTATACTTTTACATTTTTGACATTTAACAAAGGGTTGTTCATTAACGTCTACAAAAACGATATCAAAGGTTCCCCATATAGATGACGTTTTACGAGAAGACGAGTTGTTTTTAAATATTATTCTGTTACTGTTTTGAGCCATAAGTCCTATAAAGGCTTTGCCAAACGTTTCTGTAAATAATTATAATAATATGAAATATAAATTACATTTCCGAGATATATTATTTAGCGAGGGGTCAGACACTCTTGAATTTGCTCTACACCTGAGTTCGGCTTTGACAGTGTAAAGAGTTAAAAAATTTGTAAACCTGAGTTCGCGAGTGTCTGCCCCCTCGATTTTTTTGGTTTCGTGCCAACTTATGTAAGAGAAAAATCTTTCAACTTATTTATAGCCAAAAATATTATTTTCATATTTAAATTTACAAATATAACTTATATATCACTCATATTTTAGTCTTTAAGGTCGATAAATAAATTATATTTGAATTTTCAATAACAAAACACAGCAGAATATACATTAAAAACATAAATGAACCAAGGCGTATTGCGCCTTGGCACTTATACTTTTCGATCGTTAGATTAGAGAACTAAAACTGCTCAAAAAATGAAACGAGAATAAGTTGAAATAACCTTTCTTGTTCTCAGATGTAAAATCCTCAATAATGGTTTCCATACTTTCCATATTCATTATAATTTGTAGTTACCAATCGATATTCGTTAAGTTATCATGACCACTTGAGTCTTGATCAGATCGTTATATTCGTTACGCGTACGAAAGTAAACAAGTTGGGAAAACCCAAAATGGTACCTCCCCGAGCACTAACCGAACCTGATTTCTAGCACGTTCGGCTTCAGCATATTCTACCTCTTGGCGTCTAAAAGCCTTCGCTAACTGATTTCTAGCACGTTCGGCTTCAGTACATTCTACCTCTTGGCGTCTAAAAGCCATCGCCGACTGATTTCTAGCACGTTCGGCTTCAGTATATTCTACCTCTTGGCGTTTAAAACCCATCGCTAACTGATTTCTAGCACGTTCTGCTTCAGTATATCCTACATCTTGGCGTTTATCAGCCATTGCCAACTGACTTCTAGCCCGTTCTGCTTCTGTATATCCTACCTCTTGGCGTTTATCAGCCATGGCTAGCCTTTTTCTAGCTCGTTCTACTTCTGTATATTCTGCGTCTTTGCGCGATTTTTTTTTCACTAGCGAACCTGCACTATTATTGGCCCTCGGTTCTGAGTTAGAGGTGGAAGGTTGATTTTCATCCTTTGGAGAAGTTATAAAACCCTCCATTACCTGTATTCCTACCACTTCAGTATTGCTTTTAACTACATTGGTAGATGGCGGTACTTCGTAATTATCTTGCCTAGCAATAGCGCGTGATAAGATCACTTCAGTCGGAGTAACAGTTATATTAGTACCGGACACAATGACTTTCTTTTGGGCCGCTAAATCTTTCCTTCTTTCACATTCTCTCCTACGATATTCTGGATCAGCTCTGCGTTCTCTCATTCTCTCTCTAGCTTTACTCTTTCTTAATTCCTCTTTGCTAATATCTTCGTCTCCCATTTTTTATGATTAAAATTTTTAAAGTAAATAATACCCAAACGCAATAATAAAAATCCAAATCGAAGTTGAATGAATTCAAAACTACAATCTCAAGAAAGTGTTAAATAACTCTTAACACAAAGTAAAATAAATTACTAACGAATACAAAAACCAAATAGAGAGTAACTACTTTGATCTTCAAAGTAAACATTAAACTCGTACACTTGAGTAACAAAAAATATATCAGAATTCAATCGGTAAAGCGTAAAATAATATTTTACGAAAATAGAAATTTATAACTTTAGAAAAAAAAATAATGAATCGGAAATAACCATTGTTTTTCAACAATTATTCCAATTCTAAACTCAATAATAAATCGAAACAAAATTAGAATTCAAGCGATTGAAAATAGCAATCTTCAGTAAATATTTGGTACAGATATAATAAGAATATCTCAATTAAACACTAAATTCATCAATTAAATAATTGAAAGGAAAAATTAATTTGTTACCGAGAATAAGTTGAATTCGAAGAATTCGAAGAATCCAAAATTTCATAGAGGGAACTTTTATGTAAACTAGCTTGATCAAGAAGTAAATAAATTATGGATTAAGCAAGTCTTTCAAGAATTAAAATCAATTAAAAAGAAAAAAAGGTCAAGGTTCCTCTGATAAAACCATATGGGAAATACGGTACTAGAGTATTTGTAAACCAAGTAACGCCAATAAGCAAAACTTTATATGCATGACTTCGGAATAGTTGACACAATCCTAAGCAAACCTATTCAATAAACAATAAACACATTATCTTTCCGCGTGTGAGGCTAAAACAAGGCTTATGGCGTAAAATTTCGGTTTTTGCTGATACTCGGTCTATAGATACGCAATTAAATGACGGCCGAATCAGTATTTCGCGCTTATATATGCGCCGAGAAACGATAAACTAATTAAAAAATTCAATCCCATGATAAAAGAAACACCTACAATTTTAACAACGGTGGCTAAGCTAAAAAATTAAATCAATCTATCAAAATTATATACAAGAGTATAGACATTTGTATACAACTTGTATTAGATTTTCAATCCACCCTGAGTTTGCAGCAAGCCTAAGCCTAGAGTACCGTTATACTTATGCTTTTTGAACTAAATGGTATATGGAAAATAGCTTAGCGCGTGCTGCCAACTCTAGCTGGTATCATAACGCTCATTTTTCTTTAAATTTTGGACTATTTCTTAAATATCTTCTAAACTATCTCCAATTTTAAATTTAATTTTCAACTAAATTATAAATTAGATTAAGTGAAACAATTGTAATATTTTTAATTACATTTTAAATTAATATTACGTTTCAATTCACCAAAAGATATCCCGGCATAAGGCAACTTTACACTTTACGCTTCCAAAGAGACTATAAAAGCGAATCGAATGCCATTATATAGTATCCGATTGTGGTAAGATCTGGTGGACACCCCAACTTATCAAAGCTCAAAGGTTCTGGCATTGAGTGTTCACGTGTCGGTCAATTTACCCTTGGGGGGCGATGTTTGGAGAGTGGATGGTTGACGTGGACCATATTAGTGAGGGACGCCTCGCTAGTATGGCCCGCTGAGATCGGAAACTGGAGGTTGGACCTTGGTGTGTGGATGGTCGGAGGTGATTATAACAGTGGGAGACGTCCCATTGGCTATAATCGCCTTCAACTGTCCGGCATCGAGGTTCGACCATGATGTGGATGGTGGAAGGTGATAATATGCAATGGGAGACGTCCGGTTGCATAATATTGCACGACACCTGAAGCTCAATTTGGCAGCCAGAAGGAATTCCCGTTGAACGGAATTGAACGATAAGAAGGCATGATTACGTCACTAGACTTTTGATCCGATTATTAAGGTCACGTGATATCCGGTTACACCGGAAATTGTGTACACCGGAAGCCACAAACACACACACAGACACACAGACTGACACGACGAACGTAATACCTCCCCGTGAACTAGTTCACTCGGGGAGGTAAAAAGACAAGCGAAGGCTGCAAAGCGATGCCAAGGAATATTAAAGGGGGAAGCAACGGCGCTGAACATTCCGTGAAAAGTCTAAAGATGACGTAGGTTTTCTCTCGCTTCTGTAACCAAAGATGCTTACTGAGTTACCTATACATCATCTAGCCTTAGACTCTCAAGCAAGGAGTCGCGACTGTTACACGTAGCATGCGCGAAAAAGGACGCGCATTAGAAAATTAGGTCGAGAAAAAGGGGGAATTGATATTCCCTGGCGACGCCAAGGAAAAAAATGAGAACGGCACTCACGAGTCACCGCAGATATCGCCCTGTGGAGCCTGGGATATGGGATGATGGGACGGTTTACAAGCCGTATCTCCCACGAAAGAATGACTTTCTTCGCGCACCGTACGCCCAAGAGCTAGAGGTATATGTAGGTGATAGACTACTACCTAAATAGACTAGTCGAGCTCTTTCTTAAATGTGTCGCCTAAAGAAATCGCTTCAATATCCCTCTCACGAAAATCCAGCTTAAGCATGAGAGCCCGCCCATGAGAAATAAAGCTGACCGGGCCCATATATTTAAAGACGAAGAAAAAACCCGACCCGAATATTTTAAGGCGAAGAAAAAACCCGACCCGGCCCGGGCCCGATTGAAAATGAGCCCGACCCGACCCGGGCCCGATTGAAAATGAGCCCGACCCGACCCGACCCGGATTTTTTTTTTAATTTTGTGCTCGACCCGACCCGACCCGAAACGGGTTCGGGTCGGGTCGAAAAAGCCCGATTTAATCGGGGACCCGACTCGTCTCTAGAAACCAGCTCGGTGTAGGTGGAGGTCCGGGTAAAATTTGCGTCGGTCCTGTCAATGGTGGCGTTGGTATTGATATTGGTGACGTCAGACTGGCTGGAAAGTTCTGCACGTTGACGGAGGGAGGTTCTATTAAACTTTTCATGGTCAAAAATTGTAGAAGAGTCGTCAAATAGTGTCGAAGTTTGTTTTCGGGTGACATTTTCAATTTCAAAATCCTCTTTATTTCACGATCAAGAGCTGAGGCTTCTTTACCCGCTTCCGAGGAAAGAGCCGTTTCTGGTAACAAAACCATTCGCTTCATCGTACCAGAGAAGAAATGGTTGAAATCAGGGTGGGTACCAAAGCACCGATTAAACCGGGCAACAGACCTCCTCCTTGTTTTAAATACAATTTCCGATTCGTTTTGGTGGTCCCCCGTTTACTGCCTAATTGACGGACAAGACCTCGGTATCTCAATGTTACCGCGTAACAAGTTAAAAAACGTTTTGTTGATTGATTTAATTTGAGGGGCCTTGGCTCTTTTCAAAAACTGCTCTAGTTTTCCACCTCCTTTCTGACTAACGTTGACCAACCTCCTTAAGAAAGGCAAGTGTTTCTTCAGGGGATGCCGTTGTCTGGTAAATCTGGTTTGGGTCCGTAAAGCCCTCCGAGCGTTCCGTAATAAAACTTTTTTCATAATGATATTGGTTTGCGCTTGCTCCTCAAACGTCTTGAGGTACGTTTTCTCACCATGTTCTTTTAAAGTCAAGATCCGTAATAACACTTTTATTGAAGAAACAAGCTTATTTATTTGTCATCGCAAACAATAATCATATTTCCTTCGTGAGGGAATAGGTTACTTCTTAAACGTAACTCGTCAGGCATATTTTGTTTTAAATCTATACACAAGTAAAAAAATGGATTAGCAGCCGTCACTAGATGAAAAGCTTTGGCCACGAGATTTTTGTTATGGGGAAATATTTGTCTACTCAAGTAGTTTATTTGACTTCCATCGCGAGGATTTTTGAAACATATGATATACGAGTAATTAAGGCGGCTTTCTTTTCCTTGCCCAAATAGATTTTGAGTTAACAAAGCCACTGACACATTTTTATGGTGTCAGGAAACACAGTAGATACTGGCGATGTGCGCGTTATTATAACAGGTAAAGGCCAAATCGTCAATAATTAAAAATTTATGCAAATTTTCATCCCAAAAATTGGGATCTTCTGGTGGCAATCCTTCTATAAACTCCAAATTTTTTACCTCTTTCTGCATGTCTTTAAATTTTTGTTGGTACTCTTTATAACAGTACACGATCCTATTGGGTGGAGGTTCAATTAAAATGTCGGCGTTTTTTAAAAGGTTAAATATCCAGGTGGTTTTGCCACTCATGGTTGGACCACTCACCAACAGCTGCATTGGGGCTTGAAATTTGATTCGGCACGACATTTTTCAAATTTAAACTCAAAATCTCTAATTCTCTTTTTAAAACGGAAATGATTGACAAAATTCCAATTGGTCCGATCCTCGATAGGGATATACCAAATAACCGTTATCTCGTCAAATGTCACCTTTTTTATACTCTTTTCCAAATCCATCCAATACCACCTCTCGTACTGCTTTCACAAACCTCAAAATATGTTTGTTTTTCATCAAAATGGTGAGTTTTTCCACAGCTTTGGCCAATTTTTCTTGATGGGCTTCTTCGTACGCTTTCAAATTAGTTTTATCCTGATCGAGTAAAAAGGCGCAAAACGGGGCTTCTCTTTGATGTACGCTCAGTGGATATTCATCGTTACTGCTTTCGCTCCAGTCAAATTCATTGTGACAACAGAAACATCTAGTCTTACAGCCATCGTTCAAGTAGAAAAAACCCGCTTCAGCTAGTTCCGAAGCTAGATACGAGTGGCGTGGCAAGTGTTTCGAGGCCGTCAACCAATTGATATTGTTAAAGGTCTCCAATCTTTTACTTTCACGATACATTCTTCAATCTCGAGTTTGCAGGAAGCCAATACTGCCCGTTATACCTTCGCTTTTTTGACTAAATTATATATGGAAAATAGCTTAGCGCGTGCTGCCAACTCAAGCGGGTATTAAATGGTTAAAGTTCTTTAAATTTTTGGACAATTTTTTTAAATATATTCAAAACTATCTCAGATTTTAAATTTTTTTACCATGGAAAAGGGGTATATATAGCTTTCTTAATTTCTTTCATTTTTGGTCAATTTCTTAAATATCTTCTAAGCTATCTCGAATTTTAAATTGATTTTTCAATTGTATTATAATATAAATTAATATTGCGTTTCATTTCCTTAAACGGTATCACACCATAAGGCTCATTTTCATTCAATGTGGCAGCCAGGCTTATAGGAATTCCCGTTGAACGGAATCGAACGATATGATGGCATGATAATGTCTGTAGACTTTTGCTCCAAGAAAGGTTTAGGGAGTAAATATCACTCGAGTTGAACTTCATATGCCAAGTGCTCAATAATACATGCAATTTAAAGTTTAACGTTCTCAATCTCTACTTTACTTTTTTAATAAACTTGAGTTTTGTGACTAGGATGTGCTTTAAATCCAGACTAATAATTGGCCAGCAACGTCATTACTACTCCTTAATGACGTTGTCATTAAGTAGTTTGTCAATTATTAAAGTCTGGATCTAAAGCACATCCTAGTCGTAGAAATCAAGAATATTAAAAAAGAAAGTATAGATTTATAATGTTAAATAGGATAGGGGAAACGAAACATTCTTCTGGTCCCCATCTTGTAATCTTAAGGTAAGGTAAGGTTAGGTTAGGTGAATTAATCCCTGCCAGGGGCGTAACAACTAGGGGGGCACAGGGGGCATTGCCCCCTCCAATGTTGATCTTGCCCCCTGCAATGTCGAACTTGCCTCCTCCAAAACATTTAAAGTGTCGCCTCTATTGTGGAAGAAAATATTTTCCATGCTAAACACCCAATAATATTTATAATTATATTATATTGGGGGAAATATTTTATATCAAAATCTTGTAGCTCGAAAAATGTATTTTCTTGGTAACTACTAGACCTAGTTCATTATATTCATATAGAAATATTTTACTGCTATAAAAAAACCACCGTACTGTAAAGAGGTGGTTACTCATCGGCTAAGACCGAAGGTTAGCTTTCAAAGCTGTCAAAACATAATACATTGATATTCCCACACTTCGCTTTAACCGTTTTAACTAAAACTAAAAGTATACTTCAAAAACATAAAGCCCGAAACTAAAAGTGATGAACATAAACCCCCGATTCTCAGCCCTGACTAGGATGAACCCGCCTTTGGGCTGTTGTAAGAATTCTCTACGTTTAACGTTTTAACTTAAGTAAGGTCTAAAAGAAGAAAACTGACGGACTATTTTGTGGACATAAAATCCAAATATGAAGATAAATACAATGCATGGGCTTTTACACAAAATTTGTTGACCAACTTGACCATGGTGAATAACGTATAATAATAATAAAATAAGAGCTAGTCAGCTACTGCACGTTTAAAAGCAACAGTTTATTAAATATATGTTTTATGAGAGCTTTCGGACGTACTAGAGTACTGACTCCCTTTTCAATCCTTTTCTACTTTAACATAACAACATTTACAAAAATAACAAATATACGTCCGAAAGTTCCCCTAAAAACGCTTATTTAATAGATTATTTTTCACCATGCAGTAGCTGTCTCGACTCTAGTGAATTATTTGAATATTATTATACAATACCTGTGGTTGTACAGTACTTGTGGGTAGGACTTGGACTATTTGAAAAATTGAAATACCTTTTAGTGTTAAAAAGAAAATTATCATATTTGCCCCCCCCCCCCGTCCCATCTGAAAAAGGTATGCATTTGAAAAAAAATTTCAATATAGGAACCAAACCAAAAAATTACCTCATTTTTGCGGATTTTGCCCCCTCCAATCTGAAAAACGTTCTTACGCCCCTGATCCCTGGAAACAGCCCATCCACCCAACTAGATAATCCCTAGCTCGGGCTAAGCCGTCCCTCTAGTAATATTTTAAGTGAGGTTAGGTTAGTTAATCCTTCAAATTGTTTTACGTTAGTCCTGTCTTTCCTAGGGAGAGGGATGTAGCTAAAAATAGGCAAAGCTGGATTTCCTTTAATGTATATATATTTAACATTAGTCGTACACATGGTTATGTTTTAAATATTTTTGAAAGGCTAAATTAGATAAAATTAATTTTTAACGCTTTACGAGAGGGATGTCACTCTTGATTTTCTTGTACATCTGAGTTCACTAAAGTCCAGCTTTGGAAGCGTAATCAGTTTTAATTCTTGCTGAGCCCAAGGTCCCGCTTTGGTAGTTCAAACATTTTGTACACCTGAGTTCTCAACTTCTCAAGTGTCTGCCTCCTCGACACTTGAGCACTAGCGTCGGGCATTTAAGTCTAAAAAATCATAGAATAAGTAGGGGGAGATAAAAATAATAATGTAAAATTTTGTACATTTAGTGTTATTTTATTTATAAATTTAACAATAAATTTATTTGAAATATTTTTTCCTAGGTCGTCTTTATCCGTTTTTTTGTTGAGAGACTCGAGCAGAGAGTGTTTAGTTTAGTGCTCTCTGGTAGGAGAGAGCACGGACCGTTTATATACCGGACGAGAAAAGCAACCGTTTTTCTGCCCCGTCCACCGACTCTCTATAGAGTCCAGATTGTAGTGGGACAAGGTCATCCTTTCATTCGCGGGTGACAAAATCTCGTATATTAGTTGCAACGTGAAGCTGGGCACCCTCTTTCAGTAACGCTCCCCACATTTCTAAGTAAACAATTCTTAGAGTTAAAGGAAAGAGTAGATTTATACACGCTGCCAAATTAAGGTGAACTACAGAGAGTGAACCAGCTGCGGGCAAATGGTCACCAAACGTGATGTACGCGCTGTAAACTGTGGCTGCGGACCTAGAATCGAAACCTTATTGTAAATTGGCACCCCCTGCTGAGAAAATCTCCGAAAATACTAGGAATTTTTGCTGATCACGTGGTATACCACTTTGAATGAGGGGGAAAACGACCTTGGACAACTATTTTCTCATGCTTTACTGAGCCGATGCTAAGGGAAGGATATTTTGTAGTGTTGAAGCTAGGAGGATGAAGGGGGACCTCTGGAGAAGAAAGCAAGTGTTGCATGAACGGCATACTAAAATGTGCGTGACATAACTATAGACTGCCACCTAAAGGAAAAATTGAGAAACTATATTACTATTTTCGTCCAGGTTTTTAAACTGGGTGGAAAGTTAAATTCTTCTGGCACTGGGAGCTAAAATCGCTACGACAATTATCGAAACAGCAATATCTCCCCATTTTAATTTGAAATACTATATAGCACACTAATCTTATTACATATTATATATTTTATTTTATATTTCGAGCTTCTTACGCCTATCATATGATGGCGCTACCTACTATGTCCGTCAATTTTGGCTCGGCCGAGGCAGCCGTAGATGAATCGCGCAGCTCGTGTTCGGGGAATACAATTTTCTGTTCCAGAGGCACGAGTATTATATTCCTAGGTTGAAGGCTAGCGAATTCTCGTCCGGTATATAAACGGTCCGTGGAGAGAGCCAGAGTTTGCTCATTTGGCCTCGATCTGCTAGTGAAGAGAGATCATCACGACTAGGGACAGAGGTATTTAGTAATTGACGAATTCGAAATATCCTTACTCATAAACTAACTTCTAGGGGCTACGCCATTCTGGGTACAAATATAATGATGTATTATCGCAATAGATGGCGCGCCTGCGCCTCACTCTATCTCTCGCTCTCGTTCCTATCCACGCATTACACCGGTTGCTATGGGAAACGCGTCGACGGGAGGAATTATCGATCGCCTAGTTTGTCTCTCTCGTCTACAGCGTAGCCAATCAGAATAGGATCAGAATGGGAACTACAATCTAGGAAGATGAATGGATAGGAACGGCCACCTCATGTCATAACTTGCGTCGTTTCAAAGTCAGCTTCTGCTTTCAATTCCCCCTTTGTTTCCCCCCTTTGCTGATACCGTATTTTCTAAGGCGCATCCTTTTTCGCGCACGCTACGTGTAACACTCGTGACTCCTTGCTAGAGAAGGAGCGAGCTATGGATTTTCTCAGCAGGGGTGCCAATTTACAATAAGGTTTCGATTCCACCACAGTTTGCACCGCGTAAATATTTACCTTATCCGTTATCCTTACGAATAGTTTATTTATTGGGATATTGAGCGCCTCGCTTTACGCGAGCTGATCATCACGTTTGGTGACCATTCGCCCGCAGCTGGTTCACTATCTGTGGTTCACCTTAATTTGGCAGCGCGTATAAACCTACTCTTTCCTTTATTTCTAAGAATTGTTTACTTAGAAATGTAAGGAGGGTTATTGAAAGAGGGTCCCCAACTTCATGTTGTACGAAATTTGTCACCCGCGAATAAAAGGATGACCTTGTACCATTACAATCCGTGAGAGAGCGGACTAAAACACTCCCCAAGCCCACTCTTCCATAGAAATCCGAAATTATTCAGGTGCAGCTAAGGCGCCTAGGATATAGCCTGCTGTAATTTGATGCGAGATGATGTAGGTATGTAACGTGAGTGCACACCAAAAGCGCAGTTAGCTTCTTTGGACACAGAAGCGAGAGAGGAAAACTACGTCATCTTCAGACATTTCACGGACGGGTTGTGCTATACTAGTGGCCGTTCCTCTCATTCATCTTCCTAGCTACAATACTGACATCTCTTAAGAGATCGGCGCGTAAAGAGTGTACCCAAAATGGAGGCTGCCCCTGCAAGTTCCTTTGAATTCGTCTATAGCTTAGTGGCGTTAAGTTAGGAGGAGAGATTATAAATAATATCTAGCAGTTTTGGACCAGTGGTAACACAAGTAGGACAAAAGAAAGTCAAATAATCACTGGGGTGAATGGTGTGATAGTTAAACATTTCTTCTTAGATGTTAACGCGAGAAATATGGCACCAAGAGAGACAATCTTCACATTGGAATGATTTGTGGGTCTCTTCAACTGAGAGGGAGCACGAGGAGCAAGCTACTTTAGAGTTTAGACTGTTTCAACCTGAGAGAAGGTTGAGAAGAGAATCTCTTAGTTCAAGGACTTTTCTTGGTAGTAGTTAGTTCAGACCACGCATTTTATTCACTTTCGGGAGCGTGGAACGACTAAAGGGGATGGTAAATGGAGTATCATCCAAGATCTTAATAGAGCTCGTATCACTTGGAGGGAGAGTCGAAGCAACAGAGTTAAAGATACTGGGATCTTCAGTGGATGTCAATGATAACGTTTTAGGAAGGTAGGCGGTATTGTTATTTCCTGTATTAATAAGTACTTTTTCTTATTGGACAAATGTGCAGTGACTCCCTTTCAAAAATAAAAAGTTATGGGACATTTGGAAAATTTATCGGCAAAAACGAGATATAGCTCCCCAAGCAACCTTTGCCAATGCTAATAACTGGCCTGGCAAACTTCCGGTCACATGACATCACCCGCATTAGAGGGATGCTATACCGGAAATCGACCCAGCCTTTTACAACGGTTGTTTTGAGCTACATCTTCGCCTCTACTTTCCACTCCCTATGTTAAAAGTCTCTATGGTAGAAACTCATACTTTCTACCATCTATGATAGCGCGGCCGCGGCGGCGTTGATAAATCTTTTTTAGGCGAGAACTTGGGTTTGTTTTTCGACTCGCGGAGACTGGCAGCACTGAGAAGCATACAAATTCAAAATATTTCATGAGAAGATTCCGATCCTAATCATGAGTGTAATTGTTTTGTTTTATTTTAATCGTATTTTTTACTGGGCCTTGGTTGTGGGTCAAGAAATGTGATACCAGGACATAACAGCCGCAGCTTCGCACGTACAAACTCAGACAGTCACTAGTTGTAACAGGCGACGCTCGTGATGGGGGTGAAATGGTAGGGGAGGGAAGAAAATTGGGTAAAAAAATCTGACGGAATTTCCGTTTCTTGCAGACGACGGTTTAAAATTTATAAAAAAATATACCCTATCACGTGACCTTTATATTTGTACCTAAAGTGACGTAGTTCCGAAATTTCGTGCTTTTGTCAAAAAGGGGCGATAGTTGACGCGTGTTACAGATAAGGGGAAAGGTTTTTTAGAAAAGTCATGTCCTGGTCAGTGGTGGGAATCTTCAGAAGAAACTTCCACGGGAGGGCGCGACTATACACTTCTTCAACATCTTTTCTGCAGAAGGGAAAGAGAGACTTGGGAAGAGATTGAGAGGTTTCAATGAAGGGAAGCGCCAGAACGGGAAGATAGCTACTCGCTTCTTTCTATTTTTCTTCCTTCCCCTATTAAAAACTCCCCTTGAAGCGAAATTTTTCTAGAGGGAATTCTAAGTCTAAGATACTGAAGGTAATATTATTGAAGGGTGTTCGAGCTTCTTTTTTTTTTTGGGAAGGAAATTCTCCTTCCCAAAAAAAGAAGGAGACCTGCCAAAGACGGAAGATTCCCTTCTTTTCTCCTGATTGGAGAGAGCCAAGGAGAGAAATATTTTGGGGGGCTGGTGAAAGAGCACTGCCCCAGAAGGCAGGGTGGTTTCTAGAGAAAGGAAAGAAGTAACATAGTAAATGGAAACGCGTATTAGAGTAGATAGATGGCGATATCTATAAAAGAAAAAGATTCATCGAAATGAAATACTTTTACACAGACATGTCAATAAACTCAATATATAATTTTTTTATTATTTGAATAAGTTTAACTTATTTAATCGTACGTTTTAAGCCTATATAAATTAAATTTAAAACGCCTACTTTGAGTTGGACAATCAGATTATCATACTGATTGCTAGATCATAACTTATAAGTTAAAGCCATTAAGCCTATAAATTGAATTTCGGCAGTTTAGTAACTTTGGTTAAAGGTTTAATTTAACCTTTTTTATTTAAAGGTTTTATTAATATAAGGCTAAGCTCTTATGTGAAATTGGTGATTCGTGACTCATTATTACATTGAAAACATGATTGATTTATGTCAAATTTTACTCAAGATTTAAGTACTATATATTATGCATTTTAAACTATGCTTAATTCAATTGAAGTTACAGCCCAACTTGATAGTGTCTCAAATTTCCCAATATATGGCCCGTTAATCTGGTGATTCTGTCTGGTGTTTTACTTTTACCTCTTCTTATTAATACGTCATCACGCGGGAATTTTTAAATGTAAAATTTCCCAAAATTGGTTAAAACAAACACTAGAGCTATAGATTTCGACACTCTTGTACAACCTATAATATTCTTATTATTCAGGTAACGCCTGCTAGTGAGTAGTGACTCATTTAAACCAGTGAAATTTTAACCTAGCAGATGTGTATATAAATATGTGCTTATATTTAAATGTGTATATATGTGTATATAAATATGTTCATATTATATATAAATGTGCGTATATATATATGTATATCAGTATATGTTTATATATATATATATATTGCCTTAAAATAAAGTAGTACACAATCTCTACTTGCGCCAGAACTGCACCCCTTAGATAGGAGTAAGGTGTTCAAGGTCAAACTCTTAAAAGAAAAACTATAACTTGAAGAAAGAAAACAGACTTCTTCAAGATAGAATTCAGAATGAAATCAGGACTCTTACAGGATAGAGGGCCTGAGGAGTGAGGAGTGAGAAACCAAAAAATAAAAACGGCCGTTCTAAGGGCCACCAAATATTAAGTAGAGGATTTGTCTCAAATGTATTGCAAATATTAAGCCTATTTAGTTGGTCAATCAGACTGATTATAACTTATAAGCCTATAAATGTTATAAGCCTATAAATTTCTGTAATTTTATTTTGATGTCCCAAATGCGTAGAGTAAACTATTTGGGTTCAACATTTTGAACTAATTTCAGAATTTTATCCATTTGTTACTCGCCAGAAATCAAAACTACATGTTAAATTTTACGTTTTTTTTTCTTTTTCATAATTAAACCTATACCCGATAACTTAACCCTCATGATAACCAACTCTTGATTTGGAAGAACTAAGTTTTAAGTCTGACTGACAAGCTTGTGACGTCATAGGGAAAGTAGGGAAATTTTCGGTGGACACAAATATATTTACTTCTATCTGAATGCCACCGCGCAGAACTTTTACCATATCGTGGTACTATCTCTTTAATTAAGTCATGATCTTAACTCTTAATGGACGCTTTTCTTTTACTTATGTGCCTTTTGGTATTAAGTTATGTTATTACAATACATTTTGAGTAAAGACCTTCATCCAAATCTTAGGGTGGCCCTTAAAAGGGCCTTTTTTTTAAGTTTTTACTCTTAATCCGAGTCTGAAAATTGTGAATCCGCGAACCGGAACTTCTTCAAGACAGGGCGGCGGTCTATTGGGGAAACCTTTAGTTTTCCGAGTAACGGAACCCCTAAACGGTTGTATTCGATCTTCCTAGATTTCGGTAATGCCCTTTTAACGCGTGTGCAAGGAGTATCCCCAGTGTTATACGCAGGGTCGGACTCGCATTCACCGAAGAAATGTTTCTGGGAGCTTACGTATTTAAATTGGCTCCATCTGAGGCTCTTCTCGGGCGGGGTCTTTGAGTCCGATTCTGAGTCCGGGGAAATATCCGAGTTTAGAAAAATATTGGACGAATCAAACCATTCGCCAGGTTCTCCTCTGATATCATTCTCAATAGGAATAATTCGTCAAGCATGGATGAAGATTCCAGGGAAACATCTTCAGCACGGGATTTAGCTTTTTCAGAGAAGTTTGACTTAGAAAATTTCGGCAAAAAAAACATTCAGGAACATTTTATGTTCGAAAAATGTCTCCCAAGTCCATCGAGAAAGGTTGTATTGCGCTGCAAATATTGCAAGAATGGAAAAGGGACAATACAATCAGAGTCCGCTAATAATTTTGAGCGACATATTCTGGTAATTATTTTTTTAATTAAGATAATGACATAAGGTGGCATTCTGTCTTAACGGAAAAAATTTACCATTTTTACCAGCAAAAGCATCCTGAGTTTTTGAAACTTAAAGGGGAAAAAGGACATTGGAATGGATCCCGGAGATTGGCCATAAAAAGAGCGCTAAGAAATTAAAACAGACTGACCCGGAGCAACAACGCTACAAAAGGGCAGTTTTGGATTTAATTTGTACGAGCGGGCTCCCTTTTAGCCTTGTTGATGGTGACGGGTGGAAGAGATTCATGGACCAGGTAGCGCCACATTTGACAGTTCAGTGTCGAGGCACGGTAGTGAATGATCTGGAAGCGGCTATTAAGCAATTAAAGCCGAAAATAAAAGTAAGTTGCGGAGCCGACATTATTTTTCAAGTTGTTTTGAATTCTATTGATTTTTTTCCCTTTAAAAGGATCTTCTAGCTGGATTATCGAAAAGAAGCGTTCACCTGACATTGGATCTATGGAGGAGCCGCAGCCGGCAATCTGTCATTGGGGTGCGTTGCCAATTTATTGATGAAAATTGGGAGTTCCAAAACCTCCTCATCGCTTTTTCCCACTTTCCGGGAAAACACTCTGGGGAAGCGATCCTCCAAAGAAGTTGGCCTCCAACCATCCCAGGTAAGACCAAAAATTCTATATACTACTTACTATATATATACCTAATGTTAACCAAGCCTCCACAGAGGAGCAAAATAATATCAGGCTAAAGCCCAGTTGTATAATAACAATAACTCTTTTTCAGATATCCTGCGTATGCGCCGACAACGCATCGAATATTACGAAAGCCCTAAACATGGGGCAGGTTTTCCACGAGCCATGGGCTGATGGAGAGAATACCGACAATGAATCGGAAAATGAACTAGATGATGGTAAGTTAAGGCAGAGTGTTATTGTTAATATCGAAAATTTGTAAAGGAGAAGGATAAAACCCAGATGTTAATATTATTAATTGTTGGTGTTTCTACTTTCACTATATTACCGCATCGAATCAAATTATATTTAAATAATGAAAATTTTCAACATTAACAGCATGGGACCCATTCACTATCATTTTTGCGAATGGCGAAAATAGGGAGGCAGAAGATGGGGAGGTAGAAGATGGAGAGGCTGAGCATGAGGAGGCAGAAGATGAGAATGCGAACGATCGAGCACCCTTAATAAATTGGGAAAGAAAATTCTGCATCGCCCATACACTCCAACTGGCTATCAATGATGCTATTAAGGAAGAAGCCCTTGCAAAACAACTTCTGGAGAATCTCCAGAAGTGGACGAATTTTTTTCGAAGGTCCGCGAAATGGACAGAGGAACTGAAAACTAGAACTGGTGGGAGAGACTTGAAGCAAGCGGGTGGCATAAGACGGAGCTCTCTGTTTTTCTCCCTGGAGCGATTTGTGGAGGTAATATGTATAACATTACATACGTTCACAAAGGGGGTTTCTTATAAGCTCCTGGTTGCGCAAGATCAAAAGGGCGTCCATGATGTCGGTTGTTATTTAATACTAGCAATATTTGATTACAGGACAACATGCAAGAGGCCATGATTCACACCTTTTCGAAGGCAAACAAGGATAAAGTAAAGATATGTTTTGAAGTCCCCACAGATGAAGACGTTGAAGACACAAAGGAGTTGGTGGCCTTAGTCAGACCACTGAAAAAGGCCACCGACTATTTTCAAAAAGGCGGTTCAATGGCCCCTAAGGTCTTAGGTGGCCTGTTAACGGTTTTCAAAGAGACGTTCGACGTCCAAATTGAAAAATTTGTCGGAATGAAAAAATCTCTGTTAGATGGGTTAGAAAACAGATTTGAAGACGTTTTGAATGACGAAACTTATATTTTGGCGTCAATACTAGACCCAAACCAAAAATTTCTGCTGTTCAAGAGTAAGTAGACCATTTTCCAAGTATTGTATTATTCTTATTATATTATTCTTAATATTAGACGAACTCATGATAGCTTCAATAAATTGGGCACTCATACTTTCTCGGTCTCGTTTAGAACTTCTCATTGAGTTCTATCAAAACCGGATATCATACCGACTTTTTAATTAACTCTCTTATAAGTAGTTTTAAACATGCTTTTCTTTCTAGGCAGCTACACCCACCCACCTTGGATTGAAACCCACCCAGGTTTTAAATGCCCAACCAAGACCAGGGCGGAGATTGTGCTCCAAAATGCAATTTTAAAGGAGAAAGTGGAAGACTAGGAACCTGTCAGGCCGCCAGCACCAACCGAGGAGAAGTACAACCCATTCAGCTCTTTGGCTTTACCCTTGGCGTCAGCAACCCCAAGGACGTCCATGAAGGAGGTGGAGTGTTTCCTCAATGAGGCCACGGAGTCTATTCTCTAACTTTCATTTGGATCAAGGTCGCCCAAATGGTTTGGAATTCCAAATCATTTGGGCAAGATTACCAAAAACCATATTCTGTAACTTCAAAATCCAAACCATTTGGATTTGCACTGCCCATATCATTTGGCCGGCGAAAGAGCGAGCCAAATCCAAGCCACTTTCCATTTGAGTGTCTTCCCCCTTATTTTTAGCCCCATTTTCTCTCTAGAAACGAGAGAGCCGCCGCCGCAACTCATTTTTCTCAAATAAAAAAAAAAAAAAACCGTCAACTCCGCTTTGCTAGTAGATTTCGTGAAAATGGCCGGTCTATTTTTTCAACTAGAACTTAATCGTTTGCAATTTGAGGACCGAAATAGAGTTGCACGTAGAGCCCAATTCATAAACAATCTTAACTCGCTATAGTAGTAACGCGTGCTAGAGCGTTAAGATCGTTTATGAATTGGGCTTTTATTGTACAACTTACTTTCTTCCACTTATCAACTGTTTTTGTTGGGCCCAAGCCACAACTATTCAAAATAAGGGCAAGGTCGACCCACAATTGATCATACTTTTGCTTGGTGAAGTTAATATTGAATTTCATGTGTACAAAATCAATATTAGCTTCCAAAAACTCGATGTAAAGTAATTGCTGCCTAACGTGTACTTTTCCCATTTTATAGTAAATAATAAAATTTATAAATTAAAAGAAATTTATATTTATAAATTAAATTCCTAAGTAAGATGATATAAATCTAAAAGCTCAAGCAAGAAACACAACTACTATAAGAAACACACGAGGTAAAGTAATGAAAGAAAAATAATGGAATTCCTTCGGATTATAACAAAAGGACAATTCTTGGAAAAAATGGGTTTTTGCAAGTTTTCCAATTTTTCATCTAAGAAAAAAAAACCCGTTTATTCAGTGATCTTACAAAATTCCCGCACATAAAATAACCAATAAGGAAGAAGGGGCGGAGATATAGTATCATGTGAACGGTCACGTGACGCAAAAATTATTTTCACCCTCAAAGGGAAATGACGTACAATATATGGGCGTTATGTAAATATATGAGCGTTACGTAAATATATGAGCGTTACGTAAATATATGAGTGTTACGTAAATATATGAGTGTTACGTAAATATGAATGTTATGTTACGTAAATATGAATGTTATGTTACGTAAATATGAATGTTATGTTACGTAAATATGAATGTTATGTTACGTAAATATGAATGTTATGTTACGTAAATATGAATGTTATGTTACGTAAATATGAATGTTATGTTACGTAAATATGAATGTTATGTTACGTAAATATGAATGTTATGTTACGTAAATATGAATGTTATGTTACGTAAATATGAATGTTATGTAAATTGGATAGTAACCACCATTGTTTTAAAAGTTTTTAACACCAACGTTTTAGTAACTCGCAGTTCAAGAGACTTTTAAGAAACCATTCATATATTTAATCAGTTAATCTCAAATACTTGCTTATTAAATTGAAATTAATTATCTACCACTTTTCATTTAACTTAATTGCCTTTGATTTAACAATTTATTTCTGTTTAAAACATTGTCCAATTTTTGAACAAACCAAACTTGTTTTTTTATTTTTACAGATAATAATATTAAATAACCTTTAAAAAAGGTTTCCCCAGAAACAGGAATTTTTATTTCTACGTATTTATGGAGGAATAAATTACGTTACCCAACTTCTTGACTTCTAGCCCGTATCCTATCCCGAAATTCGACCAGTTCGATTGGCGAGCACAATGGCAGCCTCGACTCGAAACTTCATGACGTTACGATATGATGATTAATGGCCGTGAGTTTTAAAAAAAGAGTGTTTAGGAACAAAACAGGTAAATAGAGCTATGACGTCATTAGGCAAACTGGCTTGAATTTTAGGAAAGCTCGCTAGTATACGCCAGGGGATGGGATTCCGCCTATTCCCACCACTTGACGATTGGTTGCAGAGTCACCCACCGCAAGGATTCAGTCTGCCAAAGATTGTGGAGCGAAAAACGCATGACTATCTTTTATTGGTTAATTATTTATAATTGGACACGCGAAGTTGCACTTTAGGAAGTAGAAGTAGTCGATGGCCGGAACTTTAGAGGTAACTTGTTGCGAATTAAGACTATAGTTAATAAGATTAAAAAAAACGCGAAAGTCCAAGAAAATTTAAAGAAATTAATTATAAATGTAGTCTATTCACGACCGAAAGGCCGCCTCCTAACTTCCTAAGGCGTTATTTATCCCTATGGAGTATTTTTTTCCATAAGAGCAGACGATGTTTAGATAAGGAATTCATTAAAGCAGGATCTCTACAAGTGATAATTTCGCTTCAAATTCATAAAATTATGTACAGGCGTATGGTATGTAGGTATTTTAAATATCCTAAATAAGTTGAAAAATGTATTTCATAGGCATGGGCCTTCCGTTTTCAAAAAAGATTTTTCAAGTTTTTGTTTCCGCTTTTATTGTCTATTCTTCGAATGCAAAAAAAAAACAAAAAAAAACAGAAAAAAAAAACAAATATAAAACTAATTTAGATATCTGCAAAAAAAGCTTGTTGAAAAGAAAAGCCTATTCGAATCTTTGAACCATTGAAAACATTGAAAGTAAAAGGTGGATTTTTATCCCAAAAAATCTCGTTTGAAAATGGGCCTTTACGCCTACTGCCCCGCACCTAATTGCCGATCCTACACCTTTGTAATCCTTTTTATTGGATTTTATCAAGGTTGGGTCAAAGTCAGATTTTATATAATTAGTGATATTTATATCAGTGTGACGTAACGCAACGTCACCCACGCTATTTCCTATAAGAAAAAAGTTCCCTACAAAATGGCCGCCATGGTCAATGCTATGGACCGATGGGCGCCCGCAGGAAGTTTTGCAAGGGGAGGGGGGCAATTGATAATTTTGGTGTAGCCGAAGGGGATAATGGGGGTCTGGGGATATTTTTTGGAAAACGTAGACTATTAATTGTTTAACGTATCTTTTAACTGATCCTTATCAATTTACCGAAATTATCATAAAATTAGATTGAATAAACCAGAAGTCCAGCATTAAAAAAATGGTGTATTTAACCTTGTTCAACGAACAAGGTTAAGTACACCATTTTTTTATATATAATTCACAAATAGTTTAAAGTTTAAGAAAATATACATTTATAATTTCTCTCGCTTTTTTTTTATTTTTTTTGCTTTCGTGCAAAAATAACCTTGAAAATTTAAAACGAGTCAAAACCTAGCCTCTATTGAGTATTGACTGCCACTAAAAAAACAAAAACCATGTAAAAAATAATAAAGTTTAAAATATATCGAGGGATACCTCGATATTACTTTAAAGGGAAAGGCAACCCAACTTTAAAAGTACTTCCATTGGAAAGAGCATGCTTAAAAACCTACAAATCAAAACACATTATAGTGATTTAAGTCTTGGTTAATTTATAAATATCATTTTAAAACCGAAATTTACGTTCCTAGAAGAACGCCATATTTTCTTCCCGGCATTTCGAGTTTTAAAAATAAGGATCCGCTTCAATGATTGGCCTTTAAGTCACCCAATAAAGATTCGCTAAACGAAGGCCATTCGAGTCGGCTGCAGTCGGATCGTCTGTTCGTAACTTCGTAAGAAGACCCGAAATTTTGTGATTTCTAACTTTCTATGAAAACATGCCTAATTGCGTAATTAATGAATGCAGTTTAGTTCTTACCTTCTAATTCTTCAAATCAACTTAAGACTCGGTTAATACCTAGTACTGACTACTACTAGCTCAGCTGGCCGACCGACCTTCGGGTTAGTGTTCGCGCGCGGGATCCTTCGGAAGTAGCCTATGTTTCGGCCCGGCATATCTTATTTGACTCTAAAGAAATTGAGCGCGCTTATACCCACATCTATTTTCAGCTAGAGTCAAGTGACTTTAGGTGAGAAATAAACAAATCGGCGAAGCCGATCCTCAGCAGGCATCGAAAGGGTATGAAAAAACTAAAATGGCGTTCACTAGAGATCACTTTTTGCTTATAATAAACGCAAATATCTTAATATCTACTAACTATTAAATTTTTTGCGATATGATATTAGTCGTTTTAATATACGCTCTATAATTTAAGACACACTTTTTTTTATCCCGGTCTGTACCTTTAATTCTTTGTATGCTTTATTTTCAAAATTTAAACCTAAAGCTAAACGGGCGCGGTTTATAGCGATTGTAGTCTTTGCCACTACTGTAAAAGTTCAAACTTGGAGGAGAGAGTAGGATGGAGTGGAATTCTCTATAGGTTTAACACGAGAGGTATTTCCCATCTATGGAATTAAAAATTACCCAGAATGCCTCGGGTTTTGGTTGGTTACAAACTGTATGTGGCACCTAGTTTTAATAATGAGAAGTTATATATTTTCGAATTCGTTAGTCGCGTCTGCTCGAGTTTTGTGGTAAGCTAACCAAGGGTTACCGTTAACATTAAAATTTGAACTGGAGACTGTACTAGCTTGGTACTAGGTATTATTAACAAGTTGGGAAACCAAAATATAACCTCCCCGACCCCGACGTTAAGGTAATCTAACCTAACCCTACCTAATATAAAAGATGAAAAGAAATGTAGAGTATTGGAAGAGAAAAGGAAACAGCGTGCATTTCCATCATTATTTTCTATTTTACGGAGTATAAGTATTTTCCCTTAACCTCAAGGATACAGAGAATTCAAAAGAGTGTCATGCTTTACCCATAATTACATGTGGCAGGTCGTAGACTCTTTAATATACACACCAAATGAAATGTCCTGCGTTACCCATAATTATATGCGGCATGGCGTAGATTTCTTAATAGACACACCAAATGAAATTTATTTTCTAAATAAATATGTAAAATACATGTTCTTATAATATAAATTATCACTAGAGCATAGGCTGTACTGTGTGATTATCTTTGAGATAATCCACTGATTTGATAAAGACGAAGGATTTAGTCTGGGATGGCAATGAAGACAAGGAATTAAAACGACGAAGATTTTGTAGCAAGTTCCTCTTACACAAACCAAGAAATATTGTAGACTGAATGTTCCATTTACAACCCATTTTCGGTAGATGATCGGCAATTACTTCCGGTACAGTTTTCGTCTAAAATTCTTGTTTTGACATGCTAATAGAGGACCATTACTGATATTTTCATCATGCAAGTGATCCCAGTCATTGGAAGAATCAAAGGATTGAGCTGGTCGAGGTTATTTTCCAAACCGGCTGACAAGACGTTAGCTTCCACTCCTATGATAAAAAAAAATATCTTGAATACTGAAATATACTAATTTCCATACCGTTAATATTTATACTTGAATAGCTCCTTATATGTTTAGAATAACGAGGCCGTATGAAGAACTGTTGAGCTTTTACTGACTGTAAGAATCTCATATGTCGAGTCCGAAAACACTCACTGCTTGCATGATTCAATTCTTCGTAGCCAGGCCGTCTCTCTCTGGTGATAAATGAAAGCCATGTCGCTGCTCTGTTGACTTCAAATGGTGATGACATTCTGCGCTGGTTGATTTTCTCACTTAAGTCACTATAGCTCTCTTTCGTCTGGTCTCGTCTTGTCTCGTCTCCTGGTCTGCTAACGAAGATCACTCTTCACGGCTTCTTTTGATTATGAAAATAATAGGAAATGTTTCTTGGTTTTATAGTGGAGAAATCTGAAGCCTATTTTTTTTTCCAACATCAGATAACCATTTTTTATTCAAAACTGATGTTTTTTTAAACACGGGAAACCTACTGTACTTCTGTCCAAGGGGAGTTTTCACGACTATAATTTTTCTTAAGAGGTTTAACATTTTGTATCAATCCGCCTCAGCTTTAAATCTTATGTCGTTTCTATCTTGGATGCCCGTGTAAACGTACCTTTATTTAGATTCTTCAATCCACCCCAAGTTTGCAGCAAGCCTTAGCCTATACTGCCCGTTATACCTTTGCTTTTTGGACTAAATGATATATGGAAAACAGCTTAGCGCGTGTTGCCAACTCAAGCTGGTATTAAACGGTCACATTTCATTAAATTTTTGGGAAATTTCTTAAATAGCTTATCTACAGTTTAATAAATTAAATTTTTGTTCATCAATTTAGAACCACTTAATAAAGATCGCTAGGTTTATGTTTTAACCTTTTCGTAACCCATTCAGCCACCTTTCTCTCTATTACTTCATATACCTTATCAATCTTTCATTATAGAAATCTCTGTTTAACCAAGAGAAGTACTCGTAAACAATAAACTATACTTTCTCTCTATTAGCTCGAATTCAATGGATATTCCTTATCATTCTACTGTTTAAGAAATAAAGTTTTTGTTTATCATTTTGAAGCAATTAATAAAAATCGGCTAAGCTTATGATTTCACCCTTTTGTAACCAATTCAGGCACCTTACTCTCTATTACTTCATATACTTTATCAATATTTCATTATTTAAATCTGTGTTTAACTAGAGAAAATCTCGTACCGAAAGAAGTCTTATCAAATTTTGTCAAAGTACCTTTGTCTGTATTAATTAGAATTCAGTGGACGGTGGGATACCCGTGTAAACGCACTTTTATTTAGATTATTCAATCCACCCCAAGTTTGCAGCAAGACTAAGCCTATACTGCCCGTTATACCTTTGCTTTTTGGACTAAATGATATATGGAAAACAGCTAAGCGCGTGTTGCCAACTCAAGCTGGTATTAAACGGTCACATTTCATTAAATTTTTGGGAAATTTCTTAAATATCTTCTAAACTATCTCGAATTTTTAATTGATTTTTCAGCTTCTTTATTAATTAGATTCAGTTTAACAATATTATTATATTAAATTAAAATTTAAATGAATTATACGCTTCAATTCACTAAAAGATATCGCGGCATAAGGCCAAAATAGTTAGGGCATGGAAAAGGGGTATATATAGCTTTCGCTAACCTTTATTCACCGAGCGAGTAACCGAGAAGAGTTGGGGAAAACCCCCCTTCTCAACGTCTAGACGTTTATCGTAACCCTAGGCATTCGGTAACTGCACCACAAAGACCCGTAGAGGGAGGAGATGACTGGAGTGGAAGGTTGATGTGGACTATATTAGTGAGGGACGCCTCGCTAATATGGCCCGCTGAGATCGGACACTAGAGGTTGGACCTTGGTGTGAGGATGGTCGGAGGTGATTATAACAGTGGGAGACGTCCCATTGCGTATAATCGCCTTCAACTGTCCAGCATTGAGGTTTGACCGTAAAGTGGATGGTGGAATGCGATAATATACAATTGGAGACGTCCTGTTGTATATAATTGCACGACACCTGAAACTCATTGTGGCAGCCACGCTTAAAGGAGGTAATTCCCGTTAAACGGAATTGAACGATAAGCTGGCATGATTACGTCTCTAGACTTTTGGCTCCACGAGCTAGGTCACGTGATTTCCGGTTACACAGGACATCCGCTTACACAGGAAGTGACACACACACACAGACACACACACACACACACACACAGACACACACACACACACACACGACCAGTGTAAAACCTCCCCCTGAACTAAAGTTCAGTCGGGGAGGTAAAAAGGAGAATAATGGTTAAATACTGTTGTTATTTGGAGTATTTTATTAAGATTTTTATTTTATTTAGATTTTTTTATTTAGATTTAATTCGATTTATTTATTTAGATTTAATTCGATTTATTTATTTAGATTTAATTAGATTTTTTATTTAGATTTATTTTGATTTTTATTTAGATTTATTCATATAAATTGTTTATTTAGAATTTTTTTTAGATCTATTTAGATTTTTTATTCAAATTTTTATTTTTATTTAGATTTAACTTAAAAAACTATCGAGAATGCCATTTAGATTTGTTCCTCGGAGGAACTTCCATCGAGTACACCTACCCTCCTCCAAGCTCCAACGATATTCCCTACCCCACGTGACCTCTTAAATAAAATGATTCATTTTTCTACCAAGAGGTGGCAGCGCTTACTGTAACCAACCGCGGAAAGCATTTTGGGATTTTTACACAGCATCAGATGGCCACCCACTTTTCCACTCCATCCTACTCTCTCCTCCAAGGTTCAAATTAACCAGTTAAATCCTTAGCCTGACAAATTAAGTGGCGCCACTTCACAGCAAGCACACGAACTATAATCTCAATATTAAATGACTGGCCACTTGGCGGCAAACACTGAAACTACAATAATGTTATATTTAAATAAAATTCGTAAATCTATTAATTTGTATAATTTTGATCGTGTTAGAAGTTTTAAAAATATTTTCTGAGATAAATATTGAAAATTAATTTAATTCAATTAACTGCTATTCTCACTTTCGAAAAAGAAGGGTAGTAAAATCATTATTTTCTCAACCTTAAAAAAGAAGATAGGTAATAGTCAGGCAGACCCCCCCTTCTTGAAAAAGAAGGACTACCCCCTTCTCAAGCAATCTTCCCTCTTTGCTAAGGAAGGAAAATATTAAAAAAGGTAAACTCTCCTTCTGAGCCAAGTTCCTTCTTTTCAAAGAAGGGAGGGAAAAAATTCTAAGAGGGGAAGGCCCAGAGCCCTCCTAGAAAAGCCTACTTCTTCTCCTCATTTCTTTCCCTTCAGTTTCATTTTGAGGAAGGGAAGAGACCAGGCTGGGAAATAAGGATTATTTTTAAACTGGACTTGTGGCCAGTAGAGCCCAAGCAGTTTAATTAAAAAACTGGACATTGGCCAGATACAATTTTTATGAGATTGACAAACTGTCATTATGACTTAGTACTATGACGTAGCTAAGAAACAAAACAAAATTTTGGAATTAACTGGCCTTGTGGCCAGTAGACCCCCAAGCATTTTTAATTTTTAAACTGGCCCAGCTAATTTTTAAACTAGACTTTTGTCCAGTAAAACCGCCTTATTTCCCAGCCTGGAAGAGAGAGAATTTTTTCTTCCTCTTCTGAGAAGCAGAAGCGTGAGTCGGCGGTGTCGCCGTCGTCTGTGTCAAGGAAGTGGAAGTTTGTCTTCGGGAAGAAAACGCGAAATTCCCACCACTGGACTCCTGGTATCACGGTTCTTGGCCCATGGTCCAATACCAATTTGGTTTTCATTTCTTACTGTTGGCCATAAAAACCAACCGTCAATCTGCCAGAATCCGCCCTAATAAAGCGTATCGTATCTGGGTGGATTATTCCACCAGATCCGCGACGGACGATATAGCTATAACCAATTTCAGACTAAAGTAGAAACGAACCACGGACCGTGTATATACCGGACGAGAATTCGCCAGCCTTCCACAGTACAAAAAACCTTCCCGAGCATTGGGCTCTGAAGCGAGAGAGAAAATAGCGGTACAAGGTCGTTTTTTTTCTTCGTGACTCTTATGTCACGTGAGAGCGAAATTTCAAAATGGCTATCCTGTTTTCGTACGTTATAATTCGTTCGCGCTTATTTTAATTTAATGTAAAAATTAGCTTTAAATTTTGGTTTGAATGAAGTTCAACTTAAATTAGGGTGTTAATATAACGCAAAAATTACGAAAAACCAGCGGTGTATGTATTCATTGTGTCAGAACAATACAGATCCAGTTAAGCCTAGGTCTAAGTATGTTATCCTAATACCGTTCATTATTATGGTTAGTTTATGCATGGATGTATAAAGAACAACGTTAGTTCTTTATACATCCATGGTTTATGAATGAAAACAAGAATACATAAACCGAGGCTTAAAGAAATTTGACGTTCATCTCGTTAATAATCAATTTTAGGCCCATGTTTTATGTCTAGCGCTATAATAAGATATTGTAAATTTAAAATAAATACCTTTTTGACTAATAATGATCATTGTGGAACGAATTTTTCTGCCTTTAATGTTATCTTGGATTTGCAGCGACTTAAAGACAAGCGCCATTTTGAATTTAATAAACGACCTTGTATGGTTACTTTCTGAGCTCTATTGAGAGTCGGTGCACGGGGCAGAAAAACGCTTGCTTTTCTCGTCCGGTATATACACGGTCCGTGAACGAACGGATTTATTCATTTTAAGCTGAATAACTACACGGTATATGAAAAAAAAAAAAATTTAACACGAAAAAAATATATTAATAATTGCTATATGTGTGTAAATGCGTTTCGTTTTAAATATAACTTTTTAACAGATAATCATTTGTGGTGCCCACCTTCATCAAAACGGAATTTGTCCAGGGAAATTAATCAATTTAGAAAGTGAACAATATGGGGGTTATGGATTATATCTCCGCTCACACACATAGAAACTTTCTGAAATTAAAACATATTGTAGAGCATTTAATTATCTATCCAGTGGTACTAGCGTCATATCTGGGCCCTAACCCGTTTTAGAGTTATGAATATTAATTCACATAGGGAAATCATTTTAATCAAAAATATATGAGAGTTATTGAGGGGGGGGGGGTTTGAATTTTGGCTAATATCTCCGCTCACACACATAGGAACCTTCTGAAATTAAAACATATTGTAGAGCGTTTAATTATCTATCCAATGGTACTAGCGTCATATCTGGGCCCTAACCCGTTTTAGAGTTATTAATATTAATTCACATAGGGAAAACATTTTAATCAAAAATATATGAGAATTAATGAGGGGGTCTGCATTTTGGCTAATATCTCCGCTCACACACATTGGAACTTTCTGAAATTAAAACTTATTGTCGGGCATTTAATTATCTATCCAATGGTACTAGCGTCATATCTGGGCCCTAAGCCCTTTTGGAGTTATTAATATTAATTCACATAGAAAAAAATCTCTACTCAAAAATATACATATAGAAAATTGTTAGGGGGGTTGGAATTACTACTAATATCTCCGCTCACACACATAGGAACCTTCTGAAATTAAAACATATTGTTGAGCATTTAATTTTCTATCCAATGGTACTAGCGTCATATCTGGGCCCTAAGCCGTTTTAGAGTTATTAATATTAATTCACATAGGGAAAACATTTTAATCAAAAATATATGAGAATTAATGAGGGGGGTTTGCATTTTGGCTAATATCTCCGCTCACACACATAGGAACCTTCTGAAATTAAAACATATTGTTGAGCATTTAATTTTCTATCCAATGGTACTAGCGTCATATCTGGGCCCTAAGCCGTTTTAGAGTTATTAATATTAATTCACATAGGGAAAACATTTTAATCAAAAATATATGAGAATTAATGAGGGGGGTTTGCATTTTGGCTAATATCTCCGCTCACACACATAGGAACCTTCTGAAATTAAAACATATTGTTGAGCATTTAATTTTCTATCCAATGGTACTAGCGTCATATCTGGGCCCTAACCCGTTTTAGAGTTATTAATATTAATTCACATAGGGAAAACATTTTAATCAAAAATATATGAGAATTAATGAGGGGGTCTGCATTTTGGCTAATATCTCCGCTCACACACATTGGAACTTTCTGAAATTAAAACTTATTGTCGGGCATTTAATTATCTATCCAATGGTACTAGCATTCTTCGCTCACACCAGAAGCCGATGAAACCCTCCTTTGAAGTCTACAACTCTAATGTTCCATATAGCGCTCCTCTCTGTATAGGTAAAATTCACAATTTTACGAGATCGGAGGGGTCCTACTTCATACCCCCTGTCTACAGAAAATTCGGTTCGTATGCAGAACCTCTAAAACATTTAGAAGTTCCGCTCTTAGAGGTTTTGACTTTAGAGGGTTTGCCTTTAGAGGTTTCGCCCTTTGATTTACATGAAATGCTTTGCCCCTTAATTAAGTATTTCTAAAACATCCAAGAGCACAAGTATGGGGCGCCAAACCGGCAAAAAATGGAAGAAATTTCTATAAAAGTATGAAAAACGTCTATAAAAGTATGAAAAACTTCTATAAAAGTATTAAAAACTTCTATAAAAGTATGAAAAACTTCTATAAAAATATTAAAAACTTCTATAAAAGTAACAAAATTTTCTATAAAAGTATCAAACTTCTATAAAAGTATTAAACTTCTATAAAAGTATTAAACTTCTATAAAAGTATTAAACTTCTATAAAAGTATTAAACTTCTATAAAAGTATTAAACTTCTATAAAAGTATTAAACTTCTATAAAAGTATTAAACTTCTATAAAAGTATTAAACTTCTATAAAAGTATTAAACTTCTATAAAAGTATTAAAAACTTCTATAAAAGTATCAAAAACTTCTATAAAAGTCAAGAGTCTATAAATAAAGTATGAAATACCACCGAACCAGTCTCAGCCAGACTGTGGTGGCCGCACGGGAGGTGGTGACGCTGTCGCCCTCTCTTCTCTCTCCCTCTCCCTTTTCTCGGATAGCGTTCTTACTCTACACTACTGCAGAAGGTACCCGGCTGTGGTAGTCTTACAGTAGATGGGGCTAACGCGGCCGTGATTCTAATTTAAATCCAGCTCGTTCGCTTCTCGGAGATCGATAGATCGCTGCCATTTAGCCATTACTTGGGGCGCTATAGCGGCAAAGGGCGAACTTCAACTTGGTGAAAATGGCAGGGAAAAAAACCTGCATGGGGTAATACGCGGGATGCTACGCGAGTTTCACAAAGTTAACGTTCTTTTTTTCGCCACTAGTAAGCGTTTCGAGCGCGGGCATGCGCACAGTGGAAGAGCAAAGTGGTGTATTAGCCTTTTCGATATAAAAAGGGGTAGGCAACGGGTCGTTTTCCGTCAGTATCAGGGGGTTGAACCAAACGCTATCATGCGCGTGAGCTTATGCGCAGTGATAACGTTTGGTTCAACCCCCTGTGCATGCCTGATACTGAAGGATGCCTACCCCCTTTTTATATGGAAAAGGCTTTCATTATAACTACGGTAACCCAAACATTTCCCATTGTTGGCGCCGATGCACTACTGCGCATTTTACTCGCGCATGCAACTGATGTTATGTGATTTTATATCCGGGTCAATCCATGTGAATTCGACTTGATAAAAAGGGCCTAATTTTAAATTTCAACCATTATTTGTTATATAATCTACGGTTATATAAGGGAAAGAAACGTATATTTCAAGTTTTAGATTCCAAAAAAAAAATTATTTCTCAAGTTATAATTTAAATTTTTTTGCATAAATTTGGATTTTAAATTTTCAAAATGGGTTTTCTCTAATATCTTTAGAATTAATAGAGTTAAATTAATAAAAATTCATATTATAGACGAAAAAGAGGTGCTGAATACGAATTTGATGACGAAAACACTGGGAAAACTTTACAGAACGAGATATTTTCAATTTTGGGGGGTCTCATATGCGACAAATTTGAGACTTGAGCGTCACCTTCAAAAATTCTGAAAATTTAATATTTTTGGCCTAACAGGCTACCTACTTTGAATTATAAACGGGATCAATGAGAAAGTATTGTAAAGTGCAAATTTTTTTTTATTTTTCAAAATTTTAGGCTTTTATTTTGAATTAAAATATCAATTTAACGTAATTCAAACAATTTTTTGTAACTGGCACTGCTAACCCATTTGATGTTTTTGGGCAACTACTCTAAATTAGTAATTAAGAATCGAAAAGGGACTCAATCCCAATTTGAAGCCTAAAAAACTGGTTAAATTATATCCTCAACTACATCATAGTAATGCATATATGTATTTCTAGGATGTAGTACAAATTGGGATCGAGTCACGTTTCGATGTTTTAATTACTAATTTAGAGTAGATTGCCCAAAAACATCAAATGGGAAGCAGTGCCAGTTACAAAAAATTGTTTGAATTACGTTAAATTGATATTTTAATTCAAAATAAAAGCCTAAAATTTTATAAATAACAAAAAAAATTTGCACTTTACAATACTTTCTCATTGGTCCCCTTTTATAATTCAAAGTAGGTAGCCTGTTAGGCCAAAAATATTAAATTTTCTGAATTTTTGAAGGTGACGCTCAAGTCTCAAATTTGTCGCATATGAGACCCCCCCAAAATTGAAAATATCTCGTTCTGTAATTTTTCCCAGTGTTTTCGTCATCAAATGACAAATTCGTATTCAGCACCTCTTTTACGTCTATAATATGAATTTTTTATTAATTTACCTCTATTAATTCTAAAGATATTAGAGAAAACCCATTTTGAAAATTTAAAATCCAAATTTAGGCAAAAAAATTTAAAAAATTATAATCGAGAAATAATTTTTTTTTTTCGGAATCTAAAACTTGAAATATACGTTTCTTATCCTTATATAACCGTAGATTATATAATAAATAATGGTTGAAATTTAAAATGAGGCCCTTTTTATCAAGTCGAATTCACATGGATTGACCCATCCGTATTTATAGGCTTTTAGCTACTATACTATTTGTTTTCGATTTATTCGGTTTGTTTGTTTGGACTAAGGTTTTATCGTGCACGGCCCGTGAGTTGTGTAATTATACCATGTTTGGGAAAATCCATTTTTGGCATTTTAATTAGTCACATGGGCTTGCTACGTTTCGCGAAGGGAGATTTCTATACTATGGAACCTTCCCGTTGTTGTTATTCCATGATCGCTGGAAGTTGAACTACTACTTCTACATCGTTCTCAAAGCAATACTTTTAGAATCAACACCCTTAGCGGGGGTGAAAATAATAAAAGCCACTAGTTATATCAGGAAAGTGCTAGTTCAAGCTACTGACTAGGTCTAGTCATAAGAAAAATAATTACCATAAGTTGGACTCATCCATGGTATAAAGAGATTCAATAAATATCGCCTTACGGTGGGTTATTAATAATTAAAAGGAAAGGTTTCAGATTAATGACCTAGAAACTTAATTTAGAAATTAAAATATAAGACCCAAAAGTTTTGTTATATATCCGACTCCTGTATAGGATTCGCCCCAACGACTCGCAGGCGGAAACTTCGTGGTTACTCTCCCTCGAATCCTGTACGTAGGTCGTAATGGGAAAATAAAAAAACTTGGTTCTTTAATTGTAATATCTCGCTAAAAAATGGTTCCATTATCCTTTTCTGGGATAAAAAAGGCTTACTTTAGGGTAAATCTTTCCCAAATCACCCGGTGCCTCCCACGGCACCGATTTTGATTTTGTTTAAACTTTAACCACTTGAAATATAGACCTTTTGAGTGGGAAAGCCAAGTTTTTAGCTCAAAACATTTAGTTTTTTGAAAGATACAATTTTTTGAAAAAACCTTGGCGATTTTGAGCGAAGATATCTGAAGTTGGGTTAAAGTGACACACTCCCAATTTTTTCTCTAGTTTATGTTAGTGGTAGAGACCACTTTGCGCCTGCGTAAACGTTCGAAAATGGTTCCCTTTATTTTTATAAAATCCGGTAAAGGTGTCGTAAAATCTCGCAAATCCGATAAATAGATTATCTTCAGCAGTCCCTCAACCATCGAAAAAACATTCTGGCTTTAGAAAAAACTGCCCTTATAGGATAAAATGAATCGTAGGAGAAGGAAAAAATGACAAAAAAATCCTGGGAATTGTACTTTCGAAGCTAAGAGGCCTCGAATTTGGCATTTTTGGAAAAATCTCAAAAACATGGATACTAATTGTAGCTTTTTTGGCCAGGTAGGACACTAAAATAAAAAATAATTTTAATACCATCTGAAAGCAGAGGTTTCAGTCTATAACATATCGAAATTTCATTTTGTATTTCCAACTCCTTCGTGGTCAAACGTTAAGAAGAAATTGACAGAATCTGAAGGATTTTACAAATAATGTCAGAAAACGCCGAAAGTTTTCGCGATTTGTTCTGTTTTACAGACAATAAATTAACCGCAGACCAATTTTTGGATTTGTTTTCTAACATAGAATTTGCTGATGAAGGCAGCAACACATATAATAGAGAATGTAATGCATATGCGTATTTTAGAGAATACGTTTTGCAGTGCGATTTGAATTCTACGGCTTATCCAGACGAAGGAAAGAATTTGGTTTATGTCTCCGACATATTATTTTTTCAACTGGGACTGATTGTGTTCCACCGATGGGCTTTGATAATACACCGACGATTGGATTTTTGGATCCTGGAAGTGCAGGGAAGTATCCAAAGGCGAATACATGTGCACCCAAGCTACTACTTCCAACGATGCACGAATCGTTCGAAGAATTTGAAACATTTATGAACGAGGGAATAAAAAATTGTGTCGGTTTTGGAATGCCGTAAGCCAACTTAACGCTGCTTTTTACATTAACAAATACCTACAAATGAAAAAAGTGTATTTTTTTGAACCAAGCATTTGATTAAAGGCAATCATTTTTTTGGAAACATGGTCCAATATAAAATATACGTGTGTATATAGTAAGGTAATATTCAAATTTTACGTAACTAGAAATGGAAGTGCGACTGTGCGATAACTCTAAAAGTTCAATTAAAGTGAGTATATCTTCTTTAACGGTTTTTAAAGAAGATCCCCATCATTTTTAGTTAAACCATTAGTATAGCACGAGGGGTAACTCACTATGATAAATTTTGTACACCTGGTTAGTGATTCCTAAATGATTACCTTGATTACGATTGATACCTGTATTTTAACGTTGATTACCATAAGATTATTAGTGATTACCATAAGATTATTGGTGATTACCATAAGATTATTGGTGATTACCATAAGATTATTGGTGATTACCATAAGATTAGTCGTGATTACCATAAGATTAGTCGTGATTACCATAAGATTATTGGTGATTACCATAAGATTAGTGGTGATTACCATAAGATTATTGGTGATTACCATAAGATTATTGGTGATTACCGATGATTATTGGTGATTACCATAAGATTATTGGTGATTACCGATGATTATTGGTGATTACCGATGATTATTGGTGATTACCGATGATTATTGGTGATTACCATAAGATTAGTGGTGATTACCATAAGATTAGTGGTGATTACCATAAGATTAGTGGTGATTACCATAAGATTATTGGTGATTACCGATGATTATTGGTGATTACCGATGGTTATTGGTGATTACCGATGGTTATTGGTGATTACCGAAGTTTATCGGTGATTTCGGAATTCAAATAATTAATTACTCAATCGTTTGTACACCTGATTACTAGAGTGAGTAGCCTTTCGGTATAGGGTAGAAGAAAAAAATACAATAACCAAAAGCCGACGTGGAAAAAAATTTAAACCTTGTCCACACTAAAACCGAAAATATTCTCTTTGAAATCAAAATTGAAATTAATTTATTTTTGGGGATGCATAGGTTAAAATGAATGGACAGTATACATAGTAAGGCAAGATTTATATTTTAAGTGACTAGAAAAAGAGGAAAATAATAAGTGATATGTCACATAACAAGATCAGTTAAGGTTATTATGACAATTTCAATAATTAGTCTTAGTATTAGATTCAGTTTCGCAAATTGATAATAAGATTTTTACCACGAACATTTGGTGGCAACCCTGCAATTTGGATGGTAAGACGTTTACTTTTCCCCAATTTCAAGAAACGCGTTTATTACGCTTTGCCCATAAGGTTTTCGAAGCGAATAACAGATAGACACAAACACACTATGGTTGTAATACATAGTTCACTCGGAGAGTGGGATTTCACTTGAAAATATTCAAAACGATTCTTCCGTTTTAATTATTACGTTTGGAAAGTTACCTTAATAATTTTCTTCGATATTAATTATATGTTCGTTTATAAAGTTTACGACGAAAGCGAAATGACTGATACCGTGATTTCCGTCATCTTGAAGAGGATCCAAATTATTTTGTAGTTGGGCGTAAGTATTATTTGATAAAATAAATTGGCATTCTTGAATTACGACATTATTATCCGATTCTATAGGAATTTCTTCGAACAATGGTTCTTCTGTTCCATACATTTCTCGATCGCATTCAAACGTTTGGTTCAATTTTCAATTTTTCAATTTTATTTAAGGCATTCAGTACACGTTTTATGTATACAATTTCATCTGTTGGCGTAAGTCTAAAAAGACTTTTTCGCCATTTCTCTCGACATCGTTCTAATTGATTATATTTATCTAGATCTTCCTATTTATTATATATTGGTTGAATTACTAGTTTTATCTTATTACGAATTTTTTGGCTTCTTTTTTAAATTGACTAAGCGATTTTATATCTTTTTTTGAAATAAATTTATTATATAGTTTTACCCCAGAGTAGAAGATTGAGTTACTTTTTTTGGTTGTTTTTATCGCGGGAGTTGTTATTATTGTTTTTTGACGGGTTTCTCTTTTAGATCTCGGTATTAAATTAAACAAGTTATTTTTCTTATTGTTTATAGATTTATAGATGAATGTTAGACTGCAATACTCATATATTTGAAATATGTTTAATATTTTTAGCTTTTCAAAGAGGGGTTTTGTTGTTTCAAGATAAGTTTTATTACATATTGATCGTACTACCCTTTTTTGTAGAAGGTATAATCGCATCAAATTTGTTTTTGACGTATTCCCCCAAATTGCATTACAAAAGATTAGGTTGGAGTATATAAGAGCGTAATACAGTTGACAGCATATATTTTTAGTGAAAACATATTTAATTTTAGATATAATATATATGCTGTAGCTTATCTTCTTAGATATTTTATCAATATGCGTATCCCAGTCCAACCTTTCATCAAGCCATATTCCTAGATATTTACAGTTTTTTACCCTACTTATAATTTTTCCACTAATTTCGAAGCCAGGGCCAAGAGGGATTATTTTATTTTTATTTGTGAACGTGATATAGACTGTTTTACTTATATTTAATTCCAGATCATTATCCTTTAGCCATATATGTAGAATTTGCAGGTGATAATTTACTCTATCTATTAATTGATCGTAGTCCTTATCACTATCGATAAGGGCATTGTCATCCGCGTACAGGGTTAGAAGTTCCTCGTTTAGTGTGTTTGATATGTCGTTAATATACAGGTTGAAAAGAAGAGGCGACAGTATGGAGCCCTGTGGGACCCCGCACTTGATTCCTTTCTCGTTTGATAGCTTGGTGTTAACTTTGGTTTGACATGATCTGTTCGTAATATATGATGTTATCCAATCATGAGCCACGCCCCTTATTCCCAACCTGTATAGTTTACGCAGTAACCGTGAGTGATTTACGTAGTCGAAGGCCTTCTTTAGATCCAGAAAGACTCCGACTACAAATTCGCTCTTATCAAGGCCATCTAATATCTTCTGGTACACCCTCGCCACTGCGTCCTCTACGCTGCTATTTTTTTGAAATCCGAACTGATTTTTTGAAATTAAGTTACACTTATTGCAGAAATTTATCAGTCTCATATAATATATCTGGTCAAATATTTTAGCCAGTACCGAAAGTATTGAAATTGGTCTGTAGTTTACTGGGCTGGTGGGATCTCCTTGTTTATAGATTGGTGTGATTAGTGTTTTTTTGAGCAATTCAGGATAGATTCCTGATTCGAGTGATTTGTTTATTAGGAAAGCTAGTGGATTAAGAATTTGATTTAGTATGCTTTTTATCAATCTAGGAGGTATCCCATCAGCCCCCGGGGCCGCTTCTTCCTTTAGGTTCTTAATTACAGTTCGTATCTCCTCCACATCCGTTGGCATTAGCATAATAGTCTTAGGGTTTAATTTAATGTAGTCCATTGAGTTATCTGTAGTTATTTTTTGGGGTATAGAGGTAAAAAATTCATTTAGGGTGTTAGCGTTGATCGGGATGTTGCAGGAAGAGTTAGTTTTTTTTTTCTTGCCTATTAACTTATTGATTAACTTCCATGTGTCTTTTAAATTCGAACTCGCGGCGAGCTGGTCTTTTATGTATTTATTTTTTCCGTTTCTTATTATATTATTACAATGGTTTCTGGCTTTTTTATAGTTTTGAATGTTCGTTTCTGTAGGTTTGTTAGCCGCGAGCTTTCTAAGTCGGTTTTTATCTTCGATACCCTGTTTTATTTCGGGGGTTATCCAGCTAGCTGAATTTATTTTTCCTTTATTATATTTTGGTCTTCTAATTATAATTGGACACTCCTTGTTATGTGCTTTACTAATTATTTCAAAAAACCTACTAAAAGCTTCGTCCATATTATCGATTGCATATAATTCTTCCCAGCTAGTAGAATTAATATTTTGTCTAAACTTTTCTTGGGAGATTTTGGAATAGTCCCTTGTTTCAAAGGCTTGTACGAAAGGATTAGCAGGCTTAATCTCAGTAACCAGGGGGAAGTGATCTGTAATTCCCCAGTCTTTAATCACATCCACCTGGATGTCTATAGTGGAGTAACAATGGTCGATCAGTGTCCGTGAGGACGCTGTTACTCTGGTGGGTTCTTTAACATATTGATTTAGGCCATAGCTGTTTGTCAGGTCCCCAATTCCATCCTTTTCCACCGTATCTACCCCATCCTTAATGTCCAAATTAAAATCTCCCAAAAGTATCTTGTTTGCGTTTATGGGTCCTAAATCACTAAGAAGTCCCTCCATTTCAATTAGAAAATCTCTATGGCTCCCCCCCGGCCTATAAACCACCCCTAAATAGTAGTCATCAATTTTTATCGCGAATGCTTCTACATTTTTCTCCAATCTCGTACATTTCCCTATTATTTCAAATTTGATTCCTTCTTTAACATAAAAGCCCACCCCGCCCCCCATTTGTACCTCCCTACCAATCCCCACAAAATTATAATTCTCTAGATGTTCATAGGAGTTACGTTTAAACCAGGTTTCCGTTAATAAAATTATGTCAATATTGTTTAATTTTGTCAACTTTAAATTCTAGCGCCGGAATTTTATCCACCTCTTTTTCTAAATCCTGTATTTTTTTATCCATTGCTCCCATTTCATCTTCTACTCTGGTTATTTTTGTGTTTAAATCTGCAATGTTATGCGTTATCACATTTAATCGTGCCTTTGTTTGATCGTGTTGATTATCCGTTTTGTTATTTAGTTTTTTAAGTTCTTCTAGAATTAAATTTACCGACTCCGCTTGTTCTCCCATAATCTCAGGTTTATATTAATATATTGTTCACAGTTCGAATCAACGATATACAACTTGGCAGAGCTCAATAGACAGAGTAAAATTTTAAATATTTTAAAGAGTGATAACTCACCTATAATAAATTATATAAATATATAATTAGATCCAGTTTTTCTTTGACTGCCTCGATTGAACTCTGCCGAAGTTATAGTTTCTATCCTTTGTGATACTGTTGACGAAAGTTCTTATTTGTTGATTTTAAGATAAAAAATCGTTATCACAAGATAGTGTTTTTTAACACTTCCACGGATTTTTCCCTAGTCCACTTCCTTCTCGCTTGCCTTATCAGAAGAATTTTTTATATGTATACTCTTGTGTCGCTCAGCATTAACGCGACTTAATATATTAGTATCAGAAACGATTTTATTAGATTTTTCGCGTTATTTCACTATTGACGTTTCACCGGTGGGGTTGTTGTCAATTAACCGTAATATTTTAGTCCAGGATTCCTGTTAGTGAAAAACATATTGTAGATTATCTTCGTATCCCGCTATTTTCTTCCGTGGTATATTTTAGTGCCGTCGGTTCCCAGTAGTCTTCGCAGCTGTGTGATCAATATGAAGAAATCGTTTCCTCCTATAATAAATTATATAAATATATAATTAGATCCAGTTTTTCTTTGACTGCCTCGATTGAACTCTGTCTATATCCAACGCGTTCATAGTGGAAATGGAATATAATTGTAAAGGTGAAAAATAGCTTTCGGTACTTAATGCGTGGTGATTCCATGAGTTTAAAAATGCCTGACAAGAAAGACGAATTCTTGGCTGGAAAACGTAATGCAAAGCAAACATATGCATTTCGTTTTCCACATCTAGTAAACCTTCGTGTTCCATAAAATTGAAAATATTTCTATATTGGGCACAAACAAGTCTGTTTACTTCCCTCCAAAGTCGTTCAATCCGTTGATTGTGAACTGAGAGCCCAGTAATAAAGCTTCCACGGTCCAAACCTCGAGTGACTAACATGAAGCGAGCTACCTGAACATTTTCAGTACCTTTGTCCCCTCTTACGCGAGACGGAACTCCAAATTGTTGAACTCCTTGGTGAAAAAGGGTCATAACACTGTCTGCTTTGTTATTCGTTAAGCAATCGAGGTATACGAGATATCTACTGTACCCATCGATACAACCGTGAAATACCATTCTCCATCTAATCAGCTTATGGTTGCTGTCGATGTGCCTGTCCAAATAAAATATTCTTAATATTAGTATTTTTAGGCGCGTTTTTTGCCAAAAATTACTATGTTGAGGTCAAAAATCAAGTAGATATACAGTGTGTGGTAGGACCGAACTGCAGTGAGTTCTATGGGTGATTTAAGTCTATAATATTGTACGTATTAAGTATTACGAAATGAATCCTGTACGATGACCCCTTAAACGTACATTAATAAACTATACTAATTAGGCCTTCTACTCCTCTTCTTTCTACCCTCTATGATTTGACCATAGATAATAAACAGAAGGATCAGAAGGTCTGCCTTGCGCAGCGCATCTCTCTTCGCCGCGCTTATGTGGGGGGAAACACACAGCAAACTTCTGCAGTTGACTTCCGCTTCTGCGCGGAACGGAGGCGGAGGTTAATAGTTCACTACGCTGGTTTCAGGAAGTAGAACCTACCCTATTTTTAAAAGCGCGACCAACTCTCGCTTGAGCTTCTGATCCTTCTGTTTATTATCTATGATTTGACGCTTTTTGACGCGCACATTATTTTGCGCGCGCTAGTGGAAACTAAGCTTTAGGCAACTTAATTCATGGTGCTACAAACCTATTTTTAAAGTTTTAGGCTAAACTAGTTGGGTTCGAACTGGAGTCAGGACTCCCTTGCAGTGATATAAGCAACTCTAGAAATCATAGCTTACCATAGGGCATTTGCTCCTTTAACATTATATACCCGTCTTCTAATTGATGTTCTTCGCCTCAACGCTCGTCCAACAGGGTCTAACACATTTAATCTTTCCCTTACTCGCCATCTCTGCACTCTAACACCTCTACTTCTTAGAGCTCCGATGATGTATGTTTCACCAATGTTTTTATTCTGCGTTAGAATACTCCTCAAATGTTCATCAAGTGTATCGTCAGAAATAGGAGCAGCTTCTATGATTTCAAGGAGTTGCCGACGGTCAAATAATGTTCTCACGCTTATTCCAAGAAATTTAGCAATTCTAGTCCACGAAAGTCCAAGATTTTCTCTGCAAAATATTATTTGCTCTCTCGTCACATTGTATTTAGGACGTCCTCTTAAACCAGTATATAAAACTGAGCATTCATGACTGCTACTTTCATTGGTTTGAATTTCTCGATAAAGAACATGCTGTAATTTATTAGCGAGTGACGAAACTCCATTCCATAAATTGTAAATATCTTGCAAATTCTCTTCAATTTCCGGTGAATTGTTTTCCAAATAGTTATATTCCAAATTTCTAGCGATACCAGATAAAATTCTCGAATGATCTTCCAGTCTTCTATGGCAAATTTCAATAACATTTAAGTCATCAGCATGTTGATTTCTATCGGCTTCCTCAAAGTCATGGTACAATTCCAAAAGATATTCTTCAATGTTATTGCAGAAAACAAATGTAAAGACTAGGAGAAAAATTGAAAAAATGCGCACTATTTCCATAATCCGAACAAGTTGGGCTTTCGTTAAAACTTTTTAATATTTTAAAGAAGGAGCGCGTCTATCACATGCACAATTTCTCATTAAAACTATTATATCTACTCGCCGCAGAGGCCACGTGAGAGAAATGAGCGCCTGTAGCAAAGTGAAGACCATGTTCGGAGTATTTCGACTTGACGCAGGGGGGGGGGGGTGCTAGCACCGCGACTAAATGGAAAGCGACTGAATAAAAAAGCCTAAAGCACAAAATAACAGACTATCAAGACCTAGTCAGTAGCTTGTAAATGCACGTTCCCGAAAAGAACAACAGCAACTCCCCATAAGAGTCTGGGTCCACTTAATGTTAAAAAATTTCGTCTCTTTTATGATAAATTCGTATTATATTATTAAAAAAGGGTAGTTGGGGGATAATTTAAAGCTAAAATTCGAGCTCACAACTGTAAATTTTGGGAATTACAACGAATGGAAGGTTTCTTCCATAATGTAAAGAATAGGAAGAATCTATGACTTCCGTGCCGGATATGAAAGCCTTCCCCCACACGAAAATCTTGAACGGTTATTATTTTAGATTCATAATTATGTTAGGAAAATATTAGGAAAGAATTATTTTGTAACTGCCACGGGTATAGTGCTGGCGGCAAAATGAAATTCGTATATTTTTGGTCTACTATGCCTCGAAATCCTCGAAAACGCCTGTAGAAGTGTTCCACTTGTCAAGCATTCATGCAGTAGGCTTTTGCTAGCTTTACAGGGGCCGTGCAAAGACTATATAGCTTACTTGAATAGTCTTTGGTGTATAAGAAACTCGAAAAATAAATAGAGAAATCATACCAATTAGAAGATACTGGAGTAGTATCTTTAATTTTTATTTCATATTAAACAAAACACACTTGTATAAAACGGACAAATTATTCATTTAACGCTAAGGTTTTCTACGTTTAACGTATGTCTGGTAGTTCAAGCTCAGTGGCATCTTCACACACTACACGCAATTTTGACTGGTACCAACTGCCTCGATCTTCATGGCGACGATAACCAAGATACCAGATTACGCTGCTAACGTGAACACAAGTACCTATCGTCAAACTACCACCTTTGCAATTGCAATACCAGCCTTTAATGGCATTTGCACCTGTCCCGTTCGGTACATAACGAATTAGAGCTTGGTGAACAGCTGAGGTGGAAAATTGACCAGGCACGCGTATACGAATTAAGTCATGTTCAACTTTGGACACTTCGACGCTGAAAGAGCCGGATTTTTCTATAGTCAACGCCACATAAGATTCAGCGCGTTTCGTTTTAAAGTCGCTCATTACCACCTCACGTACATCACTTTCACGAAGTACAGGGAAGTCTTGAAATTCACTATCCTCAATTCGTTGCCATTTAGACGGTTTGCGAAGCAGATTATCGCGCTCAACTACTTCCTTAAGAGGATTTTCTTTCGTAGAGACTGCCAGCATTTTTTCGACGGAGTCTTCCCAGGAACCTTTAAGATGTAACTCCGGGTGGTAGGCGTTCAACAGCGCAGCAGCAATTTGAAGAAGTTCCGGAACTAATGGTAACATATGCACAGGTATACGGTTTTGAAAAAAACGATACACCGTCTGCAAATGCCCATTCCTAACTTCAACCGGCCACCTGAGGTACGTTACTTGTCGGGAACGATTAACTTCTTGCGTGTTTACTTGCTTCTCGCCTTTAGACAAGAACGAAGGCATTTGTAAATCCACACCCAGTTCAGTCAGTACGCTGTTGGAGTCTCGAAAACCGCGGTCTGCCAGTACAACGTCACCAACTTGAAAGAAAGACTGGAGTTCTTCTCTCTTTTTGATAGAATGGTTTAAAATGCGCGCGTCGTTATTGCGGCCATTAGCAAAGTAGGGTCCGATTATATCTATTATGTAACCCGTAGTTGTTACCATTAACATTGGCTTGAGGATATGCTGGCCTTTGTGCACACAGAAGGATTTGTGAAGAACGGTATAGTCCTTGGATCTTCCAACCTTGATATAGGTGCCATCTACAATGGTAATAAGACAATTAGGCTTGTTGTTAGCAAAGAGTTTTACTGCTGCTCCAGATTGATGGTTTGTTATCAGATTGTCACGTGATAAGTGTTGCAGGCCAAAATGATGTGGCACGAAATGCTCCGATAAAGCCATAATAACCGCTTTTACCGTGTTTGATACCGATCTTTCAGTTAAATGAAATAAAGTTGATAACACCTTATTGGAGATACCCAATCGTAATTTCACCAATAATACTGCTAGAGCTGTCTTCGACGAACAGCATCTGATGGTACGAATAATGTCCTCATTAGTCGAATGCAACTCTAGGAACTCGTGCAGGGACAATGAAGTTAATACTTTACAGTCTTCATCACTTTGTATGAAGTTGTCAAAGCTCGGCGTCCGTAGGTCGTTAACACATTTCCTGAGGTCCTGTAATAGTTGCTCAATGTCCGTGGCAGTCATAATGGTTGATCTAGCGGAAACCTGAATTCCAGCAATTATTTCGGTGGGAAGCTCTCCGTTAACGAGATGCGTGGAGCACATTCGGTTGTCCCGATGAATAAATATGGCTCTTTCCACAAATATACTTGTTCTCACTTCGGCTTTTACCCTGGTTCGTGTACTAACACCGCAAATGAAGCAAGTCTTTGGCAGGGGCCGAACACAACTGTGCTTTATGGCAATAGTGTTTGATGACGTACGCTTTCGTGGTAATTGCGACGTTGATGGCTGAGGTATTGGTGACGGTGATGGATTAGATACTGTGGACTTTGTTGGTTCAGGTACTGTGGACGTTGATGGCTCAGGTACTGTTGACGTTGATGGATTAGATACTTGCGTCATTTGTCTTCGTTTTTGTGGTGAAGACGATGACGTTGAAGAGCCATGATCACTACTGAAGGACGATTTGCTACCATTTAAGAACGTTTGAAACTTTCGTGACAGACCCGAGCACTTTAAACAAATCTTCGTTGTTTTGCTATTAATTACAAGTGGTAATAACCCTTTACTAAAACGAAGAAAACGAGCAAAGCCAGCCTTTACGTGAGTGCCTATACCTCTACTTGTACTATTGGTAACTTTCCGATTGCACGCGTAACATGTATTTGGAGCCATCTCCAAATTCCAAGTGACTCTCACATTGATGTTATTGATAAGGAAAGTTCTTAAGATCATGGTTCAAACCAGATATTACAATTTTTTTAATGTTTATAAAAACAGGTTTAATTATTTTTCGCCAGCCAGGTTGGCGAAAAATAATTAAACCTGTTTTTATAAACATTAAAAAAATTGTAATATCTGGTTTGAACCATGATCTTAAGAACTTTCCTTATCAATAACATCAATGTGAGAGTCACTTGGAATTTGGAGATGGCTCCAAATACATGTTACGCGTGCAATCGGAAAGTTACCAATAGTACAAGTAGAGGTATAGGCACTCACGTAAAGGCTGGCTTTGCTCGTTTTCTTCGTTTTAGTAAAGGGTTATTACCACTTGTAATTAATAGCAAAACAACGAAGATTTGTTTAAAGTGCTCGGGTCTGTCACGAAAGTTTCAAACGTTCTTAAATGGTAGCAAATCGTCCTTCAGTAGTGATCATGGCTCTTCAACATCATCGTCTTCACCACAAAAACGAAGACAAATGACGCAAGTATCTAATCCATCAACGTCAACAGTACCTGAGCCATCAACGTCCACAGTACCTGAACCAACAAAGTCCACAGTATCTAATCCATCACCGTCACCAATACCTCAGCCATCAACGTCGCAATTACCACGAAAGCGTACGTCATCAAACACTATTGCCATAAAGCACAGTTGTGTTCGGCCCCTGCCAAAGACTTGCTTCATTTGCGGTGTTAGTACACGAACCAGGGTAAAAGCCGAAGTGAGAACAATTATATTTGTGGAAAGAGCCATATTTATTCATCGGGACAACCGAATGTGCTCCACGCATCTCGTTAACGGAGAGCTTCCCACCGAAATAATTGCTGGAATTCAGGTTTCCGCTAGATCAACCATTATGACTGCCACGGACATTGAGCAACTATTACAGGACCTCAGGAAATGTGTTAACGACCTACGGACGCCGAGCTTTGACAACTTCATACAAAGTGATGAAGACTGTAAAGTATTAACTTCATTGTCCCTGCACGAGTTCCTAGAGTTGCATTCGACTAATGAGGACATTATTCGTACCATCAGATGCTGTTGATAAGGTGTTATCAACTTTATTTCATTTAACTGAAAGATCGGTATCAAACACGGTAAAAGCGGTTATTATGGCTTTATCGGAGCATTTCGTGCCACATCATTTTGGCCTGCAACACTTATCACGTGACAATCTGATAACAAACCATCAATCTGGAGCAGCAGTAAAACTCTTTGCTAACAACAAGCCTAATTGTCTTATTACCATTGTAGATGGCACCTATATCAAGGTTGGAAGATCCAAGGACTATACCGTTCTTCACAAATCCTTCTGTGTGCACAAAGGCCAGCATATCCTCAAGCCAATGTTAATGGTAACAACTACGGGTTACATAATAGATATAATCGGACCCTACTTTGCTAATGGCCGCAATAACGACGCGCGCATTTTAAACCATTCTATCAAAAAGAGAGAAGAACTCCAGTCTTTCTTTCAAGTTGGTGACGTTGTACTGGCAGACCGCGGTTTTCGAGACTCCAACAGCGTACTGACTGAACTGGGTGTGGATTTACAAATGCCTTCGTTCTTGTCTAAAGGCGAGAAGCAAGTAAACACGCAAGAAGTTAATCGTTCCCGACAAGTAACGTACCTCAGGTGGCCGGTTGAAGTTAGGAATGGGCATTTGCAGACGGTGTATCGTTTTTTTCAAAACCGTATACCTGTGCATATGTTACCATTAGTTCCGGAACTTCTTCAAATTGCTGCTGCGCTGTTGAACGCCTACCACCCGGAGTTACATCTTAAAGGTTCCTGGGAAGACTCCGTCGAAAAAATGCTGGCAGTCTCTACGAAAGAAAATCCTCTTAAGGAAGTAGTTGAGCGCGATAATCTGCTTCGCAAACCGTCTAAATGGCAACGAATTGAGGATAGTGAATTTCAAGACTTCCCTGTACTTCGTGAAAGTGATGTACGTGAGGTGGTAATGAGCGACTTTAAAACGAAACGCGCTGAATCTTATGTGGCGTTGACTATAGAGAAATCCGGCTCTTTCAGCGTCGAAGTGTCCAAAGTTGAACATGACTTAATTCGTATACGCGTGCCTGGTCAATTTTCCACCTCAGCTGTTCACCAAGCTCTAATTCGTTATGTACCGAACGGGACAGGTGCAAATGCCATTAAAGGCTGGTATTGCAATTGCAAAGGTGGTAGTTTGACGATAGGTACTTGTGTTCACGTTAGCAGCGTAATCTGGTATCTTGGTTATCGTCGCCATGAAGATCGAGGCAGTTGGTACCAGTCAAAATTGCGTGTAGTGTGTGAAGATGCCACTGAGCTTGAACTACCAGACATACGTTAAACGTAGAAAACCTTAGCGTTAAATGAATAATTTGTCCGTTTTATACAAGTGTGTTTTGTTTAATATGAAATAAAAATTAAAGATACTACTCCAGTATCTTCTAATTGGTATGATTTCTCTATTTATTTTTCGAGTTTCTTATACACCAAAGACTATTCAAGTAAGCTATATAGTCTTTGCACGGCCCCTGTAAAGCTAGCAAAAGCCTACTGCATGAATGCTTGACAAGTGGAACACTTCTACAGGCGTTTTCGAGGATTTCGAGGCATAGTAGACCAAAAATATACGAATTTCATTTTGCCGCCAGCACTATACCCGTGGCAGTTACAAAATAATTCTTTCCTAATATTTTCCTAACATAATTATGAATCTAAAATAATAACCGTTCAAGATTTTCGTGTGGGGGAAGGCTTTCATATCCGGCACGGAAGTCATAGATTCTTCCTATTCTTTACATTATGGAAGAAACCTTCCATTCGTTGTAATTCCCAAAATTTACAGTTGTGAGCTCGAATTTTAGCTTTAAATTATCCCCCAACTACCCTATTTTAATAATATAATACGAATTTATCATAAAAGAGACGAAAATTTTTAACATTACGTGGACCCAGACTCTTATGGGGAGTTGCTGTTGTTCTTTATCTCGCGAATAAAAATATTCTTAATATATATCAAAATTACTAAAATCCCTCTTAATTTATTTACGTTCTTTAGAAGATTTCTATCGCGACTACTGCTGCAGTTCGAAACCATGTTTTCATTCGCTTTACGAAATAATATTTCATGAAACTAACTTTTTTACGCGCAGTATTAAGGGGCGGCATCTATTCATCATTCTACATCACATTTTAATTTAACTTTTGAATAATTTAAAAGTATATATATTTACTTTACACTTTTTATCATACTACTCCCTCGATTAATTCATTTAAATACGCCATTGACCATCTATGAAGGTCATTCCATGGGAAGTTGACCAGTCATGACACCATGGGTCAGCCGCTTTTTATGAAACTTTCAACATATGTTTAGAGACCCAAAATTATAGGTTATCGTAAGTGTTGGCCAAATATTTTGATTAGATCGGCTTTTACATCGATTAAAAAAAAAGCGTGATTTTCACTTTTTGCCGTTGCCCTTTTCGGTAGCTTTCAGAAAAGTTTTAATATTTAAATTTTGAATTAAGCTACACACTCGCAAATTTAACGCCTTATAATAAATGAAGCGACGAACACGATGGTGAAAAATTCGAAAACCTAAGATGAACAGATCTCTAATTGACGTTTAAACTCAAAAAATATTTTTCGGGGGGTCCCTTCTATGGCCCGCGGTCAAAAAGGTGCAACTTGACTTTATTGAAAATATACATTTTTCAATAGCTTTTGGCAAGGACTTTCAGAATAGAATAATATTGATATAGTTATTTGGGTCCTAAGAGGAGTTTTTTCAAAAAATTAAAATGTTTTTTAGTTTTTTGCATATATTTAATACAATTTATACAAAAAATACTTGCAAATTAATTTTTTTTTCAAAAGGTAGTTACCCTTTTTAATTCTTTTGATGAAATTTTGAAAACTTTGATTGACTTTCTGCAAATTAATGAAGGGTCTGCTACTTAACACAATATACAGCTCAAGGGAACGTTACATTTGTCACTTTTCTTGGGTCTCTCTTCATAAAGTTGATTAAACAATCCGATTCTAAAATACATTATTCTCTTACGACAACCGATGAACCAATCTTGGTCATACCTTTAAAAAAAAAAGGTAGTCTTAAGATGTCTTGGGGAAGTCTTCCATTATGTCAAGAATTCTCCCCAAGACCTTTTTAGTGTTCTTGATGGTTTCTTCAGTAAACAATGTTACCTTGACCCAAGTATAGTATTCATCAGCAGAAATGCGATGCATGTGGAGTCCATTTTTAGAAATTGGAACAAATCTGCGATGGCTACGGGAACCAACAATAGTGCTAGCGATGGATGATCTGAAAATAATCAGATTGTGACACCTCTTCAATTCTTTCAAATTGCCAATGAAAATATTAAAGGGATTAAGTTATTTTTATGTTGCGAAAGATGATTTTAAAGATGCCAAAGGAGCTCTAAACGCGAGACTATCCATCGCTAGCACTATTTGTTGGTACTCGTAGCCATCACAGATTTGTTCCAATTTCTTAAAATTACCTCAACTTGCATCGTGTTTCTGCTGATGAATACTATACTACGGTGAAGGTATCATTATTTAGTGAAGAAACCGTCACACTTTAGGATATAGAAGTTGGGCAGTATGTAGCGGCTCTTTATGACCAAGATTGCTTCATCGGTTGTCGTAACAGAAAAATGTATTTTAGAATCAGATTGTTTAATCATTTTTATGAAGAGAGACAGAGAGAATATCTTGACGTGGCCCAAGAAAAGTGACAAATATAACGTTACCTTGAGCTGTATATTGTGTTAAGTAGCAGACCCTTCATTAATTTGCAGAAAGTCAATCAAAGTTTTCAAAATTTCATCAAAAGAATTAAAAAATGGTAATTACCTTCAAAAACAATTGCGCTTATTCTTCTGTATACGTTATATTAAATATATGCAAAAAACGAAAAAAAAAATTATTTTGATCTTTTGAAAAAAAAACTCCTCTTAGGACCCAAATAACTATATCAATATTAATTTATTCTGAAAGCCCTTGCTAAAAGTTGTTGAAAAATGTCCATTTTCAAAAAATTCAATTTGCACCATTTTGATCGCGGGCCATAGAAGGGACCCCCCGAAAAATATTTTTTTGAGTTTAGGCGTCAATTACGGAAGATCTATTCGTCGTAGGTTTTAGAATTTTATACCATCGTGTTCGTTAAATTTGCGAATGTGTAGCTTAATTCAAAATTTAAATATTAAAACTTCTCTGAAAGCTACCGAAAAGGGCAACGGCGAAAAGCGAAGATCAGGCTTTCGCTGTAAAAGACGATCTAATCAAAATATGTGGCCAATACTTTGGATAACCAATTATTTTGGGTCTCTTAACATTTGTGGATAGTTTCATAAAAATCGGCTGACCCATGGTGTCATGACTGGTCGATCTCCCATGGAATGGCCCGTATGTCTTTTCTGTTAAGTGTCGCGTATTTGTTCAAAGTGTTGTTTTTACTTTAAATAGACTGCAAGATTTTTATTTTCCCTAAGTGATTAATATTTTTTTCCTACATTAAACAACATTCTTTTTAGGCTTTGTCTATGCAGCCACACAGTTCAACATGCTACCTAGCTCGTGCAAAATGTTACTTAGAATCTGGAGATGCAAAAAGGGCTTTAGAAGACGCGAATATAGTTTTAGGTGCGGATCCCGGATCTCCAAAGGCAAGTACAAACGCATTATATTCTAGATATTAGGCTATATCATTAATAAATTACAGGCTCTAAGATTGATGGCCGAATGTTACTATCAATTAGGGAACTTCGAAGCCGCGCTGTTGCATTACCACAGAGCAGCGGATATCCGGCCCGGGGACGAGAAATACGTTCTTGGCGTAGCAAAATGCAAACGCGCCATATGTAACGCTGTTGGAAGTACGTCACGCAAATGTTTTTTTAATATATTTATAAACCATGGTAAATTAGATGTAAGAAAAAAGAATGAGACTAATTTCAGGGGTGTATTAGACATAGTTATTTACAATACCCATCTGTGGATAGACTTTGCGCTTTAAAAGCCTTGGGAGAATTTTTTTTAGTAAATTGTTAACCCACCTTGCCAAGCGAAATAATTTTGAGAAAAGAACTGAAAATACCATACGCTCTTCAAACGCTAGAGCGAAAGTTTTTTTAAGATAAAAAACCAATAGCAAAAATTACATACAATAAAGAAATCATACAAATAAACAAGTTGGGAAGCCAAAACTGACCTCCCCTACTACGACGTAACCTAACCCAGGGAACACGTACAACTGGAAGGTTCGTGTAACCTTATAACTAGTACGGTCGCCCAAACATCTTCCGTTGCTGGCGCCGATGCACTACTGCCCATTTTACTCGTGAATCCAAATGATGTTAGGTGATTTTTTGTCCGTATATTAAGGCTTTTTACTTATTTTCAATTTATCAGTTTGTTTGGAGAAATGCTTATGTGTTATCGTGCACGACCGTAATTATTTGTGAAGCGTGTTTAAGCGTACTATAATTTAAACTTACAAGGTGTTTATCGCCGATTTTGTCAAAAGTCTGCTATAATGTAGACCTATATAAGATATGAAAATCCCCGAAAGGAGACGACGCACTACCCAGTTGTTTGGCCATGGCAACCGAAAACGTTTTTGGCCATTTCAATAGAAAAAATCTCAATTGAAAAAAGCATGTGATTTTCTCGGTTTCACAGAAACATTTTCAAAATTTTCAAATTGTCTAATGGGCAATATGGTTTGTATCTAGGTAAAATTAATCAAGTTTGGGTAAATTGGGACTTTGTTGGGGTAAAATTGGCTTCATTTTTGGGAAAAATATTGAAAAGAAATTTCGTTTTTTCCACGAAGGTGCTTAATGGGCAAAAACGTTTTCGGCTGCCATGGCCAAACAACTGGGTAGTGCGTCGTCTCCTTTTGGGGATTTTCATATTATATATAGGTCTACATTATAGCAGACTTTGGACAAAATCGGCGATAAACACCTTGAGTAGTCTCCTGTTAGTCATTAATGAGTAAATTAGCCAACACTAAAATTATTCGACCATACATAATGGGTCTGGATTCAAATCCCTTCTACCGCAATCGATGATCCATTTTTTGCACTTGAATAATTTAGGTTTCTGTTTCGGAAATGGTAAGAAAAACCGCTCTTTTAAAACTTGAATAACATTTTTTTTTAATTTACCATTATTACTTTAATGAAAAAACCATTAAGCCTTTGCTGATACTTTTAGAGAAAACAGACGACGAAATACCTCTGACCTACGTAGCGAGATGACGTATTGCAAGCCGATAATGCGCAGTTATAAACTAACGCCGAAAATTTGTGACGTGGCCTTGCTACGTTTCACGAAGGGAGATTTCTACGATATCGAACCTTCCCGTTGTACGTGTTTCATGCCCAGCCCAAGATAAAACATTTAAATTGATAATTGTGTCTATTCAAAGGGACGAAGTCAAAATTTGAACCATAAAGACCAGTAATGCGTAACATAATTTTTTACGTCAAACAATAATAAATCGGGTATTTCACAAAATCCGAAATTTAGTTTGAAAAAAATACAATATAAAATATTTAAAAAAATTATCACTTTATTTCTTAAAAATAAACAACACCGCTTAGCTTTCTACTTAAAGCAAAGGTCTAGGTAATTATACCGGCAGATTCGAGACACTAGCGGCCGCTGTCGGTGAAAATAGTGAAAACGGAAGCGCCACTTTTTGAAGGTATTTCGGAGTTAGCAGGGAAGACAAATTAGCCAAGCGCGGCGCGCCTAAAGTTCCGTCCATCTCTCCCGATTAAAAACATCGAGGAAGTGTCCAAATTACGCGAGCCACAGAGGAGGTGGTGACTTTTGTGGCTAGTTTTAGGTGATGGGTTAGAACATTTACCTGGCCATTTGCAGACAGTATTAAGCTACAGGTCATTTTTTGCTTTAAATATGGAATAAAGCGATAGACTTTTGACAATTGAGATTAGCAATCTTCAGTAATATGCAAAATGACCCTTTACCCAAAACAATTTAATCTTGCAATATAATACTCGTACCTCTGGAACAGAAAATTGTATTCCCAACACAAGCAGCGCGATTCATATTCGGCTGCCTCGGCCGAGCCAAAACCGACGGACATAGTAGGTAGCGCCACCATATGAGAGGCGGAGGGAGTTTGAAATTTATTTTTTGCTAATAAAATTAGTCTGCTACATAATATTTCAAATTCAGTAGGGGAGATATTCCTGTTGCGATAATTGTCGTAGCGAGTTTCGCTGCCAGAAGAATTTAACTTTTCATCCAGTTTCAAAACCTGGACGAAATAGTAATATAGTTTCTAAATTTTTCCGGTAGATGGCAATCTATAGTTATGACACGCTCTTTTCAGGATGCCGTTCACGCAACCCTTGCTTTCCTCTCCAGAGGTCCCCCTTCATCCTCCTAGATTTAATTACAGAACAAATATAAATATATCAAATAAACAAAAAAAATGTCAATTCGAATCAAAAATATTCCTCTTACCACTACCAAAGAGTAAGTTGAATAGCAGGGAATCCAAAATAATATCAGTAAATTTAAATTTTTAACACGGGAAATGTTAACTAGATTCTTCAAATATTTCGTAACTTATGAATTTGTTTTAATCTAACACAATCTAAAATCATGAAAAAAAAATATAAATAACATATTGATAAACCAATTTAAATTAACCTCCCCGACGCCGACGTTAAGGTAACATAACCTAACTTAACCCTACCTAAAATAAAAGATGAAAGCAAATGTAGAGTATTGGAAGAGTAGAAGAAACAGCGTGCATTTGAATTACACTTTTCTATTTGCCATTTACGTTACAGAGTATAAGTATTAAAGTTAAAGATGACGTCATAAATAATACATTTCTTCTCTGCACGGTCTACTTCCGTTGATTCTAGCTAGTGATAACGTCATATTTGATTGTTTCACGCTTCCGCTCTCGCGTAAACATCTTAATTGTGATTATACAATACCCATACCTTCATACGGCTGGAATAGTTTTAAGCTGTCTTTGCGCAAATGTCAGCAAAATTTGAAAGAAAAGAGTGCATTATCTTAGCTGATTTAGATCAAATGACAGTATTAGGCTGACGTCAAACATCGTTTGCCGAGTTTAGACCTAAATAAAATGGTCTCTGATACAAATCAAGGACCTTATCTAATAGTTCAGTCAAGTCAGGTAACAGATTCAATACACTTCGTCAGAAAACCTTGGCCGGTTATAAAAACGAATATTAAATAAGTGATTTCATTATTCGGAAACCTACAATACTTAGCCAGTTATGATTTGAGTTGGGCTCTAAATCAAATGAAGTCAATGGTAGCCAATATTGGACTTAAAATACTTTCAATACATATACTTTGCCGGATATCCGTGTACACCGTAAGTAATTTCAGGACAGGCACACAAATGCGACCAGTGTAAAACCTCCCCCTGAAGTTCAGTCGGGGAGGTAAAAACTCGAGCGTATTGTACCAAACCGATTTCAAATTCGGACTCGGGACACTAGCTAAAGTTTATCAATTTCAGATTTTTAAGAATAATAACGGCCTAAGTAAGCAAAATGGGCTAAAAACTTTAAAAAAATCATGACTTCAAAATTTTCAATTTTAAGTCGCTAAACTTAGAGTTTTCATTATAATGGTAATTGACCCTAGAAAAAGGTTTCATGAAAATTCGTAATTTTCGACCAGCATCGATTGATGATTTGCGATGGAATATCCCTACTGCCCTTAAAACTAATGTGAAATACGCGCTGGATGTTAGGTGTGATAAACCTAAATGGCAAAACGGTCTATCTCTAAGACTCATTAAGAAACTCCAGATTCTTACCGGAATCATTTGAAAGCAATGCTCGACATCGTTCACATCGCCACCAAAGCGGCGACAGACAAAACCCTGTCGAAAAATCAAGAAATTGGCCGGTTGGGAAACAGTTCTTAGCCGCGTTCTTAACAGTTAAACCGCTACGACTGTCACCACTTGTCACCTTCTCCTCCAAGGCAATAATAAATGGGCAAGGTGACGGAGGTCATGAAGTTCAAATCAATGCCGGAATAAAATATAAGAGACCGACAGCAAATTAGAATGGGTTGCAGGCAAGCGGGATGTCAGAAGAGGCCCTATAACTCATAAAGTCGATAAATATACCGGACCAACTCCTCGAACCCGTGTTAAAAATATATAACACGTTAGAAGATGCCCCCCCCCCCCGGAGCACGGGCCTAGACCACAAGAGGAGGACTTGCCAAGTCGTGCAATTAAATTACAGCAAAAAATACCTTCGATGGGATTATATTGCAAAACTGTCACTTGGGAATTTCATCTATGTCGTGCGAGAGGGATACGACTTAAACGACGCAAATAAATGGAGAAGTTGAGATGGAATGACCCAGTATGACTATTATCAGGTCTAATTTTATTTCCTTATGAAGGAAAGAAATGTTTTTAACGAGACCTATCTCATTCGAAAGAGGAGTTTAATTAGAATAATTGTGAATTATTTAAAAAACTTTGACCGTTTTTGAGCCGAGTTATATGGCTTTTTATGTACCCCCCTGATATTTATATGGTATATAATATGTGAGATAACTAGTTTTTTCCTAATTTTCATAATTTTATTTCCTAATGAAGGAAAGACATGTTTTTAACGAGACCTATCTCATTCGAAAGAGGAGTTTAATTAGAATAATTGAGAATTATTTAAAAAACTTTGACCGTTTTTGAGCCGAGTTATATGGCTTTTTATGTACCCCCCTGATATTTATATAGTATATAATATGTCAAAAAAAACTAGTTTTTTCTTAATTTTCATAATTTTATTTCCTTATGAAGGAAAGACATGTTTTTAACGAGACCTATCTCATTCGAAAGAGGAGTTTAATTAGAATAATTGAGAATTATTTAAAAAACTTTGACCGTTTTTGAGCCGAGTTATATGGCTTTTTATGTACCCCCCTGATATTTATATGGTATATAATATGTGAGAAAACTAGTTTTTTCTTAATTTTCATAATTTTATTCTCTTATGAAGGAAAGACATGTTTTTAACGAGACCTATCTCATTCGAAAGAGGAGTTGAATTAGAATAATTGATAATTATTTAAAAAACTTTGACCGTTTTTGAGTCGAGTTATATGGCTTTTTATGTAACCCCCCAGATATTTATATAGTATATAATATGTCAAAAAAAACTAGTTTTTTCCTAATTTTCATAATTTTATTTACTAATGAAGGAAAGACATGTTTTTAATGAGACCTATCTCATTCGAAAGAGGAGTTTAATTAGAATAATTGATAATTATTTAAAAAACTTTGACCGTTTTTGAGCCGAGTTATATAGCTTTTTATGTACCCCCCCTGATATTTATATAGTATATAATATGTCAAAAAAAACTAGTTTTTTCCTAATTTTCATAATTTTATTTCCTAATGAAGGAAAGACATGTTTTTAATGAGACCTATCTCATTCGAAAGAGGAGTTTAATTAGAATAATTGATAATTATTTAAAAAACTTTGACCGTTTTTGAGCCGAGTTATATGGCTTTTTATGTACCCCCCTGATATTTATATAGTATATAATATGTCAAAAAAACTAGTTTTTTCTTAATTTTAATAATTTTATTTCCTAATGAAGGAAAGACATGTTTTTAACGAGACCTATCTCATTCGAAAGAGGAGTTTAATTAGAATAATTGAGAATTATTTAAAAAACTTTGACCGTTTTTGAGCCGAGTTATATGGCTTTTTATGCACCCCCTTGAGAAATATACAGTATATGTGAAAAAGCCAGTTTGAATTTTGACGCTTTATTCGTCATCAAGGCGCCATCTATTGTGAGGCGATTACATAAAATTTTGCCAATTTTAGTTTAAATGCTTTTTTCTACAAATATTTTTGTAGTTAAAATATTAAAAATAATGAATATTATCATAAATGATTTCAGTTACCCCTAATTTTAACGTTTTTACCGTAAAATTCGTCGAAAACTAAATCTTGATAGGTAGGTCTGAAAATGGTTTTAGGCCATATCTCGAGTCGCGAGTCTGGCAGAATCTGGGAAATTTTTTGGGCCGATTCCTCTGGCCAAATGGACGACCGATTCTGCCAAATTGACGACGATATTGAGGGCCTGGTCAATTTGGCAGAATCGGTCGTCCATTTGGCCAGAGGAATCGGCCCAAAAAATTTCCCAGATTCTGCCAGACTCGCGACTCGAGATATGGCCTAAAACCATTTTCAGACCTACCTATCAAGATTTAGTTTTCGACGAATTTTACGGTAAAAACGTTAAAATTAGGGGTAACTGAAATCATTTATGATAATATTCATTATTTTTAATATTTTTACTACAAAAATATTTGTAGAAAAAAGCATTTAAACTAAAATTAGCAAAATTTTACGTAATCGCCTCACAATAGACGGCGCCTTGATGACGAATAAAGCGTCAAAATTCAAACTGGCTTTTTCACATATACTGTATATTTCTCAAGGGGGTACATAAAAAGCCATATAACTCGGCTCAAAAACGGTCAAAGTTTTTTAAATAATTCTCAATTATTCTAATTAAACTCCTCTTTCGAATGAGATAGGTCTCGTTAAAAACATGTCTTTCCTTCATTAGGAAATAAAATTATGAAAATTAGGAAAAAACTAGTTTTCTCACATATTATATACCATATAAATATCAGGGGGGTACATAAAAAGCCATATAACTCGGCTCAAAAACGGTCAAAGTTTTTTAAATAATTCTGAATTATTCTAATTAAACTCCTCTTTCGAATGAGATAGGTCTCGTTAAAAACATGTCTTTCCTTCATAAGGATATAAAATAATGAAAATTAAGAAAAAACTAGTTTTCTCACATATTATATACCATATAAATATCAGGGTGGTACATAAAAAGCCATATAACTCGGCTCAAAAACGGTCAAAGTTTTTTAAATAATTCTCAATTATTCTAATTAAACTCCTCTTTCGAATGAGATAGGTCTCGTTAAAAACATGTCTTTCCTTCATAAGGAAATAAAATTATGAAAATTAAGAAAAAACTAGTTTTTTTTGACATATTATATACTATATAAATATCAGGGGGGGGTACATAAAAAGCCATATAACTCGGCTCAAAAACGGTCAAAGTTTTTTAAATAATTCATAATTATTCTAATTAAACTCCTCTTTCGAATGAGATAGGTCTCGTTAAAAACATGTCTTTCCTTCATAAGGAAATAAAATTATGAAAATTAAGAAAAAACTAGTTTTCTCGCATATTATATACCATATAAATATCAGGGGGGTACATAAAAAGCCATATAACTCGGCTCAAAAACGGTCAAAGTTTTTTAAATAATTCTCAATTATTCTAATTAAACTCCTCTTTCGAATGAGATAGGTCTCGTTAAAAACATGTCTTTCCTTCATAAGGAAATAAAATTATGAAAATTAAGAAAAAACTAGTTTTATCACATATTATATACCATATAAATATCAGGGGGGTACATAAAAAGCCATATAACTCGGCTCAAAAACGGTCAAAGTTTTTTAAATAATACTCAATTATTCTAATTAAACTCCTCTTTCGAATGAGATAGGTCTCGTTAAAAACATGTCTTTCCTTCATAAGGAAATAAAATTATGAAAATTAAGAAAAAACTAGTTTTTTTTGACATATTATATACTATATAAATATCAGGGGGTACATAAAAAATTAAGAAAAAACTAGTTTTTTTGACAAAATGTATACAATATATATATATATATATAGTATAAATAAACTATATATATAGATATATATATATAGATATATATATATATAGATATATATATATATAGATATATATATATATAGATATATATATATATAGATATATATATATATATAGATATATATATATATAGATATATATATATATATAGATATATATATATAGATATATATATATAGATATATATATATATATATATATATATATATATATATATATAGATAAATTATTAAACTCCAATATGAAGAGAGTTCTTTAAATTAAAAAAACGAGCTCGTGTCACTCAATTTTTTATATTGCCAGGCATACAATATCGGGAAAAATCGGGATATAAGAAAAAAATCTCAAAACGCTTTTTATTTTTAGGTTTTATTGGTTAAAATGGTAGTTAGTTTCTGGTCATTACGGTAGACAAATTAAAGTGACGGTTAAAGAGACAATTAAGATAAACTACGGACAATTAGGTTAAGAAGAGACAATTAAGTTAAGAATTAGACAATTAAAAGAGACAATTAAGAAATAGACAATTAAATTTAGGAAGAGACAATTAAATTTAGGAAGAGACAATTAAATTTAGGAAGAGACAATTAAATTTAGGAAGAGACAATTAAATTTAGGAAGAGACAATTAAATTTATACGTTTGCAATTATACATAAATGACAACGCCTTTTGTTTTCGGCGAGCTGATGAAAAAAAAGGAGTCCACTAGATTTCTACCTGAAGATCAAAGCTTGGAGAAATTTTGAAATGAAAGTCAATTGACCTGACATTACTCTCCGTTATAAGGTGGATTCTGAACATTAATTTGATCAATATCCCCCATATAACGGAAAGTTATGTTTATCCTAGATTTTGTGTGAAAGGGATCTGCCGCTCTTGGTACGCGATGTTGCCAGGTTTGCTGGCAGGTCCCTTTCATCAAAAGCAAGGATCCATGTGTCAGGTCAACTGACTTTTGTGCAACTTGGCACCCATTTGGTTTCATTTGAAAATTCCTCGTTGCCCCGAAAGACAAGGAAGCAATCACTGCATGAACTCCTTTTTCATCATCAGCGTGCCAACCAACAGAGTCGTTGCCATCCACGTAATAATTGCAAACGGATGCATTGAATAAAAAATTTGTTTTTTTCTCCACCAGTTTTTTTAACATCAAAAGTGACCTCGGCCACTCGAACAACGATTTATTCGTAGTTTTCCCATAAGAGTATTTCCGGTATTTGGGGTTGTCACAAACGTAGAAGACCTTGCGAGGAAGATTATCATTTTTTTCAAATTTATCTTGAAATTCCATCACAAGATCTTCTACGTTTATGTGCGATACGAAATCTTTGTATAGCTCGACTTGAGCCCCTCCCTTTAATCTTTGGAGACCAACAGTGATTACGTGAGATCCTAAAAGATATAAATATAAGCAGTGTAATTAGCAAATTATATTATAAAGACAGAAGTACGACAGAATAGAATATAAAAATAAACGAGATACCTTTTAATATTTTAACGTTCCTAATCGTATTATAAAAAAGACCTATGTTAACGATATAAGGAACCAATTTAAACCTCTTTTGTCTGACTTCGTTCTCACTTTAACATGGTATGTTATATATATAAAGACTTTCGACCCTGGAGCAAGAACTAAAATCCTTGTTTAAGATTGACGATTGCATCATTAGCTAATTTATTACACTTGCCTATCTAGCGTGAATAAAAAACTAGAGACCAATAATTCAATTCAAGTCGTGTTTATTATTTAAAGTGCTTCCTATCATTGTAATAGTACATTACTGTAACAACCCGCTCCCTGCAAGCAAAACCATTAAGGCGAATTCATTTAATGCTTTTATCTCAACTAATTTAAACTTCAAAGACTATTATAATCGATTAAAAATCCTATGTTCCTCGTCTTAATTATCCCTTTAAGGCAAGTCTAAATTAAGTAAATGAGTAATTTTCACTAAGCCAAAATCAAAACTAAAATGAAAATTGTCTAAATAACTTTCGCTCTGCAATTGAATATAAACTAGCCAAATTAAATCACTATCCCTATAAATTTAAATAAGTTACAATATTTACCAGGTAAATGGGCCTGCCCAGGGGTGGCAGCCTCGATACCTCTCGATATGGAGGTGCTTGATGAGCTCCCCCGACCTCTTGAATACTTGCTCCCTATGCTTCTCCCTCTGGCGCTCGTCCCCCGACCTCTGCCGCTGCTCCCCCGATTTCTTTTCAAATTGGTCGCCCGACCACGCATAGACTCATTAGTGCCCTGTGCAGGCGCCTTGAAGATGGTGACCTCTTCAACTAGAGCTTCAGGGGGCTCTCCTGTTGGTACTTCATGGTTGACGGTGGTGGGTTTTATTTGAGCCCATAGCTCCCGTGCTGGTTAAATTATTAAAATTTAAAATAAATTATAATTGGCAATATGTTAAAATCCATTTTATATGCAAACTTATTATAATTTCTCAAAATTATTTCTATTAAAAGGAAAATTTTGGTTATTACTTATGGTTGTTGACTCCACGTTTGAATTGTTTACACAAAACGATACCATCGCGGTTGTACCACCCTCTATTTTTACTGGGAGAAACGTCAATCCAAGGTGGTTAGGATTTGGCCCGACCGGAAAATGATGCAAGTCATCAAATCTTGTTGTTTTCCAAACGAGCGTGCAAGTTTGGTTCATTTCACCAATGTAGGCCGTCACCCACATATTGCCTATTTGAATATTCCTAAAATAATGAAATATAATTAATGACACAAGAAATAATTATATATGTAGCATACGGAACCAAAACTACTTACATTTTAGAAAATTTAACGAAGTTCTAAAAGGATTGAAGAAGTTGGAAACACTGGATACGATCAGATCAATAAGTGACCAATACCAAACAGATTTTCCACTTTATATAGGGTGTGGGGTGTCAAGGTCTCATCTCTGGGGGCTTAGGAAAATAGTTGTTCCCCTGGAAACTATTATAGAGCCCCTTTTGCATGTATTATACTGAAGATTGCCCTTGCCTTTGCTAATGGGACATCTGTAGCTTTTACGTTTTTGGAGGACAATGGTTCAAAGCTAGCAGGTGCTGAGAAAAAAATCTCTAACATTTGGATCCAACTAATACCCATGAGATATATGAAAGTTGTATTTAAAGGGAGAATGCAATCTAACAACAAGTAATTTTTTATAACTTTTATCGACTCCTTATCGTTTAAATTCGCCTTATCCACTAGTTTAAAGAATTTAAACAAATTTAAATTAGAAATCAATTTAAAACGTAAAATAGGCTTCGCTGGATTCCTGGAGATCCTGAATTTCTTCGCATTCAAGGGTCATTGACCACTGAGCAAAGGCCCGTTTTTAAGGTTAGATCCCCATGAAACTTTCAAAAACATTCGATTAATTGGGGACCCATCAATGATATGAAATTCAGGATCTCTATGAATCCAGCTAAGCCCATTTTCCGATATCCCTAAAGAGGTAATAGCCGAGATGGTGCTCCTATGCGTATGTCTGTTACTTGAGTCCTCCCCTCTAAGATTACCCGTTTTGACTAAATTTCCACCAACAAGGGGTGGCTCCCTGTAAAAGGTTATTTGCCTATTTCATAAATGAATCTGTCAATTGATATCATATTAGTAGTATTTACATAATCTTTGAAGGTTGATATATTTCCCTATAATTCCAATAGACAACTTTAACTTCGCTCAAATCCTATGGATTTGGGAATATAAATTGAAGTTGTATATCTCCTATATTTACCCACTATTCAAATTAAACGAGTTTAAACCTTAATAAAATTGGTGCGCGCGATTGTGCTTTTGTAAATAATTAAACTATATTTTTTGGGCGATTCAATTAAAGAGCGTGCCACACCACAAGACGTGAGGATTTACTGTTCAATTCAATACCCTTCCGTAGAATAGTGAAAGTAATCGGCTTTCCCAACGAGGAAAAGTCTTCTAATTTTGTCGAAAATGGTCGAAATTGTAAAATTCATACAGAATTCGACCTAATGAAATATCCAGAATTCAAGATAAGTAGACAAAGGCATTTTAAATTTTGGTTCACGTTTGTTGAATTCTGGTTATTTCATTTATTCGAATTCTGTTGTAATTTTCCAATTAGACAATTTTTGTCAAAATTTGTTTTTTGTCATTTGGAAAGCCGATTTCTTTCGTTAATCTGTAAAAATGTAAAAAACACTCTCGGGAATTTTTATAAATTTCTAAAGATTAAATTAGCGTGCAGGGCGCGAGATCTATTTGACGAGACCCGAATTGAGTCAGGTTACGTGTCTACATTACATGGCAATTTATTTTGCAGAATTCAGATACAAATCACTCGATTTTCAATTCGCCCTCCCTTTAAATATTTAATTTGACCGATGTGCATTAAATGGTTGGTCTTTTCTTATAAATCTAGGTTTTTCACAAGAGCTTTTTCTCAGAACAACCACGGTGTGAATTTCATTCTCCTTATTCCTTGAATTAGGAAAGTTGTATTCTTTCCTCCTTCAAGCTTATTCCATATTTACAATTTAATAAAATATGTTTGTGGTGATTAAAGGGCGTAGACACGGACTACTTTTTCCCTGTGAGATTTCTTCTTGAACAAAATCCAACGTGGTCTTGACCTAAATTACTTGAAATTTATTTTTTTAACTCTTTTCCTATTTCTGATAACAATAGCAACCCAAATTCTATCCGGAGCTAAAGGTACTGTCATGCCTTGGATTTTATAACTAGAGTGCCTCCTGTAGTTTTTCAAGGGCAGCAGCTGCTGCTGTAGCTGTCCTGGAGAAACTGCAAGAAGCGGTTCTTCATATTAAAGCGATAATGAAGACATAGACTAATAAAGTGTTTATTTCAATAGATTATGAGCATTAAAATATGCATATACACATTAAAAAACTCATTAAAGTTAAACATTTTAAAGTGGTACTAGACCCACGTAACTAATTATTTGTAATCGATTTTGACTATTAAATTTTATATATACTGTATCAAAGCTCACCCATATTTTAAGTCTAAATCGATTAAAAAATACACAGATTAGTATTCTTTTAATTTGAAGCTAAGTTTAACTCCATTTTAATAGGATAAAGTCCCAAATAATCGAAACGTGAAATGTTTAAAATATTTTTTTCTGACACGGTTGATTCATGTTTTAATTTGTATGTATGGAAATTCAGATCGGCTTAGCGTATCAAAATCGGAACTTAGTTCAGGCATGGATTAAAACCACAAGGTTGTTTAATCCATAGTTCAGGCTTTCCACCCAAAAAGCCCCGAAATAAAAGTACAATTAGTCACCTATCCAAGCAGTATTAGGTGAAAATAGTGACCAAACTTTGTAAAATAGGAACTGGGTCTATAACCCTGACCATCGGAACAAATCACCAAGTATTGTATTCAAATTAATTATTGGAAAGAGTTCATTAGCATAATTTTGGAAAGTTTTGTGAAACTCTTGTTCGGATTATCAAGAATAGATCTAATATTGGTTTGTAAAGTTTTTTTACTGGTGGACTAGACCTATTTACACGATAAAGAATCGATAAAAATCATTTGTTGTTCGGTTGCATTATCCCTTTAAGAAAGAGCAGTTTTTGGAAAAACCAACTTCATAGAACTTTAAAAATATTCAACAACTTAAAATTGTTTCATTTTACCCTTTTAACATACCTAGAAAATATCCCTCCTTTTGTGATGTATAGGACAAAACATTCTTGAAAAAAAAACTAGCTAGAAAAGGAGTAGGCAACCCACTGAATAAGACGTGCAAAGGGGATGAAACCTCGCCGTTACTGAGCATGAGTTCATGGGCAATGACTGCATTGTTTCATCCCCCTTCGCACATCCAATTCAGTGGGTTCTAGAGCAAGAGCTAAATACAACTCCTTTGAAACTCCAACTTCTCTCTCTGGGGCCCAGCTTTGTATGTGTTACCAACTCAAGATGGGTTTGAATAAAGCTTACCCCCTCTTGACCCAAAATAAACTTTTTGTATATTTTTCTGGTTCTCATGAGTCATAAATCATAAAGTCATTGTGTGTTAGATTTCTAAAACGATTTGACCACTTTTTTTTTGCGAGCGTGTGCCAACTTGCATTTAAACAATTTGTTACATATTAAAATCGAATAATACTGAATTTAGTAGCTTAAAATTTCAATGAGACGTTTAATTTAGTTTCATCGACGGAAAAGCTATATTAATTTATGTAAGTTTTAAATTTAAATACATTATTTTATATACAAGGGTATAAGCAATAGGGAGACAGCAAACTCCCTCAATAAGGCGATGACACCTTGCTGACTTCCTACAGAGTAATTTTAGTACTTTGAGAATTATCTTTAAGAGATAATGAAGACTAATATTAATAATTTTTTATTACATTAATTAGGAGCGTTTAAATAAGCATTAAAACATTATTAAAACTTCCCAAAGGTTTTAGATCATTATTTAACCCCGCTAAGTCTATATCTCTTTTAATATTGAATAATCACGCGTGTTTTTTGAAATGGTTAAACCGCTCTTTCATTAACTCCGATTATTAATCAATATGAAAATGGTGATATGCGATATGCTTAGCAGGGTCAAACAGAAACTATGAACGAGTTTTAATATGATTTTAACGCTCCTATTGAATAGCATATTGTTCGTCTCCATTATCCCTTATCGCTGAAACTACGCGCTTTATCATTTCAAAAGTATTTTCTCAGAATTTTAGACGAGATTTTAATGTTTAAATTCATTTACTAAGTTTAGTGGAGCCAGTATAGAGGCGGAAATTCAAATCAAATTAAACGTTAGGCATAGTAATTTCTCTAATTGAACTTCTAAAAATTCGGAAAATATATATTAAGGGAGAATCAAAACCGCAACATACACTCATTTTTGATAGATTCCTTATCGTTTAAAATTGGCTTAATCCGCAATAAAATATGTTAATGTAAATATTAAGCTAAAATATTTATCCGAATCCATCGAGAGTTTTATGCTTGTACTTTTCTCTGTACCTTACTTTTGGCATTTAATATAAAAAGGATTTCCGACTAGTTTTGCATTTGGCATAGTAAAATTCTCGTGACGCGATTTTGCGCGTTAGTTTTTTTTTGTTGGTGAGAGCATATCAATATTTTTACGAATCTTGGACACGTGTCGTAAAGATTTTACTAGGCCAAAGTCAATTGATTAGACGGAAGTCCACCTTTAAATTATAAGCCAAATTTTGGCTCGATATTTTTGGCACAATACTTGGTTTTATAAAATGGGTGGAATTTCATGTGAAAAAGTAGCTTTCTACGTGAAGTTGGTGAATGTTTCATTCTATATTGATTACAAAACAGTGCTTAGCTATAACTCTCAAAATAGCACTTTTTCTCGTATTGAGTGACAAAAGTATCATATTTTTAGGGCACGTGTAGTTAATATATATATATATATATATATATATAATGCATGCGCTATTATCTTAGGAGTTATATTTTATTCATTTACAATAACTGATTTACAGTTATTCCTAGCCTTACTTAACCTAATCCATTTTAGCTGAAAATAACGTTAGGCTATAGAGAAATAGAGCATGCATATGATTTTTTCTCGTTCCTTTTTTTTTTTTTCATTGATATTTGAAAATATACTAGTTCGGAAAGTTTTCAGGCCCCACCATTTATTATAAAAAACTGTAAAATATCTGAGGACGTCCAAACTACCATGTAGCCAAAATATTTATTTATTAACCATTCCAGATACAAAAATCTAATTTGCTAATTTATAACTCAATAACATTTAAGAATTGAACTTGGAGAATTTGTATAAACGTTTGCTTAAAAACATTATATTTAATCTTCTATAGTACTGTAAACGGTTATAGTAGTTTAACAGCTACTCAGGAGTACAAATTACGAGGTCTTCAATATTATTTGACATATCTTTGTGCGCACTTCAAACTGAACATTGGGTTGAAGCTTAAGCAAATAGCTAATATAAATTCTGACTTCGTCTTAAACTTGAAAAAAGGCAACATCTTCCGTAGAAAGGGGTTCTATTTAAGGGATCTTTTTGTTAGTTTCAACGTTGGCAAAAGTATAGAAAATCCTATACTTTGAACCAACCTTGAAAAAAGGCATCATCCTGAATGCACACGGCTGATTTTTAACGGCTATTTTTCCTGTTTCTAAGTTTTTTTTTATAAAATGGCCTATTCTATCAATTTCAAAAGGTATTTGGAAAGAAGATTTAGCGGAAAAAAGGTTTAACATTCCATTTTCAACGATTTTTGGTTTGAAATATCACATCATCAAAACCGCCCTAAAACACACTTCCATCCAACGGTTTTTCCTCCAAATTAGAGCGTAACCGCCCAACTAGAAACCCTGATTCTTAGCGCTTTCTGAATATTTTAATATGCAAAAGTGTTGTATTTTTATCTTTGCTTTTCCTTTAGCGAATAGCGATGAGATTTTAAGGGTGACCAGGGAAAAACTTGAAATTTTATAGGAAAAAAAGGAAATTTTTAGGCGTATTATAGGAGAAAATCGGGCGAATATCGGAAATTGCGATATTTTTTAACCCAAAGCGAGGTTTTATAAACTTTGGCTTCTGCAGAAAAACTATCTTAAACCTAATGGACAAAATCTTTTCAACATGCTGTTAAATTACTCAACTGCTGCTTATACTCGGATTATGGCTCCTCGTAATGAACTTATATTTTAAATACTAGTTTCTTTTATAGATCGTAATACAATGGAAAAAAACCGGAAGAAAGGTGTTTTTTCCACTACAAACTACAAGGGTGTAAGTAATGAAGAACTTGCAGAATCGATGCTATTAGTTGTTGATTACAATTTGGAGAGATTATGTGAGTTTAAGGGTAAGCTTTCTAAAATATGGAATAAAGTAGTTTCAAATTTGAATGTTTCGAACACTAAAAACCAAAAGTCTAAAAGTATTAGAAATGCAGCTAAATGCTACTTTGCGAGGTACGATTTGGACTATATGGGATTTAAAACCTATTTCGATGCCTTGGTAGAAAAGATGAGACAGGATGTCCAGGATTGTTCTTCCATATTGGAAGAATTAATCACTAGAGTTTCCAACCAAGATCAATTGGTTGAAACTCACGTAGTACAATCCCCCCTGACCATACAAATGATAGAGGATCAATCGATTTTCCCAAACGCGGACCAATCGATTAATCCGACACATTTGGCGCAATCAATCTTGTCTGTCCAATTTACGATGGAAGAAAAGGCATGCGATGTTTTTGCCCCAAGTGGAGAAATAAATCCGTTCCTTTCTTCCGAAAATGAGCAGATTGATTTTGCGGTTGATGCTCTTGCTGAAAAACCAACAGATTCAACCGAAAGTCTATCACTAATCGAGTTGACGCTCATCTCGAGGACCAATCCGTTGAGTCCATCAAAGGGCACATTATGTCACTTCTCGAGAACCAACCGTTTGAGTCCATCGAAGAGCAAACCGTTAAGCCTCCCCAGGAGCAACCGATTAGGAAGGAGAAACGTCCAGATCCTCCTCCAATACAAAACCCTTTTAGCCCCAGAGCTCAGACTGGGATTAGCAAAAATATGAGAAGGACTGAACGACAAATAAAACCAAAACGAGAAGAGGGAATGATTTACCCTCCTCTAAAAAACAAAACCAGTTAAATTGTATTGTGTTTGTCTTAAGCCCGAAGACAACACGCCTTATTTTATGTGTACAGGGTGCCAAGATTGGTTTCATTTCAGATGCGCAGGTTTACGCGACAGCCCTAACACGACTAATAACGTTAAACGAAATAAACAAATTAAGTGTCCACGGTGCCAAAAATCAGTAATGAGGAGGGGCATTGAAAATGCCCACTTGAATTGCTGGGTCTCCTCTCTTATGCAAGCTTTATTAGAAATAATTGAGTTAAATATGACCAACATTTCTGATGATATTCTAGCCGAGTTTTTAAGAAAACTTTCGGAGAACTCTATGTACCCCGTGAAATCTCACGAAATTGTCCCACTCCTCCACCACGTAGATGAAATATCGAGAAATAGATTAGCATTTGACACCATGCAAGATCCCCAGGAATTGTTTTCTTACATTAGTCCCTTTTTAGGAAATAGTTTTAATTCTTTATTCGATTTCACATACTATTGTGAAGAATGCGGTAATACGCGGTTTTCTCGGGATGGAACCGTGAAGTATTTGGTTTTAGACGCTTCTAAGTCAAAAATTTCTGAATAAACCTCTGCGCCTGAAATTGAACCAAAACCAACTCGACCATGTCTTGGAAATGGTACCGATATAAACGGAGTTGATAGTCCCTGTACCGGCGAAAATAAACTAATGAAACGAATTAACAATTTAACTCACCCCCACAAAAAGTTGATTTTTTGCTGCCCAAGAACCGCTAACGAAATAAATAAAAATCGCCAGCCTTGTTTGTTAGAGCCCAAGATCGAATATTTAGGATCTCAATATGAACTAAGAAGTTGTGTAGTGCATTACGGGGAAGAAAATAAGGCTAGCCATTACGTGGCTTTCTCTAAGCTTATTTTAAATACTTGGGTGTGTTACAACGACTCAATGGTTAAAACTGTTGATGATCCTAAAATTCACGAAGACTGGGTTATGGCGTTTTATGAATTGCAGGAAAAGACCTTGGCCAATCCAAACACTTTACAAAGTTCAATTAATCACTCTGACTCAGACTCAACTGGAAATCGAGACACTAGAAATGATATGCCTATAGACATATTTAATGCTGCCCCTTTGTCTTTTTTGGTTTTAGAACCTCAAACCTCATTTCATAATAACCAGAACGTAACTACCCAAGTAATAAATACCCCAGAAAAACCAAGGCCATTGAGTCCGGGAATTGATTTTGAGAGCATTGATTCGGAAGATTCCTTAAACAATAGTAAATCAATTTCCGGGGAAAGTCTTATGTCAATGTCTGATGAAATTTGTAAAGACGTTCTACGCATTGACGCTCAGAAAGAGATCAGCCATAAGGTTCCCCAGAAAGTAAAATTTTCAATTTCAAATGACGTTTGGCTTAAAATGAGTAGTGGTCGCTTATCAGCCAAAACTCTAGATTATAGTCATTATAAAGTACCTTTAGACATAATTCTTAAAGAACAGAATCCGCACTGCATGTGGAACGTTCTTAATCATTACGCACCAGACAATAGCATCCTTAGCGATTTACTTTTTACCTGCAATTTATACTGCTCTAGGAGTAAGGCTACGCCAAGACCTTGCCTGGCTGTATGCAAAATTCAAATTTTCAAAGATTTTGAAGTGGTTATTACTAATAAAGGTAACCCTGAACATGATCCCCAGAGTATTGCTTGCCGTCAGATTCATGGCGCAAACAGAAAAGCTTTACACGAGCATTTTTTGGCTAATCCAAGGATAAAACCCTTGGATGTTCTTTGGGATCTTGATTCAAAAGCTTCACCGAATGACATTGCTAGGCGGAACTTAATAGAGTCTACTCTTAGAACAGGTACGATGCAACAAATAAAGCATGAAGCATACCAAAAGCAATTGGAATCTAAAAATTTATGTGAGTCTCTAGATTTGCTCGGAAAACACACCGAATATGGTTCTTACGTTCAGGAAATAGGAAGTAAGCCTCGTTCCGTTCATTTGTACAGCAGAGCCTCGGTTAATTACGCTAGAAATCATGCTAGGCGCGACATTTGGTTTTGGGACGGAACGGGATCGGTAGCGGCTACTGAAAATTCAAAAAGTTTCTGTACTATCCGATAGTCATGAGGTGCCCCGAAATTGATAAGAAATCTATTCCTTCGCCTATAGCGGAGCTAATAACCGAAGACCAGAGCGCGCGTACTTTAACCAAATTTCTTTTTAGCTTCCTTCAAGCGCAAAAAGGGCTAGCAGGGAAACCCAGTATTACATACCCTGCTGTTATTTCTAGTGACCGAAGTCTCGTTCTAATAACCGCGGCTCTGAGGGTGTGCAACGGAATGAGTTTAAAACAGTACTTAGATGTTTGTCAGAAAATTTTAGAGGGCAGAGCTAATGGGGATGAATTACAAATTACAGTTATTCAATGCGGAATTTGCCATATGATGAAAGACGCTAGTAGGCTCATGAAAAGGTTTTATAGCACTTCAGCTCGTAAGCATAAGTTAGGCATGTATATGATTAGCGTATTATTAAACAGCTCATTGTTAGAAGATTTAAAGCATAGAATTTACTCTACGGCTATCGTGCTTCTCTCAGGGTAGGAAACTGAGCTGCTTGAAACGAACTTCCAAAATATATCTGACTGGGCGGATAAATTGACAATCAGTGGAGTAATCAGTAGTTTAGACCAAAGTATTACCGGTACTACTGTGTGCCCACCTTATAGCCCGACAACCGGAACTAGTTTTAACGAAGAAGAAAATTTATTCGGGGGTGATGGTAATAGATTTTTCAAAGACCTTGCCGATGGAATTATCGAGCGTGCAAAGGCGGATATAGCTTCCCACGTTTCAAGTAGTACATCTCAGTCTAAAAATGAGTATCTCAGCCCCGAACTTTTAGCATATTTTAAAAAAAATTACCTTCCCACAACACCTTTATGGACCAAGCTGCTACAGGGGGATTTAAGCAGGCATTTTAAGGCTCACTCTAAATTGGTCCCAGAGTCTTACCAGCCTAGGACCCATTTCAAAGATGGATTGGTTAACTTTCTTGATCATGAGGCACCGACTCAAGGTCACATTGAGGGTTTCAATAGAATTGTTAAGGAGCGAGGCCTAATCGATACAAAATCGCGATTAGATGAAACAGTTAAAAAGTTGTATAGATTTAACCAAAATTTGTTCAGGCGAGCGTTAATTAATGCTCATAGTCACATCCCAAATCAAAATAGGCGCGATAATTTTAAAGAAATTGCCGAGATTTTCAAAAAAACTAAACCTGAAGTTAGGGAAGACGCGTCCAACAGAACGAAAGGGCTTTATCAACAACCTCCATCTAAGAAATTAAAATTAAGTCCCGAAAAAACGCCAAAGTCAAAGGACAAAATCAAAAGGAAACGCGACCTTTTCCAACAGAACTATCGAAAACAATATGTAAGGTGTAGTAGTAGGTATAATCAAACTAATAATTTTGAAAAATCAGATAGGGATAAGAGGAAAATTTGGCTTGGAGTTTAATTAGAATAATTGAGAATTATTTAAACAACTTTGACCGTTTTTGAGCCGAGTTATATGGCTTTTTATGTACCCCCTGATATTTATATGGTATATAATATGTGAGAAAACTAGTTTTTTCCTAATTTTCATAATTTTATTTCCTAATGAAGGAAAGACATGTTTTTAACGAGACCTACCTCATTCGAAAGAGGAGTTTAATTAGAATAATTGAGAATTATTTAAAAAACTTTGACCGTTTTTGAGCCGAGTTATATGGCTTTTTATGCACCCCCTTGAGAAATATACAGTATATGTGAAAAAGCCAGTTTGAATTTTGACGCTTTATTCGTCATTAAGGCGCCATCTATTGTGAGGCGATTACGTAAAATTTTGCTAATTTTAGTTTAAATGCTTTTTTCTACAAATATTTTTGTAGTTAAAATATTAAAAATAATGAATATTATCATAAATGATTTCAGTTACCCCTAATTTTAACGTTTTTACCGTAAAATTCGTCGAAAACTAAATCTTGATAGGTAGGTCTGAAAATGGTTTTAGGCCATATCTCGAGTCGCGAGTCTGGCAGAATCTGGGAAATATTTTGGGCCGATTCCTCTGGCCAAATGGACGACCGATTCTGCCAAATTGACGACGATTTCCTAAAGAGCCTAAATTACAACGTGGGCCTCGTGGCTCCACCCCGGATCCGGATGATGCCTATTTACGCCAGGGCTCTTCACGAAAAATAGTTCCCTATCACGTGATAGTGACGTTTTTTAAAAATGTCTTCCCCCCCTTATTGGTCTTTTGCACCCCCTTTGGGCTCCCTTTAAGAGGTTCTGCTTTTAGAGGGAGGAGGGGAGAGAACTATACCCCCTAGAAGTTTTGATTTTAGAGGTTTTGCCACTTTTATAGTTCGTAAGAGCTAAACCTATAAAATAGTTAGAGCTTGTGTATGGGGCGCCAAACCGGCAAAAAATGAAAGAAATTTCTATAAAAGTATGAAAAACGTCTATAAAAGTATAAAAAACTTCTATAAAAGTATGAAAAACTTCTATAAAAATATTAAAAACTTCTATAAAAGTAACAAAATTTTCTATAAAAGTATTAAACTTCTATAAAAGTATTAAACTTCTATAAAAGTATTAAACTTCTATAAAAGTATTAAACTTCTATAAAAGTATTAAACTTCTATAAAAGTATTAAACTTCTATAAAAGTATTAAACTTCTATAAAAGTATTAAACTTCTATAAAAGTATTAAACTTCTATAAAAGTATTAAACTTCTATAAAAGTATTAAACTTCTATAAAAGTATTAAACTTCTATAAAAGTATTAAACTTCTATAAAAGTATTAAACTTCTATAAAAGTATTAAACTTCTATAAAAGTATTAAACTTCCATAAAAGTATCAAAAAGTCTATAAAAGTATCAAAAACTTCTATAAAAGTATCAAAAACTTCTATAAAAGTATCAAAAACGTCTATAAAAGTATGAAAAACTTCTATAAAAGTATGAAAAACGTCTATAAAAGTATCAGAAATGTCTATAAAAGCATAGACACCTTGGACACGCGCCGTGCAGCTATCTCTGCCTTCCACTGTTGTTCGCCAGATCTTTCAAATTGTTTGAGATCTTGGTGGTACAGTTCGCTGGCGCTTCTAGCGGTCGTCAAGCGAATTATCGTAGCTGCGCAGGCGCGTTAGTTGTAGAGATGGTGGGAAGACCCACGGACCGTTTTCCCCCCTCCGTCAAAGTAGTATACCACGTGATCAGCGTAATTTCTCGGTATTTTCGGAGATTTTCTCAGCAGGGGGTGCCAATTTGCAATAAAATTTCGATTCTAGGTAGATAGCCGTGTTTCCACAACAGTTTGCAGCGCGTACAAACCTACCCTATCCTTACGAATTGTTTATTTATAGGGATATTGAGGGCCTCGGTTTACGCGGGCTGACAATCACGTTTGGTGACCAATTGCTGGTTCACTCTTTGTAGTTCACCTTAAATTGGCAACGTGAGAATCGGTGTGTGGAAGGAGAAAAAAGGGGGCTTTTTTCGTCCTGTATCTAAAATGTCCATGGAAGAGTGTACCACCTATACGTACTAGTACCGCCTCTATCGGCTAAAACAGTAACTAATGACTTAAGGAGCACGTCGCGTGTCCAGGGTGAAACCCTTTCTTGGTCTATGATAAAAGTATGAAAAACCTATACCACCGAACCAGTCTCAGCCAGACTGCTGTTCCCGCACGGGAGGTGGTGACGCTGTCACCCTCTCTTCTCTTTCCCTCATTCATTTTTCCCTCTATCTTTTCTTGGATCAGGCTTGCCGAACTTCTTTTCGTATCCCTATGTGAGTAGCGTTGTTACTCTACACTACTGTAGAAACAACCCGGTTGTGGTAGTCTAACAGTAGACAGGGCCAACGCGGCCGTGAATCCCAGTGATAATAATTTAAATCTAGCTCCCCATCTCTCCTCTCGTTGCTCGGAGAGCGCTAGATCGCTGGAACTATGTTCGGTCAACAGATAAAACTGATATTTTTTAAATTGGTTAAATTTTTTAATCTAACTGCGAGAAAAAGATATCCGTTAACCGCTTATCCGAAGGAAAGTTATTTACATAAGTTTTACATAAGCCTTTTATCTACCAGCCAGTGAAAGTAATAAAAATCACAAAAGAACAACAGCAACTCCCCATAAGAGTCTGGGTCCACGTAATGTTAAAAATTTTCGTCTCTTTTATGATAAATTCGTATTATATTATTAAAATAGGGTAGTTGGGGGATAATTTAAAGCTAAAATTCGAGCTCACAACTGTAAATTTTGGGAATTACAACGAATGGAAAGTTTCTTCCATAATGTAAAGAATAGGAAGAATCTATGACTTCCGTGCCGGATATGAAAGCCTTCCCCCACACGAAAATCTTGAACGGTTATTATTTTAGATTCATAATTATGTTAGGAAAATATTAGGAAAGAATTATTTTGTAACTGCCACGGGTATAGTGCTGGCGGCAAAATGAAATTCGTATATTTTTGGTATACTATGCCTCGAAATCCTCGAAAACGCCTGTAGAAGTGTTCCACTTGTCAAGCATTCATGCAGTAGGCTTTTGCTAGCTTTACAGGGGCCGTGCAAAGACTATATAGCTTACTTGAATAGTCTTTGGTGTATAAGAAACTTGAAAAATAAATAGAGAAATCATACCAATTAGAAGATACTGGAGTAGTATCTTTAATTTTTATTTCATATTAAACAAAACACACTTGTATAAAACGGACAAATTATTCATTTAACGCTAAGGTTTTCTACGTTTAACGTATGTCTGGTAGTTCAAGCTCAGTGGCATCTTCACACACTACACGCAATTTTGACTGGTACCAACTGCCTCGATCTTCATGGCGACGATAACCAAGATACCAGATTACGCTGCTAACGTGAACACAAGTACCTATCGTCAAACTACCACCTTTGCAATTGCAATACCAGCCTTTAATTGCATTTGCACCTGTCCCGTTCGGTACATAACGAATTAGAGCTTGGTGAACAGCTGAGGTGGAAAATTGACCAGGCACGCGTATTCGAATTAAGTCATGTTCAACTTTGGACACTTCGACGCTGAAAGAGCCGGATTTCTCTATAGTCAACGCCACATAAGATTCAGCGCGTTTCGTTTTAAAGTCGCTCATTACCACCTCACGTACATCACTTTCACGAAGTACAGGGAAGTCTTGAAATTCACTATCCTCAATTCGTTGCCATTTAGACGGTTTGCGAAGCAGATTATCGCGCTCAACTACTTCCTTAATTTTAAAGACGTCTTTAATATTTTTTGCCAGCCAGGTTGGCGAAAAATAATTAAACCTGCTTTTATAAACATTAAAAAAATTGTAATATCTGGTTTGAACCATGATCTTAAGAACTTTCCTTATCAATAACATCAATGTGAGAGTCACTTGGAATTTGGAGATGGCTCCAAATACATGTTACGCGTGCAATCGGAAAGTTACCAATAGTACAAGTAGAGGTATAGGCACTCACGTAAAGGCTGGCTTTGCTCGTTTTCTTCGTTTTAGTAAAGGGTTATTACCACTTGTAATTAATAGCAAAACAACGAAGATTTGTTTAAAGTGCTCGGGTCTGTCACGAAAGTTTCAAACGTTCTTAAATGGTAGCAAATCGTCCTTCAGTAGTGATCATGGCTCTTCAACGTCATCGTCTTCACCACAAAAACGAAGACAAATGACGCAAGTATCTAATCCATCAACGTCAACAGTACCTGAGCCATCAACGTCCACAGTACCTGAACCAACAAAGTCCACAGTATCTAATCCATCACCGTCACCAATACCTCAGCCATCAACGTCGCAATTACCACGAAAGCGTACGTCATCAAACACTATTGCCATAAAGCACAGTTGTGTTCGGCCCCTGTCAAAGACTTGCTTCATTTGCGGTGTTAGTACACGAACCAGGGTAAAAGCCGAAGTGAGAACAAGTATATTTGTGGAAAGAGCCATATTTATTCATCGGGACAACCGAATGTGCTCCACGCATCTCGTTAACGGAGAGCTTCCCACCGAAATAATTGCTGGAATTCAGGTTTCCGCTAGATCAACTATTATGACTGCCACGGACATTGAGCAACTATTACAGGACCTCAGGGAATGTGTTAACGACCTACGGACGCCGAGCTTTGACAACTTCATACAAAGTGATGAAGACTGTAAAGTATTAACTTCATTGTCCCTGCACGAGTTCCTAGAGTTGCATTCGACTATTGAGGACATTATTCGTACCATCAGATGCTGTTCGTCGAAGACAGCTCTAGCAGTATTATTGGTGAAATTACGATTGGGTATCTCCAATAAGGTGTTATCAACTTTATTTCATTTAACTGAAAGATCGGTATCAAACACGGTAAAAGCGGTTATTATGGCTTTATCGGAGCATTTCGTGCCACATCATTTTGGCCTGCAACACTTATCACGTGACAATCTGATAACAAACCATCAATCTGGAGCAGCAGTAAAACTCTTTGCTAACAACAAGCCTAATTGTCTTATTACCATTGTAGATGGCACCTATATCAAGGTTGGAAGATCCAAGGACTATACCGTTCTTCACAAATCCTTCTGTGTGCACAAAGGCCAGCATATCCTCAAGCCAATGTTAATGGTAACAACTACGGGTTACATAATAGATATAATCGGACCCTACTTTGCTAATGGCCGCAATAACGACGCGCGCATTTTAAACCATTCTATCAAAAAGAGAGAAGAACTCCAGTCTTTCTTTCAAGTTGGTGACGTTGTACTGGCAGACCGCGGTTTTCGAGACTCCAACAGCGTACTGACAGAACTGGGTGTGGATTTACAAATGCCTTCGTTCTTGTCTAAAGGCGAGAAGCAAGTAAACACGCAAGAAGTTAATCGTTCCCGACAAGTAACGTACCTCAGGTGGCCGGTTGAAGTTAGGAATGGGCATTTGCAGACGGTGTATCGTTTTTTTCAAAACCGTATACCTGTGCATATGTTACCATTAGTTCCGGAACTTCTTCAAATTGCTGCTGCGCTGTTGAACGCCTACCACCCGGAGTTACATCTTAAAGGTTCCTGGGAAGACTCCGTCGAAAAAATGCTGGCAGTCTCTACGAAAGAAAATCCTCTTAAGGAAGTAGTTGAGCGCGATAATCTGCTTCGCAAACCGTCTAAATGGCAACGAATTGAGGATAGTGAATTTCAAGACTTCCCTGTACTTCGTGAAAGTGATGTACGTGAGGTGGTAATGAGCGACTTTAAAACGAAACGCGCTGAATCTTATGTGGCGTTGACTATAGAGAAATCCGGCTCTTTCAGCGTCGAAGTGTCCAAAGTTGAACATGACTTAATTCGTATACGCGTGCCTGGTCAATTTTCCACCTCAGCTGTTCACCAAGCTCTAATTCGTTATGTACCGAACGGGACAGGTGCAAATGCCATTAAAGGCTGGTATTGCAATTGCAAAGGTGGTAGTTTGACGATAGGTACTTGTGTTCACGTTAGCAGCGTAATCTGGTATCTTGGTTATCGTCGCCATGAAGATCGAGGCAGTTGGTACCAGTCAAAATTGCGTGTAGTGTGTGAAGATGCCACTGAGCTTGAACTACCAGACATACGTTAAACGTAGAAAACCTTAGCGTTAAATGAATAATTTGTCCGTTTTATACAAGTGTGTTTTGTTTAATATGAAATAAAAATTAAAGATACTACTCCAGTATCTTCTAATTGGTATGATTTCTCTATTTATTTTTCGAGTTTCTTATACACCAAAGACTATTCAAGTAAGCTATATAGTCTTTGCACGGCCCCTGTAAAGCTAGCAAAAGCCTACTGCATGAATGCTTGACAAGTGGAACACTTCTACAGGCGTTTTCGAGGATTTCGAGGCATAGTAGACCAAAAATATACGAATTTCATTTTGCCGCCAGCACTATACCCGTGGCAGTTACAAAATAATTCTTTCCTAATATTTTCCTAACATAATTATGAATCTAAAATAATAACCGTTCAAGATTTTCGTGTGGGGGAAGGCTTTCATATCCGGCACGGAAGTCATAGATTCTTCCTATTCTTTACATTATGGAAGAAACCTTCCATTCGTTGTAATTCCCAAAATTTACAGTTGTGAGCTCGAATTTTAGCTTTAAATTATCCCCCAACTACCCTATTTTAATAATATAATACGAATTTATCATAAAAGAGACGAAAATTTTTAACATTACGTGGACCCAGACTCTTATGGGGAGTTGCTGTTGTTCTTTTTCATAATTATAATAATTTCCCAATATTAATATGCAACCTCGTCATCTTTTCCTCATTTCACTAGTTTTACCTAAACTTGAACCTTAACTAATGCCGAATAACGAATATAGCCCTAAATTCATATTGAGACGGTCGATTTAGTTTAGAACCTCTTTATTAGTCAAAATGTACAAGACAAGATGGCGGCAGGTATTGACGACTCGGGTCTAGCCGTTCAGTTGGCAGCTGAGGGCTAGGAATGTGGTCGCGGGCGGTTCTGTTAGTGGTCATGGACTTGGTCGGCGGTGGCATAGTTCGCCGACGTAGTCTGGGTCAGTTAGCGGTTCATGGACGTGGTCGGCGGCGGCGTAGTTCGTCGACGTGGTCAGTCAGCGGTTCATAGACGTGGTCGGCGGCGGCGTAGTTCGTCGACGTGATCGGGGTCAGTTAGCGGTTCGTGGTCGGCGGCGGCGTAGTTCGTCGACGTGGTCGGGGTCAGTCAGCGGTTCATAGACGTGGTCGACGTGGACGGGGTCAGTCAGCGGTTCATAGACGTGGTCGGGGTCAGTCAAGACGGCAAGCGGTCGGTGGACATGGTCAGGGCGGCGGTACAGTTTGGGAAGCGGTCGGTGGACATGGTCAGGGCGGCCATCGGGGCTACGGTGGGTCTAGCATCGTGGACGGCGTCGAGATTATCTGCTGGTCTGGTCTGGAGCTAGTCTTCGGTCTGGAGCACTGGAACGAGTGGGTCGTTTCGGAGTTAGCAGCCCCCTTTTATAGTAGGCTGCTCGGCGCTGATTGGCTCTCAGCAACCCTAGGCCACAGTTGGCAGCTGTTGTGGGGGGTCTTAATGCGTAGGGGAGAGTTCCTGAGGGGTTTGCGGCTATGGTCATGACAATATTACAAATAAATAAATAAAAGCTTTATTATCTTCAGTATTCACTGACTTACAAGAGAGTCCGTTTAATTGAAATTATCATATTTTTCATAATGTTTTTTTTAAGTTTTTTATCAATTTGAGAGATTGTTGCATTTTCAAAGCGGGATCAAGTGAATTCCAAAGTCTTACTCCCGTGGTTCTTACGCTTTTATTACTGAACGAGTTTGTTTTATTCAGAGAATTAAAATTTATCAATTTGGTCCTAGTATTATGAGAATGTTTGAGCTAGAGCCAATTCAAATATCTCCAGAATATATTTTGGACATTGTGTGTGTAAAAATTTATGCGTGAAAATTAATAGTTGAAAATTAGTACTTTGCTTTAGGTTCATCCAACCAAGTTTATCTCTCGCTTCTGTAGCGGAAGATCTAGCCGGTTTTTTCTAAGATAGCTCTGGCACTATTATTTTGTAGTGTTTGGAGCTTCTTGAGTTCGGAGGCTGATGCGTTACCATAAAACAAATCGGCATAGTCAAAAACCGATTGAATTAATGCGTTGTATAGCATACACTGCTTTGTTGATTCAAATTTTACATAAATGGTCTAATAAGCCAGAGTTTTTTGTTAGATTTTTGTAAACATATAATCGATATGTATAGTCCATTTGATTGATTCGTCAAAGTATAATCCTAAATTTTTGAACCTCGCCACCCTATTCATTTTACGGCTTTAAAAAAATATTTTGTTTCCCTCCATGTAGGTCAATAGTTCATTTTTTAAGTCCTTTAGTTCATGTACAAGGGTTATTTGCGTAGCATACAGTCAGATTAGTTCTACCCAAGGTGCAGCGGGAAAATGATAATTTAGCGGCACTTTGGGTGATATTAAAACAAAGGTGATAAAAAAGGTTAGGAATATGTCACAGAAAACCATTACCCGTTGACTTGATTTTTCATGATTCCGATTAAATTTGCATCCAGTAATTAAGCAGTAATGTTCAATAGAAGCCATTCCCTAAAGGAGATGTTCGCGGGCTGCACATAGAAGCGTTTACACGAAACCGTTTAAACCTCTTCTAAATAGTAGAGACCTCTCACTTTAAGCGTTAATTAAACTAATTAAATTAAGAAATAGAGCTTCGCCCTTAAAAAAGGTGCATTTATAGGCAGAAATTGAAAATCCAAACCCACAAAGGGACAGACATTAAATGCAAACCCGTAAAACATGTCGTTTATATTCGGCTTATCGAAACTTTCAACTGTGTAGAAGTCACTCTATAGTAGAATCAACACTTGAAAAGGGTACAATTTTACAGATATAGTGGTGGCGTAAAAATTTAACCTTTCCCAGGGTGGATTCTACTATAGAATGATTTCTACACAGTTTTAAGGTTTCTGTAAGCCGAATTTATACGGGGTTGAATTTTGCCTATAATATATACTCACCATTTCAGAATTTTTTAATTTCTCTCAAAAAAGAGAAAAAAAGGCAAATTTAAATCTCTCTTTTACGTTAATAAGCTATAATATTTTTGAGTGAAATATTTTATAGGCGCTGACGTTAATAAGGTATAATATTTTTGAGTGAAATAATTTATAGGCGCTCTGTCCGCGTATCTCCTTTTAATAAAATTCTCGCAGTTGTCGATTTCGGTATACTTTGATACTTATTCCTAACGTTACATAACTCCAAAGGCGCGTTGCAGGAAAAGTATTTTCTTCTATCTTGAAAATTTTGGTTTTCTACGAGTTATTGTTTTACTTACAGTATCGTAATATTTGGTTGCTCGTACTCCCGGTCCATGACGAGTATGTTGAAACACTCCTTGGCCGAGAAAAACTCTGGCGCCTTTTTCTTCAGGCATCATTCTTCTTATTTCTTCCTTTCGCTTCATGAGAAGGCTTATTTTGATGTCTTTAGGGCCCTTTACGACCGCGGCTGCTCTGTCTTTGTCGGTGTAAGTATCATCCCATCTGTAAATTTAAAATTTATCAAAGAAAGAGCGAATATTGGACACCTATCATAATAAATATAGATGAATTATGCAAAAAAATAGGTTGCTTCGCGTGCTTAAAAAAAGTACTTTCCTAATTGTTTCGGGTCAAAATTGAAACCGGTGAAGGGACGAAAATAAAATTGCCAATGAAAGAAATATGAAAGTCACAAACTAAGATATTAGAAAGTTAAAGCTAAAGAAATTATACGAATAAAAATTATACCAAAAAATTTCGTATAAATTTGGTAGATTGAAAATTTAAATTATGCAGAATTCATTCAATAGTAGTTTCTACCCAATAAAGGGAAACTTTTACGACACTACTATACCACGTTACTCTTTTCAAGGGTGGATTATATTATAGAATAACTTCTTTATTGTTAAAAATAAATAAATAAATAAATAAATACAAACATACGCAGATTCCATCTTTGCAAGCCAAAGATTTGATTGCGTTATAATAATTTAATGACCAAATAAAAGAGCACTATCCATAAATTCCTTCATGAAATTTTTACGAAAACTTGTTGTTTAGAAAACAAAATATTTTTTAATCACCGAAATTTAACTTTATAAAGCGAATTGCCGATTTTTATTTGTATTTTTATGTCATATTCATTACGTTACAATGTTTCAGCTGCAGTTTTAAAGTATTTGCTAGATTTAATTTATAAAAGGGATACTAGCCTCTGGAATCAATTTATTTTATGCATTTTGGACTGGTAAAACAAGACGAAAAATATTACAATTTCCCAAAGTCTTAAATGATATTTGTGGCTAATTATTGAAATGACGAAATTAGTCTCAAAGAAAATTAAGAATATTTTTTTTAAAACGAGTCAATTTCTTGAAGAGCGTGTGAACCGAAAGAGATGTTTGTAAGAAATAGATGAAGATATTCAAATACCCACTAAATAACAATAGTCATTGACTAATTAGTTCCCGGGGAGTTCAGAAAAGTACTTAAACAAATTTACGACAAGCAAATGTGAAATTATCAAAACTCTCTATTAAAATCCCATATTCTTCCAACCCATGTTACGACAAGCAGATATGTGAAATTGTCAAAATTCTGTATTAAAATCCCATAGAGTTCCAACTTAACCCAAACGTAACCTAAACAAACCAAACCCGTCCCAGCCTATCCCAAGCCTATGAGTTTCTTCTGCTGGTCATAGATTAAAACGGTTGTACCCCGATTTGACCAAAGCATTTGGCCCAATTCCCATTTTGCCCAATCTCAAATGGCTCAATCCAAACTATCCCAATTCATTTAGCATACACCCAATCGTTCCAATTTGATAATTTTTTCAAGGAAAGTCATTTTCAATGCTTATTTTTATTCAGTTTCCAAAAAATACATAATTTAATTTTAGTATTATTTAAATATCATAACCCTAACCAAACTGAGCCTAACTGAACCGAACCCAACCAAACGGAATCCAACCAAACCTTATCTAAACTAACCTAACCCAACCAAAACTAACCTGACCGAACCCAATTTTCTCGCGAACTACCGGGATTATTTGTCCTCTAGACGATTGAATGTATTCGATTTCCATTTTTTCAAATGAATAAAATTATAAAACGCTTAAATTATCGTTTAATGTAATCTATTTAGAATTAAAAAATGCAACAGGAATATTTTGGTTCAAAGGGGAATTGGCAAATACGTTTTGGGTGAAATGGGAAGCGGAATTTTTGGTCAGAGCGAATTGGGAATCCATATTTGGCCAATGAATCCCCCATTGGGCCAACGTTTTTGGACTAAAGGGGAACAAACCGTTTAAACTCCCCAGTTCCTTATTAGTCCATATCCATTGTTATTTAGTGATGGGTCTGAATATCGTCATTTTCCCGAAATAACGCACCCACAAGAGTTAGTTCTGTTCACGGGCCAATTTTATATGATATAATAAGGGCATCGGCAACTAACTTATCTCGGGAAGTGTTCCATTCTAAAATTTCTTAGAAACAGATTTAAGCTAAGCGAGAGTATAGTTTGCAACTTTGATAATTAATTGAAAATTACCGCGAAACCTTTCGCGAGTTTTGATACTTTTTATGCTTTTTACAAGAGTTTAAATCATTCAAAAATAACTTATGTTATACTTTTGAGTTTTATAATATTAAAATACGCATTGTAATAAAATTTTTGATGATGCAAATTTTTTAAAATGCATGATTTTATGTTTTACTTTTCAATTTTAAAATATAATGTGTATTTAGCCTGCCTCCTGTATAGGTTAATGTAGCTTGCGTTTTAGGCGATTATATATCCCACAAAGGCTTAATAGTCAATTATGATATCCTGACTCTGAGATCTAATCCTTTAAATTTATTTTAATTCTTACACTATGACTCTTAAACCACTCCTATTTCTGAATTTTTTCATATGCCAATACTAGTTTGTCTAGGGTTTAATTTAAACTTTGTATTTTGGCTGTATCTCTTATCAATTCGGTCGAATGGGATTCGATCCAATGGGATAACACCATTTTGCTCAGCAAACCGTAAATCACTCTTACCGTGGTAATCTACCTCGTAAATTACCGATTTAGAACTATATCCTAGCCCAATATTTATTTTATGGCTTTGGTCACGTGGCACCCAAATTATTCCCACGATCGTCTTTTTGGTATTATATTTTCCTGATTTTTCAGGTACAATTAACCGATTTTTATCCTGGAAGGGTTTTATTATACTCAATCGTCTATCATTCGCGGCTTACTTACTGCAAGAAATCGTTATATTGGTCTACACCGGAAATTTAAGTGGCGGGATCGAGCCTAAAGTTATTTATTTCGTAAGTAAACGTACACTTATAGATAATTTTGATAGATTACATCACTGCCTTCTCTAATACTATGCCTCGAACTACCAGTTACTACGGGTTTTTTTGACATATTCAATTTGAAATAGATGTCACTTTCTTGGAGAAATCTGTGTGGGATTACGTAATGAATAGCCGATCGAGGGTCTCGCGTCGCCAACCGCCAATTACACGTGGCTCTATCAAAGAAAGATCGTAGAGCCCCTGACGACATCTATATTATTATATAGAGACCTTGGTTTAAATTTAGGATTTGATTGAGAAAAAATTACAAATTTTCTCCAATTGAATGAGCGACTACGTTTCAAAAACTATGCGCTTCGCAAGGTTAAAAAAAATTGCACGTAAAAAACCCACTTTCGTTAGCGTGTGAGAATGTAATTACGAGTTTGTGATGAAAGGTTAACTTTTAAATAGCTTATATTTAATAAATAAATCAAACCGTTTTTAGTAAACTGGGTTCGTACAAGACCTGGAAAAGTCAGGGAATTTAAAAATGAGCACAACTGCTCCGATTGGTACGTGTCAAGGAACTGTTTACGATAGGTTGACCAATTAATTGTAACGTTATGTTTTTAAACTGAAAATATTTTCCTAGTTATTCATTTTATCTATATTCCGAGTAAACTATCAACCCGTGATTGATAAACTATGTCAAATAAAAGATGTTGAATTGCGAAGAGCTCGCTCGTAAGAATAAAATTAAAAAATATTAAAATAGGTCAGGGAAAACCTGAAAAAGTCAGGGAAATTAACTTCCAAAATTTTGTTTGAACCTTGGTTAAAAAGTATTAACGCGCGTTTGAAGAGGGTAAAGACAACTTCAGTTATCTCAAATCCTATCAAAACTAAATAAATCCTATCAAAACTAAATAAAATAACAAAAGTCTAGTCGTTTTACCCCATTTTATTAATTTATTCATCGGCGTCAACACGTATAGTAGTAGAATATCCAGACGCGCTTTCAAATAGTTCGTGTACGCGATCGCCGAAGCCCATGAGAAAATAAATAGCTTTTCGACGCTCTGCCAGGTCTGATACTCAGTGACACCCTAAAACGTTGTTGAAAAACTGATCAACCGTTTTTGAAAAAGTCAAAACAAGAAACCATTGTTCGTACACAACCTGGAAACCCTGGAAAAATCAAAGGAATTTAAAAACGGGCCTAAAAGGTCAATGAAAACGATGAATTGTAACAATTACTAAGAATATTAGTTACTATTATAATCGTAACTTCTACCTCAATGTGCCAATATATAGTTTACAAAATGAAAAAAGACACGCATTGAAAATGGTCAGGGAATTTAATGGAAAAACCTGGAAAGTCAGGGAATTTTATTTCGAAACCATGGTGACTTTTTTGCGTCTAAAAAGTTACCAAAAATAATAAATTTACGCCACATTCTTCCCAGTCTGTAGCAAATATTTACGCGGGAAAAGAAAAAGAGCGGACCATAATTTCTCGAGTTGCTGAAAGGACAACTTTAATTAGCTCCTTGGAAAAAGATCCAAATTTATTTGTAACGGGTTGGCTACTACCATGGAGCTCATGAAAGATGGCCGTGGGAGAAGTGAAGTAGTCGCGTTTATGTAGAATAAAATGAAATTTCGTTGCAAAAATGCCAACAGTAACCTAATATTCAACCATTTTTTGAATTTTGTGACGCTTTAGATGAGAAAGACCAGAAAAAATTACAACGTTCAGAAAAAGGTGCTGATAGTGAGAAATTTTGGAAATAATAAATTTTAGTGACTGAAGTTCAAAAAAGTTGGTATTAGTGGCGGAAGTGGCTCAGTACCAAGTCTGCTGTCTAAGATAGACCGTAGGCCTTCAGACTCCAAATGTAGAGTTTTTAAACCAAGTTTTAGCTTGCCAATTATCCTTAAATATATCAGGAGTAATAATAGAGCTACCTTTAGTTAAATCCAGCACATTCAGGTTTACGACCCATAGGCGCGATGCTAGAAAGGAGGGAGGGTACGTCCTCATTCTCTTTGAATAGAGCTCGGAGTTGGATAATAAATAACTTGATAACTAGGCTTTTTTCTGATATTTTAGTCTCGGATAAATTTTTTGTTAATATAAAACCACAAATTATACAAATAGACGCGTATCAAATGGATTCGAATTATATTTTGATATTGGTTATTAAACAAATTAAGCGTTTATTCGAACCGATACCGCGAAGATAAAAATATGATGTTTCTCGAAATCCGCGTAGAATGAAATATAATCATATTTTAATGGCTTTCAAAAAAAGAATAGACTAAATTACATTTTGGGTAAAATCTGCGAAGAAACTCGAGTTTAAAATTGTTCTTGCATTCGAATACGTTAACTCGAATAAGAAATATAGATTTTTCGCAAACCGATAATATCCGAATGACATTCACGATGCTCTTATTCAATTAACAAAAATTATACGAATTGCTAGCTTTAAGATCTCTTTCTTTCTGGAAAATTTTATTTAGTAATTCCTAAACTTTTCTAATTTTTTTTTTCTATATAACCTCACAGAAATACTATGGATTACAGTAAAAGCAGACAAGAATCACGTTATAAGTCAGAATGAATCGATGAATGGACAATGAATAACATTTCTGCTCATCAGAGAAATTTTACTCAATTTCATTATTTTTTTTTAAAAGACTTGATACTATATGGATTTAAAAGCATTAGTTTATTTAAAAAACTAAAATTTACATATGGGAGCTTTCGGACCGTGGTCCTTCTTCAGCCACTAAATTCATTACTCAAGTTCAACAAGAAAAGATGAAAAAACAAAAAGGGCTTTTAAATAAAATATAAATTTTGTATTTTTGAAATTAAGTTTATTTTAAATTTATTTTCATATTCAGAAACTTATTTTGTAAAGTATTCGATTTTATTATAATTACAAGGAACAGATACCGGTTAAGCGCTTATCAGAATGGAAGTTACATAAACGTTTATAGAGATCGGGTTTCCACAAAATAATTCACAAATTAATCAGTTAATCATAAAAATAGAATCGGAAAATTGTTCGCGATTACATTGGATTTATCATAGACATCCCGTGGATAATTTCCTACTATGATAAAATAATCAGAAATTCCTTGTCCAAACCCCGATCTCTAAACGTTTGTGTTTGTCTTTTAATTCAATTCAATTAAGTTTATTCAAATTTAAGTTAGTTTAGTACAAGTCACCAAGCGACTTCTATTATACATCAAGTAACAATATTATTAACAATTAATTGCCAAGGAGAAAAGGAAAAAAGAAAATGATAGTTTTTTAACATTTAAATTTTCAAAATTTAGCAGAAATCGTTTTATTTCTTTTTTTTAAGTATTAGCTGAGAGGTAATATTTCGTGAGGTTTTACATTTTGGGAGTAATAGTCTGGGAATTTGTCTAGTAATATAGTAGTATAATATCAAACAGTAGCTTTTGGTTGTGGGTTATGTTATGGTATATAAATTTAATACAGCTGTATTCATATAGTTGTTTAATATTCAAAAGAGAGCTAATTCTAAATAGTGGTTCTGTGTGAGCTGTGTAGCACGAATTGTATATATTTCGGAGTACTCATTTTTTGTAGTATCTCAATCCTACCCAAATTGTATTGGGAGGTAGTACCCCATATGGATCTGTTCAATGGACTACTAGTCAACGTGCTTGGCCGGATTGGTCCGGCCACCCCTCTCAAAATAATAATACCCCCATACGGATAATCCATATAGTATATGGGGGTAGAAAAGACAATAATCCATTCAAATAAAACTCGACGAGGGAAATACATCTTACAATGACCAATTAAATAACCTGCTCTTGAGATAATTTTACAAGTTTCGTGCACATGATGGGAACAGTTTATATGACAGTCAAAATATATTCCTAAGTATTTGTATGTGTATACCCTTTTAATTACATGACCCGCGATCTTGATAACACATTTAGTATTATCAATAAGCTTTCGTGGGTCCAAAAATACTATGTATTCTGTTTTCATAAGATTTAACGTCAAGCTATTTATGAATTAGTGCTAACATAAGAAAAATAATTACCATAAGTTAGACTCATCCATAGGCGTAATGTTGCCGGCATTTACCACCTAAACTTGTCGCGCTTACGCATATACCCCCGTGTGAGAGATTTAGGTACCACTGGAAAAAGGGGGAAAAACCACTCAAGTGGGGCTGAGGAACTCGAGCGCCCCGATGCGGTGGCAGAGATGCATAGGTGCATTAAGTAAATACGGCCGCTAGACTAGACTCCGACGCCGCAAAAAAAACCCGGCGGCGTTTTGCATTTATCGCCCGGGGTCAGCCGCCGACTGCCGTGATCGGCGGCGGAATCGGAGATTCGGTGTCTACGCTAGACGAAGCAGTCGCTAGTTGGGGAGATAAATGACGGTTATGACGTTCGTATGATCCAAAGCGCGTGCTAATTTAGTTTAGTCTTGAATTATGGCAAGCTTTGCGGAATATCTGAAAAATGAACGTGTTAAAGAGAAGCGTTTGAGTGAGGTCTACATAAACAGCGTTGTGAAATATATAATAAAATTATAAGAAGCAACCTCCACCGTAAGACTATAAATGTATTTTTTATACGGTAGTGACATCTATATTACCACATTATTCGATACGTATTAAAATTACTTTTAATTATCACGTTAATTACTCGGATATCCCTACCGATTTTAATAAAAAAAAAATAATCATACTTTTGTAAAATAAGTAATGATTTGGTTTATCGCGATAATTTACGCGATAGAGGGCGGTACATACAAATTCAACATTTTGAGTGGGTTCAAAAGCCGGCAACATTACGCCTATGGATGAGTCTATCTTATGGTAATTATTTTTCTTATGATGCTAAGTATTCATTTGCGTTATAGATAAGTTTTTCTAAGTCGTGTCCATGTAAGAGTATAAGCGCCTTATTTCTACCAGCCAACAGTGAAACGTGTTTTTTCAATGAACAGTCGCTTAAAGAATGAATTGGAACTATTTTGGACTAATTGCGCTTAAAAATAATAGAATTAGAATTGATTATCCGTTTTGAGTATCCCTTAAGCTCCTGTCCCATTGGACGGAATCCCATTCGACCGAAAAACCCGCACTTTGGCGGATTCGGTCCAATGGGACAAGAATCTTTGCTTAAATATAACCGATGGAATTTAAATAAATTAAATTCCCAGAAACTTAAAGATTCTATCGCCTTATAATAATTTAATGGCCAAGTAAAATGAGCACTAGCCATGAATTATTTTGTGAAATATTTACGAAAACTTGTTGTTTAAAAAACAAATAATTTTCAATCACCGAAATTTAACTTTATAAAGCGAATTGCCGATTTTAACTGTATTTTTAAGTCATATTCATTACGTTACAATGTTGCGGCTGCATTTTAAGGTATTTGTTAGATTTAATTTAAAAAAGGGATACTAGGCTCTGGAAACAATTTATTTTAAGCAATTTGGACTGGTAAAACATGACTAAAAATATTACTATTTCCCAAAGTCTTAAAAGATGTTTGAGGCTAATTATTGAAATTACGAAATTAGTCTCAAAGAAAATTTAGAATATTTTTTTAAAACGAGTCAATTTCTTAAGGAGCGTATGAACCGAAAGAGATGTTTTTAAGAAAAAGATGACGATATTCAAATCCCCACTAAATAACAATAGTGGTTGACTAATTAGTACCGTAGGAGTTCCGAAAAATACTTTGAAAAATTTACGACAAGCAGATATGTGAAATTATCAAAACTCTATATTAAAATCAGATAGAGTTCCAACCCAACCTAAACTAGCTTAACACAACGCAACTTAGCCCACGTAACCTAACCAAAACAAACCCGTCCTAGCCTATTACAAGCCTATGAGATTTGAAAGTTTCTTCTGATGGTCGTAGATTGAAACGGTTGTACTACGATATGGCCAATTCCCATTTCGCCCAATCTCAATTGTCTCAATCCAAACTATCCCATTCCAAACTGGCCCAATTCCCACTTAGCCTTATTCTTTTAGCCCACACCCAATCGTCTCAATTTTTTCATGCTCATTTTATATTCAGTTTCGTAAAATATATATATTTTTTATTTAAGTATTATTTAACTATCATAACACTAACCAAACCCAGCCCAACCTAACCCAACCCAACCCCACTAAACCGAATCTAACACAAACAAACCTTACTTAACCGAATCCAACCAAACCCTATCTAACCTAACCTAACCGAACCCAACCTTCCTTGACCGAACCTAATTTTCCCGCGAACTACCAGAACTATTTGTCCTCTAGACGATTGAATCCATTTGTTTCCATTTTCAAATGAATAAAATTCTAAAACGCTTAAAACATCGTTTAATGTAATCTAGAATTAAAAAATGCAGCAGGAATATTTTGGTTCAAAGGGGCATTTGCGAATACGTTTTGGGTGAAATGGGAAGCGAAATTTTTGGTCTGGGCGAATTGGGAATCCATCATATTTGGCCAATGAAGCCCCCATTGGGCCAACGTTTTTGGACTAAAGGGGAACAAACCGTTTTTAATTCATCGGTTCCTAATTAGTCCATATCCATTGTTATTTAGTGATGGTTCATTATCCCGAAATAACGCGCCCACAAGAGTTAGTTCTATTCACGGTCCATTTTTACATGATATAATAATGGCATCAGCAGCTAAGTTTCCTCGTGAAATGTTTCATTCTAAAATTTCATAGAGACAGATTTAGGCTAAGCGAGACTATAGTTTTTAGCTTTGATAATTAATTGAAAATTACCGTGAAACCTTTGGTGAGTTTTGATATTTTTTACGCATTTTACAACAGTTGGAATCGTTCAAAAATAACTTGTTAGAAGAGTCTGGTATCCCTTTATTATTTAAGAGAGCAGACTTTCAAAATTATTGATATGGCTGAAATAACGTGCCTCCTGTACAAGTTAATAGAGCTTGCATTTTAGGCGATTATATATCCCGCAGAGGCTTAGTTGTCAATTCTGATATCCTGACTCTGAGATCTAATCTTTTAAATTCATTTTAATTCTTACACTATGACTCTTAAACCTTTCATATTTCTGAACTAATTCATATACCAATACTAGTTTGTCTATGGTTTAACCTCAATTTAATGGGTTGCTCCTGATGTACTATAATACTCGAAATTTTCGGATAAATATATTGCTCTTATCTTATTTTAACCTGGTAACTATTTTTATAATGGACGATTGATTTTAGTGAGAAATCACCAATATGGCTATAAAAACTTTATATTTTGGCGGAATCTCTTATCTTATCAATTCGGTCGAATGGGATTCGATCAAATGGGATAACACCTTAATGCTCAATTATGATATCCTGACTCTGAGATCTAATCGTTTAAATTTATTTTAATTCTTACACTATGACTCTTAAACCACTCCTATTTCTGAACTTTTTCATATGCCAATACTAGTTTGTCTAGGGTTTAATCTCAATTTAATGGGCTGCTCCTGAAATATTACAATATTCGAAATTTTCGGATAAATATATTGCGCTTATCTTATTTTGACCTGGTAATTATTTTTAAAATAGACGATTGCCTTTAGTGAGAAATCACCAATATGGCTATAAAAATTTCGTATTTTCAAGAAATCTCTTATCTTATCAATAGATAAATATATAAAAAGCTCAGTTTGGCTTGATCAACTTGTTAGTCTAGCGGCCGCGTCACTGTAGACGTCACTCATCCCCTAGAGTTCCGGATGTAAAAAGAGCGCAAGTGCGGAGAAAGCAGGCGTTAAGCTTGAGAGTAAAACTGGAGATCTTTAGAATTTTGTCATTCTGACTGTGGGCGCCGTGCTTCTGCACAAGAAACGTCACAGGCGACGTCGACGCTCAACTTACGAAAAAGGACTCCTCCCTTTTATATATTTATCTATTCGGTCGAATGGGATAACACCTATCCAAGATAGAAACGACATAATTTAGATAAGAGATAGAGGCGCGTTCACAGGAATGTAGAGATGTTTATATATCGCGTATACATGGACATTAGAAATGTTTTTTTTTACCTCCCCGACTGAACTTTAGTTCAGGGGGAGGTTTTACACTGGACGTATCTGTGTGTATGTGTGTGTCTGTGTGTCTGTGTGTCACTTCCAGTGTAAGCGGATATCCTGTGTAAGCGGAAATAAGGTGACCTAGCTCGTGGAGCAAAAAGTCTAGAGACGTAATCATGCCAGCTTATCGTTCAATTCCGTTTAACGGGAATTACCTCCTTTAAGCGTGGCTGCCACATTGAGTTTCAGGTGTCGTGCAATTATATGCAATATGACGTCTCCAATTGCATATTATCGCCTTTCACCATCCACTTTACGGTCAAACCTCGATGCTGGACAGTAGAAGGCGATTATACGCAATGGGACGTCTCCCATTGTCAAAATCACCTCCGACCATCCCTACACCAAGGTCCAACCTCAAGCGTCCGATCTCAGCGGGCCATATTAGCGAGGCGTCCCTCACTAATATAGTCCACATCAACCTTCCACTCCACTATCTCCTCCCTCTACGGGTCTTTGTGGTGCAGTTACCGAATGCCTAGTTTTACGATAATGGTCTAGACGTTGAGAAGGGGGGGGGGGTTTCCCCAACTCTTCTCGGTTACTCGCTCGATGAATAAAGGTTCGCGAAAGCTATATATACCCTTTTTCCATGCCCAAACTATTTTGGGCCTTATGCCGCGATATCTTTTAGTGAATTGAAGCGTAGAATGCATTTAAATTTTAATTTAATATCATAATATTGTTAAACTGAATCTTATTAATAACGAAGCTGAAAAATCAATTAAAAATTCGAGATAGTTTAGAAGATATTTAAGAAATTGTCCAAAAATTTTGTGAAATTTGACCGTTTAATACCAGCTTGAGTTGGCAACACGCGCTAAGCTGTTTTCCATATATCATTTAGTCCAAAAAGCAAAGGTGTAACGGGCAGTATAGGCTAAGGCTTGCTGCAAACTTGGGGTGGATTGAAGAATCTAAATAAAGGTACGTTTACACGGGCATCCAAAATAGAAATGATATAAGAGGCGGATTGATACAAAATGTTAAACCTCTCAAGAAAAAGGATAGTGGTGAAAACTCTCCTTGAACAAAAGTACAGTAGGTTTCCCGTGTTTAAAAAACAACAATTTTGAAGAAAAAATTACATCTGATGTTGGAAAAAAATAGGCTTCAGTTTTCTCCACTATAAAACCAAGAAACATTTCCGATTATTTTCATAATCGAAATAAGCCGTGTACTGTAAACTTCGAGACCAGACCAGACCAGACCAGACCAGACAAGAGAGAGGAGACGAGGCCAGACCAGACGAAAGAGAGCTATAATGACTTAAGGGAGATAATCAACCAGCGCAGAATGTTATCACCATTTGAAGTCAACAGAGAAGCGACACGGCTTTAATTTATCACCAGAAAGCGACGGCCCGGCTACGAAGAATTGAAACGTGCAAGCAGTTAGTGTTTTCGAATTCGACATATGAGATACCTACAGTCAGTAAAAGCTCGGCAGTTCTTCATACGGCCTCGTAATTGTAAACATAAAAGCAGCTATTCAAATATCAGTACTAACGGTATGGAAATTAGTCTACTTTCAGTCTTTTAAGATATTTTTTATAATAGGAGTGGAAGTTAACGTCTTGTCAGCCGGTTTGGAAAATAACCTCTCGACCATCTCCATCCTTGGATTCTTCCATTGACTGGGATCACTTGTATGATGAAAATATCAGTAATGGTCCTCTATTAGCACGTCAAAACAAGAATTTCAGACGAAAATTGTACCGGAAGTAATTAACAATCATCTACCGACAATGGGTTGTAAATGGAACATTCAGTCTACAATATTTCTTGGTTTGTCCAAAAGGAACTTGCTATTACATCTTCGTCGTGTTCATTCCTTGTCTTTCTTGCCATCCCAGACTAAATTCTTCGTCTTTATCAAATCAGTGGATTAGCAAAGATAATCACACAGTACAGCCTATACTCAAGTGTTAATTTATGTTACAAGAACTTGTATTTTACATATTTACTTAGAAAATAAACATTTCATTTGGTGTGTCTATTAAGAAATCTACGCCCTGCCGCATATAATTATGGGTAACGCAGGACATTTCAATTGGTGTGTATATTAAAAAGTCTACAACCTGTCGCATATAATTATGGGTAACGCAGGGCACTCTTTTGCATTCTCTGAATCCTTGAGCTTAAGGTAAAATACTTATACTCCGTAACCTAGATGGGAAATAAAGAAGTGTGATTGAAATGAACGCTGTTTCTTCTACTCTTCCAATACTCTACACTTCTTTTCAACTTTTATTTTAGGTAAGGTTAGGTTAGATTACCCTAACGTCGGGGTCGGGGAGGTTATATTTTGGTTTCCCAACTTGTGTTTTTTTCATATCGGCTGGATATAGAGAGAGTCAGCTTTATGCACCAGGATGAACTGTTACCTTCTAGCGAAGTTGGAAACAGTGTATTGGGACTTGGTTATAAAAACAAGTTTCTAGCACGCACTTTCAATTTCATTTTTTCAATTTCTCGCAAGTTTGCGACACTGCCTAAAGCTGGATGCACAAAAACTTTGCAAATGAGTTCGATTTCTCGCGCATTTCCTTTGCGAATGTGTTTCGCTCGCAAATGTCGCATGTACGCAAGAGTATAATTTACGAGAACGCTGGATTTGCAGTAAATTCTTCATTAATGTTAGCAGTTTCTCTCATAAAATGCCAATAAATGTCTAAGCGACTTTCTTGCCTCGATCTGAGCATTAGTATGCGCAAAATACAGTTGCTAAGTCTGATTGGATATGTCATAAAGAACAACAGCAACTCCCCATAAGAGTCTGGGTACATGTAATGTTAAAACTATTCGTCTCTTTTATGATATATTCGTATTATATTATTCAAATATGGTAGTTTTGTAACTAAGCGACGGCGCGAAAAAACGACATTAACGGGCGCATAAAAACTAATCGGCGGCACTGACTCCATTTTAACTGGTGGGGTTTTTAATACGACAAAAAAATAATAATAAAAAACAACAAAAAAAAAACATAGTTGTGAGAACGAAAATGACACGTGTACAAAAAGCAGCAATGAACCGCACCTTGAGCAGCAAAAAAAAAAAAAAAAAAAAAAAAGTGACTAATGGAGAAATTTTTTTTTTCCACAAATGTAGATAAAGAAATCAGTTTAGATTCCAATAATCCTATTACTCCAACCGAGAGGTTGGAGTATATTTGTGATCTTACTTTGTCATAGAAAATTTAGTACAGAGTAAGGCTACGTGAAATTGGGAAAAAACTAGGGATGATAGGCGATGGACCGTGACGTCAACTATGGGACTCCGTCACGACTTCGTTCAGCCAATGAAATCTTCAAATTTAACCCAGGGGGATGGACCGTGACGTAAACGTTGGGACTCCGTCACGACTTCTTTCAGCCAATGAAATCTTCAAATTTAACCCAGTCAGAGAAATCACAGAGCGAAAAGGCTAGCGCGTCGCTCATGTAATATTATGTCGGTAACAGTCGGTTCAAACGCTCTGAAATCCAAAGGTGGATAAGCGGGAGAACATTCGCGGGCGAGGCAGAGAGTAAAAGATGGCGGATTGCCCTAAAACCTGCCGCTTAAGAGCTAATATTTCGCGTTTTCAAACCGTAAACGATCTTATATTCTTTCTGATTGTATCATTTTGTTTATTTAAGTGTTGGATTTTAATTGCTTACAAGTTTTATTTACCATGTGGGTTGTAATTTAATATCTGCCCATTCTGAGTTGTAATTTAATATCTGCCCATTCTGAGTTGTAATATCTGTCACAAACAACTCTTCCTTAGTCACAAATATCATTCCTTCTAGTGCCATTGACACTAGTTTTTTTCATAATAAGTGTTATCTCTGATGTGGTAAGCTAGTTGGGATACTGACTCCTTACGGACCCTGGCCATAAGATGGAGTAAAGGGTGAATGACCCCAGAGGTACTACGGGTATTGAAAGGCCAATGGGCTTTATCATAGGGGCATTAGATTCTACCAGAATACGATTAACAGGGATTTGTACTAAGACTGCACGGGTTGCCTCAGTATTAAACCTGGCTAACAGGGGACTAAATGCCAAATAAACCCTTGAAAATGAACCCAAAAATTGACGGGCATGGAATACATTACCCATAAAAGTAAGAATGATAATAGGGTGCGTAGTGGGGAATTCGTGTTGTAGGATCGTTACACAATCAATAAACGCCTGTCTACAATGGACAAATACGGGTTGTCCCCGTTCTTTAGAAATTATTAGTTGTTTACGAAAAGCATATTGTTGCTGAATTTTGGAACACGAGGCTAGTACTGTCGGGGTACAATCAAGGCCGACATTGCCAATTCCCTTAACTCCTGCTTATCCTAAACTTTCTTTTTTCTAAGGGACCCACATCCCGACTGCAAAAGGTTTGAGCGAACCAAGGGTTAAATCCGTAACGGGAGTTGGTTGACTTGAACTTAAATTTATTAGAGGCAAAGTAAACCCACAATAAGAAAATGTCTCATTATCATAATCAATAATTGCTTTCATATCTCTAACTAGTTCGTTACCCAAAATAAGGGGATGACGTAATCATGGTAATACATGAAACTTTACGGGAATAATGCCCATATTTATTCCCAAATGTATTTCGAGAGTAACATGTTCCAATGTTTCTTTCGTGAAATTATCTGTTGCTATTTGGACCACTCTGGGCCTATATTCTATTAATGGTTTTACCCCAAGCTCATAAACAAACTCTTCAGAAATTGCACTTTTATCAGCGCCTGAATCTAGAAATGCTACTAAATTCGTATTACATATTATAATTCTGATACCATGTAAAGAATTTTGTCGTGATAGGTTTGCTTGATACATATTTAAATTAATAGACCCTGTCCTTGTCCCTGTCCAGCTCCTTGCGGTCCATTCAAAGAGTTGGAATTTCGTTTCCCGAAGAAGTATTAGTTGGAGTTATCCTCCTTGAACCCTGCTATATTGGATTAGCTGCACTATTTTGGGTTGTCACATTGGGACAGTTTCGACTACTATGTCCAACTTCATGACATTTAAAACAGGTTGGAGTAAAATTAGATGACCCCATAGGCCTAGGATAATTAGTTCTTTGTAAATAACCTGATCTTCTTAGCGAAGGAGGGGGGATATAGCGGCCCTGGTTAACTGTACCGGTAACTTGACTAAGAAACGCGACACCACTTTTGCGTGATTCTTGAATTAGTATTATTTCACTATCAAATTGGGCCGTGGTTCCACATGTATTCCTAGGTAACAACATTTTAACTGATTGGGGTAATTTAGCTAACAATAGGCGAACCAATCTATCTTCAGTTAAAGGCTCTCTTAATGACCAGTTCAATTTAACAATTTTATGTCTAAAATCCAAAAGGTCATCATTATCCTGGGCTATAGCTCCGAAAAGAGCCATTTCTAGACAACTTTATCATCGGATAAATATTTAATATGAAATTCCGTCGTAAAATTGTGCCATGTTAATCTACGATTATTTTTGTACATTAAATCCATGATCCATACTTGAGCTCCTTTAGTGAATACCCGAGGTAATAAAACGTGCAAGGTATCTTCGGTAAAATTATGAAATTGTACATACTCGCTCAACGTATGTAAGAATAATTTAGGATCCTCATTAGGTTCCCCCGAGAAAGTTGACATTTGAAATTGTTTACTCGAAATATAATGGGCTCCTTATTGTTGTCGAGCCTGACCACCTGCCTGTATATTACTAATTGATGTCATAGAGAGAATCGATCGAGGTAACGCTACCGTTAGGGTAAATGATGTTTGACTTCCCATTCCCGAACTACTAGGGGTCTGTAAACATAAACTGGAAATAGCACTAGTATAAACGGAGAAGGTATGAAACTTCCTGACGTTCCACTAAAAGTATTAGCAATAATTGGGATTGAATGTAAAACAGGTTCTCCCATAAATGAGCCAACGATACTAGCATTAGGAGAAGTAGTGGCTACAGAGTATATTAATCCTGTCGAGGAAGAAATACCTTAATTGGTTAAATTAACTGTTACTACACTAGAGATGCAGAGGATGGAGCTACTTGATTGACTGCAAAAATGATTAAAATCTCCCGATAATATAGGGTCGGGATCAGTTCCCATGTCTTATTGTGATTGGATTAGCCTTTTCTCGTGAAGTTTTGGGGTAAATTCATTTAATTTTCTGGTGGATCAATAATATTCCCTTCACTATTTGAAGTTTCCATTAGTTCTGGTGGGAGCGAGGGGGCAGACACTCGACTTTTCGTTGTACACCTGAGTTTACCCGAGTCCGCCGGAGTTCAGTGAAACTCCACCCGAGTTCACTAAAACTCCACCCGAGTACGCTTATAAATAATATTTAAATTAACTATAAACTTCTTTAAATAGTGAAAAGATAGGGTCACTTATGCAGGATTTATTCAAAAATGAAAAAAGGTTTTTCATGCAGTCTTTTTTGTTTGATATGTGCGATATGATAACGTAACTTCCCCGAGAGACATTTAATTTAATAAATTGCATTCCCATTTAATTAAACTTCAAAATAACCCTGTGTTTGACACTATTTTAATTTTTTAACCTAATTATTTAATATTTTTGTTATAAATAGGCTAGTAGATGAGATAATAATTTATGATACGAATTTGAGATTTCATTTATACCGTAATTATTAACAGAGATATGATCATTTTACGTATCCAAGTTTTCAACGAAATTTGCAAGACTCGTGAAGGATGTTTTAGGCTAGGGTCGCTATTCTCCGTCTACCACGGCACTCCTTGTCTTCGGTAGCCATAAGCCTCGTTCATACTTGAGGGAAAAATCGGTTTCAAAACCAGTACGAAACGCACGGTTCACATGCTGATAAGACGATTCGCGGCCGTTCGACTGTGGCGGTTTTCGCTAATTTCTACCCTAATATATTTATTTATTGTCGGATTTCAGAAATCCATACTAAATGTTGTGGATTTCATGCTAGATTTCGTGCCGGATTTCGTGATTTTCACGAAATCCGAAATCTTTTTCGGATTTCGCGTAGTGATTTCGGATTTTGGATTTGGATTTCGAAGGAAGTGTACGGGATTTTGACTAAGTGTCCGACCCCTCGCATATAATCCACATTCTCCCCTTCTCATGAGGGAAAGTGATTTCTTGTCTAATTTTTGGACCATGCGCCTTTTCACCCAATTCTCTCTCTAATAAACGGAATATGACCTTGCAGCATCTAATAAAGTTAGGTTTAAAATTGGACATACTATCTAAATGGATGGAACCTTGCATAAAGCAAAGATTCAGTAAGCCAACAAGATCGATTGGGGGAGGGGGGACTATGGGAAAATAACATGTGTCACTTTTATATATTTCCATATTCGAAATGGCCACTGTTCTGATGTGTAGCCAATCACATCGTATTTTCTCGCGCATGCTCCCGATATCTCATTCCTCAGTTTCCTCTAGACAAATGGCAGAACGTAGTAACGGTCTATGGGAAAATAACGTGGTGTGCCGATTTTGCGATTTTCGCGTTCTCGTCTAGGCTATCTGTTTCGTTTTATTTACACTATAAACTGTACACGACGGAGCGAGGTACGAAAATGCTTCCAGTTTTAACAAATGTATGAGTATTTATACACGGTCATTACGTACTAATCAAATATTGATATCGATATAAAAAACATCTTTTTAGACATAATATTAGACCAATGACCTAATATCACATCCTCCTTTCTTTTTATTAAAATCTAATCGGACATCCGAACTTCTCGACGGGCTTAGATATTCTTCCACTTCGAGTAATTGTCCGATCGAGTGGTTGATGATTGTTCGCTTCGTTGCTGTTAATTGAACCGAATCGCGATACATCATTTCGTTGGACTGGAATGTTCGCTGACTGATTCGGGGTTAGATTTTCGTCTGGTACAGGACTCTGGATGCGTTCGGCAATGTTTGGCTGAATAGGACCTATGTTGCTTGGGGCTGGCTTGATGATGTCCTCCAGGCCAATGTTTGACGAATAGTGGTTGATTGATTCGCCTGGGTTTTCGTCTGGCAGGGCGACGAGGTGAAATCGATTTCGTCTGACGTTGCCAGTAGTCGTTCCAACTACATACGATCGGGGCTCTTCAGTTTTCCGCACCACTGTCCCTTCTCTGCGCATATCGGTTATCCATACTCTATCTCCAGTTGCTAACTCAGGCAACTCCTTTACCGCGTGAAGGCGATCGAAGTTACGCTTTTGCGTCTGTTTCTGGGCAGTGTGTTTCCCTTGTAGAATCGACGGTGGGGGTATTGATGGTGTCAACATGGACGATGTTATGGGTAATGTAGTTCGTAGACGTCTGTTCATCAACATCTCTGCAAGGATGAATCCGTTACTCGTTGGAGTTGACCGATATACTAGTAGTCTAAACAGAATGTCGGCTGACTTCTTTAATATAGACTTAGCGATCTTCACGCCTGCTTCAGCGAATCCATTGCTCTGAGGGTATCTCGGACTGCTCGTTATTGATAGGAATCCGATCGTTTTGGCAAATGAGTCGAACTCGACGGATTTCGTCGCCGCCAGCCGTTGTCGCTTCGGACTATCTCTGGAATGCCGTGCCTCGAAAACGCGTCTTTGCAAATCTCAATGACGACTTTAGTTGTTTGATTCTTCATCTGGTAGAGTTGAAGGTATCTTGAATAATAATCAAAAAGAACTAGGTACCATTTTCCAACGTGGTGTAACATGTCCACAGCAATGATTTGCCAGGGTCTTTCAGGTAAGTTCGATGGTAGAAGTGGTTCTCTACAGTTTTGAGATTCTTTTAGGCAATTTTCGCAGCTTTTGATTTTGTCGTCGATCTCCTGAGATATTCTTGGCCACCAGACTGCTTGTTTAGCTCGTTCCCGGCATTTCGTAATTCCGAAGTGACCTTCATGAATACGTGCCATGATTTCTTTCTGCATGGATTTCGGTATGATAAGTCGGCTCCCTTTCATAAGGACGCCATCTTGGACCGTAATTTCGTCCCGATGAGCAAAATACTCGGGACAGCTGCTTGGAAGTCTCTTTTTGTCCGGCCATCCGAGGTCACAGTATTGACGTAACATCTGGCAAGTAGCGTCCTCTATCTGCCTTTGGAGAAGTTTAGCGAGTTTAGTGTCAGTCGCTGGTAGATTAGTCATTACCAACTGGATGTGAGCGGAAACCTCTTGTTGAAGCTCGTTATCATCCACATCTTTGAGGGGCGCTCTTGATAGCGTATCCGCTGCGATCAAAGATTTTCCTGGCGTGTAAAATATCTTATACGAGTATCGCATCATGCGAAGCCTGAGTCTTTGGAGTCGTGGTGATAAATCATCCAACAGCTTTGACTGGAAGATGGCAACGAGGGGTTGGTGGTCAGTTTCCAACAGAAATGTGATTCCCGTGACGAAATCTTCGAAACGTTTACATGCCCATGCATATGCCTCTTTCTCGATTTGGGCGTATCTCTGTTCTGTGGGCGACAAAGTCTTAGAAGCATAGGTTATTACCTTGTAAGTACCGTCAGGTTGTTCTTGTTTCAAGAATGCGCCGATTCCATAGCTCGAAGCGTCAGCTGATACTGTCGTAGGTTTTCGTGGATCGTATATGCCCAAGATTGGCTTGCTCGCCAAAGTCGCTTTCATATATCGCAACGCCTCTTGTTGGCTTGGACCCCAAATCCAACTGTTTTTCTTAGTAAACTGTTGAATGGTTGAAGACGCTCGGCCATAAATGGAATAAACTTTCCCAAATAATTCGCCATTCCCAGGAGTCGACGTAGCTCTGGAACGTCTGATGGTGGCTCCATCTCGGTAATCGCTCGAACCTTTTCGTCGTGGGGTTGAATACCATCAGGTTTGATTGTTAAGGGGGTGCTCCGTAAACTAGTACACTACACCCCCGCCAATCCGTGCGGCTTCATCATTTGTCCCTAAAGTGCCGCACGCGAAACCGTGCCCGGAACGGGTAACAAGGCCAAACAGTCAGGGCCCAGGACTGGCCCTGCGAGTCGGCCCGGTGTGGGCGAGACGGCCGTGTTCCAAACAACGGGAACCGAAGAACTCCAGACCAGTGCTCCCGCACACACAGAAGGCAACAGAAGGAAAGGTATATGGCTTGGCGACCAGAACCCACACAGCAGTGCCATACGGCCCCCGTAATGTAACCGTGACCCAACAAGACCGACTCAAAGGCAGAGGGAGCTGCCAGGGCCCAGGACGGGCCCTGCGAGTCGGCCGGGTGTGGGCGAGACGGCCGTATTCCAATTCGCGGAACTAGGACGGATCCTAGAACTCGGGCCCCCTCACCACGACAAGGATGGAACACTACCCCAACCCTGCGCACGGACAGGTGGGGGGGAGGGGGTCGGGTTGAATACCGGAATCATCGGTAATATGACCCAAGAACTTGACTCTGGTTACTCCAAATTCGCACTTGTTCTTATTAAGCGTTACGCCGTTCGCCGCCAGTCGTTCGAGTACTATTTTTAAATTTTTATCGTGTTCGTGCATGTTTTTGCCCCATACTAGGATGTCGTCCTGCAGACAGATGGCGTTGCTGATTTCTTCGATGTAGGTAGACATCTGGCTCTGGTAATGCTCAAATGCTGACGTTAAACCAAATGGTAGGCAGTTGCAACAATATCTTCCGAACGGGGTGATAAAAGTAGTCAGTTTTATAGATTCGGGGTGTAATGGTACTTGCCAGTATCCTGAGTTGCAATCTAGTTTAGAAAAGATCTTAGCTTCGGCTAATTGTCCCAGCGTATGATCGACAGCTGGTATCTGATAAATTTCTCGTTGGACGGGATTATTAAGCGCCGTGAAGTCCACACAGATCCGCAACTCTCCCGAATCTTTCATCACCACCACCATCGGTGCTCACCAGTCCGTGGCCTCTTCTACTTTGCTGATAACTTCCATGTAGGTCATGTGTTTTAGTTCCTTCTCTACTTTAGGCAGCAAGGGTATGGCAACTCGTCTGGGCGTTGTTATCGCATACGGCGTGGCTCCCGGTTACAACTTTATCTTGTACTGGCGCTTAACTCGCCCCAGTCTGATGAATAGACTAGGATATTCTTCTGTAGGTTTTACGTTTGATGGTTCCGTAAGTTGTATCTCGTCGACGCGTTGTACGACTCGCAGACTTTCACTGGCGTTAAGGCTCAGCAACGGAACTTGTAATCCGGCAACGACATAAATATCGTCGTGAATACGAGTTTTCTCGTTTGATAATTGTGCTTCAATAACTCCTTGGCAGTTGAGCATCGTCTTCCCCGGTCCATATAGACGTCTGCCCGGCTTCTTCAGAGGCGTCTCTTGAAAAAATATTTTATACAAAATGTCTGGTATAACACATACGTCGGCGCCAGTATCGATTTTAAATGTGATTGGTACTCCGTTAACTTCAATGTCGACCATCCAACGCTGCCCCGTCGTTGTATTCGTTACTTCGCCCAAAAATGCGTCTGATGTCAACGTTCCGACTCTGCTAGATATGGCTTCCGTCGTGACTTCCCGGGCTGCGGTCCCCAAGCACGCTCGTTCGTAATGACCAGTCTTCTTGCACTAGCGACAGACTGCTTTGTGCGCTGGACAGTTTTCTCGTCTGTGTTTCTCGAGCTTTCCGCATTTCTTGCATGGTAATAAAGGACCATTAATTGAAGTCTGTATTGAGTGACTAGCCTGCCCCGTGGATCGTCTATTTTTCGACGGTTTGTAATTTCGCCTCGTATTGTGTAGACCTCGATAACTCAAATGATCGACGGTAGTTGTTAAACCATTACTGATATTGGTGCGAAATAGAGCTTTCTGTTGTCTTCTAATCTCTTCCGCTTGACGAGCTGTAGATATTGCTTTCTCTACCGTCCGGGTACCGTCTAGCTGCATTCTCTCTGATAGCGCTTTATCTCGTACTCCAACGACTATTCGGTCTCTGAGAAGTTCGTCTTGGAGCGTGCCGTAATTGCACTTCTAGATCTGGGCTCTGCATGCAGTGATGAATTCTTCTACTGGTTCTCCGTCTTTTTGAATTCTCGAATTGAAAGTCGCTCGCTCGTAGATGACATTTCTCCGTATAATGAAGTGATTTTCGAATTTCTTCTCGACGATAGAGTAATCTCCCTTCTCATCTTCCGTCGTGAAGGTAAACGAAATGAAGATGACATCCGCCTTGTCTCCCATCATGTAGATTAGTGCATTAACTTGTTATTGGCCTGACCTGGTGCTTAGACCTGAGGCAATGTGATAACGCTCAAACCTCCGTTTCGGCCAGTCGTTGGGACTCGAGAAGTCGAATGGCTCTGGGAGAAGTACTTGGAACGAAGAGGACGCGTCTCCTGATGCTGTGTTCGCCATTGTTCTGTTGATCTAGCTGGTCTCCAAGTTGCGGTGAACTTGATTTCACGGACTGAAGGTAAAAGTTCGCCTATTCTGACACCATGTTTCGTTAGTTATCGACTACACGAAGTCGATTAATAATATAAGTTTTATTTACACTATAAACTTTACATGACGGACCGAGGTACGAGAATGCTTCCAGTTCTAACAAATGTATGAGTATTTATACACGGTCATTACGTAGTAATCAAATATTGATATCGTTATAAAAAAACATCTTTTTAGACATAATATTAGACCAATGACCTAATATCACACTATCCCCGAGGTACATACGTACCTACTAATCCACGCGAGGCTATCGGCCTAAGAAATATAGTGAGCTTTACAGCAATACTATTTAAAAAGGGCTAAAAAAATTCACAAAAGCCGTGACTATATTGGGAACAGAAGGCGAAAATAGACCTTACTCGCTGATGGAAAAGGGGTATATATAACTTTCGCGGACCTATATTTGATCGAACAAGTAACCGAGAAGCGTTGGAGGACATCCATGCTTCTCAAGGTCTAGAGGTAGTAATTACACTAGACAATCAGTAACTGCACCACAAAGACCCATAAAGGGGGGAGTTGAGTGGAAGGTTGATGTGGAGCATACTAGTGAGGGACGCCTCACTAATATGGCCCGCTAAGATCGGAAACTAGAGGTTGGATCTGGGTGCGTTTGGATGGTCGGAGATGAATATAACAGTGGGAGATGTCCCATTACCTATAATCGCCTTCAACTGTACAGCATCGAGTCTTAGAGAGTTTTAAAGCGTCTGGTAAATATTGAACAGTAAAGGTCCAATTAAGGAGACTTGTGAGTAGTAATACCCCCAACGGGGAGCTAACTCCCCCATTCCTCAACAGCGGCGCTGCGATCGTTTTTCACTGGATCAGAGTTTGGGTAAGGCATTGGTGGATAAATGATTACGTTTCGTCAGGTATTTTTATTCCAGGTTTGTTGTTCCAATGGACGAGTCCGGCAAGAGGTCAGAAAGGGGAGAGTGAAAGGGCGTCAAGCTCAACAGGCTCTTCTTTACCCGTTTCAAAAAGGCAGAATGAAACGTTTTTAAACACAAATCTCATTTTAATAAGCAGACACATAATCATCAAGGTCCGAATCCCATGGTTCTTGAAAATAATCCTCATGATCAACATAGAAATCTCTTAAAGTATCATTTCTAAAGACTCTGTTCTCTGGGTTATACTCCAAATTAAAAGCACGATTGCGTAAATAATTAATAACAGGTTGATGAATTCGCGAACTCTGAAATAGTTCTTCCAAATAAGTCCAATGGAAATTTCTTTGCTTTCGAATAATTCGTTCTAAATCACCTAGTTTCAGAAGGTTCTTGCGGTAAGCCAAACCGGCGGTTGATCCAAGTTTCTCAGTGATTTTAATTGTTCTGTTTGAACCAATTTCATACAATAATTTAATTAACGCTGTATTTATAACACACTGTACAGCCATAGCGGTATGACAAATATATCCAAGGACTAATGCTGTTTTTCTGATATTGGCACATCTCCATTTTTGATCGTGGTAATATTTATGTATCATTCCTAATCTACATTCTGTCGTTAAAATATGCTCACTACAATCTCGCGCATCAATTATCTTTGGATTAGAATTATGTCTATTGAGGTGAGGGGTTATTGTAACGACTAATCCACGTGCATTTTTAACATTTCAGCCGCAATTAGGCGTCTTAAGAATTGATTTAAAAACCAATATTTTTGCACATATCCCTTTCTATTTCCTAATATTTTAATTAAACATATCGTACCTAGTCTAGGAATTTTGCTATTAAGGTTTTCTTCAATTTTAAACTTTTCATAAAAATGATATGAAGAATACATGTTTATAGTTTCGGATAAATGCACAAATAGTTTTGATTTTCGTACTTTTTACAAGGTTTTAAGTAACGGAGACGTTTCCAACTGAATAAATCACAATTTACGCAAAATAAATTATCTGGTAAATGTTGAGGAAACTTTTCCGGTATGATACTTGATAATTCCAAACCAGTTTTAATATAAACTGATTTCTTATAACAAACACATTCGGTATTTAAACAGTAATAAATCGTCACGTTTTCACTTGGTTGAATAGTAACATCACAACTTGTTTCACAACAGAAGCACGCAACAATTTGATTTGAAGAAATGCTTGTTTTATTGTACTTGAATATATCATCAAATTGGTTTTGTAACATATCTGAAAATATATTATAAAATCAGTAAACTCATGTGCGACAGATCTTGAAAGGATGCGAGAAATTTAATATTCTTCAAGGTTAAGAACGCTTAATATTACGACGTGGGAAAATAGAATAATTAAGTGACCTCCAAAAGACTTAGACTCTACTTTACTTCATGCTAAAAAAGTACTTATATGCTAATAGGTTCTACCCCGATTCGCCCAATCCCAACTGGCCCAATTCCCAATCAGCCCAATTTATTAGGACCAATCCCATTTCGCCCAATCCACATCCAAGGCATATGCGAAAAAAATCCTCTTGGTCGGTTCCTTCGTCCTGTTTAATTATTTCTACACGCACTTCTTGATGTAACTAAACAATTTATTAATTTTGGTAACCCAACCCAATCTATAGAACAATTTTCTTTATTAGTTTTGGTAACCTAACCTAACCCAAGCCAACATAACCCAACTCAATCTTAAGAACTATTTTCTTTATTAATTTTGGTAACCTAACCCAACATAATCTATCTTAACCCAACATAATCTACCTTAACCTAAAGAACAATTTACTTTATTAGCTTTGGTAACCTAACCCAACCTAACAATTTTAGGCGAAACGGGAAAAGGAATTTTTGGTTGAGCGAAATAGGGATAGATAATTCTTTACTAACTGTTAAAACGATTAGGCGAAGTGGGATTGGGCGAATTGGGACAATGAAATTTTGGATTGGGCGAATTGGGGCAAGGAAATTTTGGATTGGGCGAATTGGGAATCGATAATTTTGGGCCAAATGATAATACGTTTGGGTGAAATAGGATTGGGCGAAATGGGAACAAACCTGCTAGGTTAGTCAATTTATTCATATAGCAAATTTTAGTCTAGACACCATAACCATGTCCATCATAACCCACGAATTTCACCCCTGACAACAACATTTAAATATCTCTTAAACTTAAACGTGGGTATGAAGAATTTTTTTAATCAAAGAACCTTGAATTGATTAGTATATAAACATTGTAAGTCTAATACTAATATTCATTTGAAACTTATTCACTCTTCTGCATACTCTCTCGCTTATTTTAACCAACTATTCTCTATGTGCCGCGGAGAGATCCGAGATATAACCGAGATTATGTAAGACAATATCGAAATTTAAATAAAGTATGTAATAACTAATATATTTTCAAAATAGTCCACCCCTCGGTGATATAGCAGAAGAAATTATAGACGAATGGGATGAAGAAGTAGGAGAGGGGGAATCTGATGATTGGAACGAGGACGAAGAAGTAGATGAGAATTATTTTGATAATTGGAACGAGGATGAAGAAGTATTAGAACTAGAAGATGGAGAGGGGGAGGATGAAGATCAGGAAGAAATCCCGCCGATCGAGTATGGGTAAGCTAAACAATCCTTATTACACTTTTATATGTTATTTCAATAAGAAAAATTTATGCCCCTACGAAACTTAGGGAAGGCTTTCCTGTTAGGCTTCGGTGCATTACAGGTAAGCCCCCATACAGGGGCAGCCCCTTTCACGTGACTAAATCTCAAAGCTCTAGGACTTGTGGTTTAGAAGTTATAGCATTACCAAAGGTACAGCCCATGTTATTCCTATGAAAAACCATGTTTTACCTATGGGCTATATATATTAAGCTTCCAAATTATTACAAGTTCGGTTATGTAGTATAGTGTATGTTGATCAACCTGTCTGCTAGTGTTTTAGGTATCTTTATGTTGATAAATGAAAACTTATGGTAATATTAATGTATGTTTGCGTGTATGTGCGTTATACTGAAATTCTGTATTTTAATAGGGAATTCGATACCCCGGCTTCCCCCACGCCTGACTATACCGCCGCTTTCTTTGATGGTCAGGTGGGGTTAAGGATCATCCTCAAGTTGATCAACCTCCAGTGGTTGCGCAAGCCCAAGTTGATCAACCTCGAACGGTTTGGATTCCTGAAGATGCCCCCCAATATTATATTTCTATAATTCAAAGGGAACAACATCGTACATTGTAAGTCAGAATATAAAATCTACACCTTTTTTTTACTATTCTAAAACAGTTTATTTTGATAGCTATATATATGCGCTACCTTGCAATATCTGCGGAAGATTAGAGCCTGTATTTATTAATGAGCCATTGCCTTATTTAACTACTTTTAAATGTAATAATACTTGTTATTGTGTTTATGTCAATGCCCTTACTGGATTTTGTGGATTCGTGTGTGAAGCGTCAAATACTTATGCTATCGAAATTATTTAAATGTTTTTATTAAATTTAGCTTATTTTTACATTTATATTTTAAACCCTTTTTAATATATTTTAATTATTATACATATTTATTACATTTAACTATTATACATTTTTTTAAACATTTAACTGTTATACATTTTTTTAAACATTAACTATTTTTACATTTTACAACTATAAGAAAATTAAAATAAAAAATTAATCAAAATAATCGTCTTCCGAACAGTCACTATATACACCGCATATGAGTTCATTTTCACTGTCGCTTTCTTGTAAGTCAGCGACAGTGTATGCTAAAAGTCTGGATTTTTAATTAAAAATCCCCGTAAAATTTTACGCTCTCTCGCGCACATTTTGAAGGATTTAGTTTATGCATAGAGCAGCAATTGTCCGTTTTGCCGAATTTTTCGCAACCGAGTTGCTCTAAATTAATTATTGGGGCACCGAACAAAGCGGAAAGCTCAGCGGTTTTTCTAGTCCTTTAGAGTATATTTTTTTATATTTCAGCGGATTAATTTTTTTGATGTGGTCTTCCAAAACACAGTACCGGGCCAGACCATCATACCACCCCAATCCCGTGAGGTGGTACTTTACCAACGTGTGTGATCGCCTTAATTTGGTTGGTACCACCTCATGGGAATACGGTGGTTTGTAGGTGGCTAGATGGATTGGCCTTACTCTATTATTTTCTATTATTCCGGCTGAAAGTTCTTTAATTACGAAACCATACTCCATCTTTTTTTTTACATTGTACGCCTTGCCAGTCCGACAATATAACATAACAACAATAAGGACATCTTCCATATCTATAAAATACGAAAATATATTTCAGTGAAAGATGTCCACATTGTCACCTAGTGGAGATATACGAGTTAACGACGGAATTTGCAGCTTATCCTATCGTAACAATCTATTGTCTAAATGAGCTTTGTATTCACTATCTAACGTTGGTTAAACTTAACTTGTTTAGATCCTATAGAGTAAATTTATTTTTAAATAATTGGGGTTATTCTATAGCTAAAATTTTAAATCTACCTTTATTTATTTTGAGCTCCGATTCTAATAAACCAAGTTTGGAAGATGATGAAATAGCAAGAATTAATTTCGATTAATCATCTTACAAACTTGTTTTTCTTCTCTTTTTAAAAATTTTATTTTTAATGTTTTATATTTTAATAAAGGGTTTTTAACTTTATACCAATAGATCCCAACAAGTTATTATTAAATCATAGGTATCAAAATTATAAAGGCATACACCGAAATCCTCGTCTGGGGTAAGATTTTCAAATGCCTCCTTACAAGCCTTTAATATTTCCGGTTTTAGAGAAGGCAAACAAAATCTAAAATGTGTTAACATCTGCTTTCTATCTAGTATAAGATTTAAGTATGACTTATCAAACTTCTCAAGCACTTTTTTAAACCCGTTGTCATACCCCGTACGAATGATTTATTTTGTCTTAGGAATGCTAAATGCTCGTTGATTTCCTTTTCATGCTCCATTAACAGACAATAAGCACTTTCTGTTAATGGAATGCGAACGTCATTCTCAGTGTTGTTTAAAAGTACAGGTAAAAAGTTTTTTATCGATTCTTCCAAATAATTCTTATTGTTTATGATAGCTTCCCAAACTAACTCGGGTATTATAGTAATCATAAAAGTTTGAATTAAGATCGAAGCTTCACCATTTTCTCCAGATGGGAATATATCTGTTCTTCCTGTTTTCTTTAATATACTTAATCTTAATTTTCGTATTATTCGTGGATGTTCTATTATTTATAAATGATCTATTAGAATAATCTATATAGATAAAAAGTTCGAAAATATTTACTCGTAGTTGATGATGCTCCAGAGGACATTTTTTGCAGACGTACAAGGAAAAACTGGTATTCACGGAGAGAGCGGAGACTGGTATTTAACCAGAGAGAGAGGGCTGTTCTTTAACAGGAAAGTTAGAAGACTGCACGTTGAGACTACAAGAAAACTTGTGGTGTTTTCCAATGGAAAGGATTGGTTTATTTATACTAAATTTTCACGTGGGCAACCCGTGGTCTTTTTAATAAAATATTTTGCAAAAACGTCTCATTATTAATATACCCTTGAATAAAATTATTGTGAAAGACGTTTCAATTTATTCTTATATTTTAATGAAATAACTTTTCGGTAATTTAAATCCAAGGTTAAAATAATTAATTATAAAAAGCGAGTTCAGTTTGACAAGCATTAAAATCGTGAAAAAATTTCGTGCGAAGATAAATGTTTCCCAAGGTTAGCCAGACGGCTGGGGAATAATTAATCAATTTAGAAATAACAGAACCCTAGTGTGTTTAATGTTTTAAAAAAGTGGGTAGATAGAATAGCAAGACGAAAATGTAATTATATAAGTGGCCTCCAAAAAGGGACCCTACTTTGTTAGGAATTAGAAATCGTGAGAAGACGGGTCTGCGGTAATTATATATCATTAATATTTAAAAGCGAGTTGTTGTTGAAACTTTCAAACAAACCTGTGGGTAGGTAGAGTTTCTCTCAAGAAAAAACAACCTTGAGAGACATCTCGAGAATCTTAAAGATCGAAAAAAAGTCAAATCGAGGGGTATAAAAACCCAGTGCATTTTTAGAAGGAACACGCATTCTCGACTTCACTCCAATATGAGTACATCGTCTTTGGGTAAGCGACGTATTTTAGATTTTAACGAAAGATTTCATGAATACGCCGATATTGATGAAGAGCTTGAAGAGCAGGCCCAAGTTAAAACCGTACAAGAAGAGAGTACAATCCAAAGTCAAGGAGGGCTAGTACCCAAATACGATTTAAAGAAAACGTCAGAAACATATTCAATTTCTCTCCCACCTCAGAAAGGTGATTATTATATTGATATTCAATTATACAAATGGAAAGATATTAAGGATCATTTCTTAAGCGATATCTGGACCGCTAATGGAAAAAGAATTAAGTTTATAGTAAATGAAGATGATATGGATGGACAACTGATTCGTAAAGTAATTGCTAAAGTGTCGAGTCAAATGCGAGAAAACCACCTACTAAACGTCCCAAAAAAGTTAAGTGATGAATCCTCCTTCTTTAACGATTATTGTTACAAACGCTATAGTTAAAAATGGAGAAACAAAACGTTTATTCGATACTGGTATAAACGCAAGCCTTTTAAAGAGATTTTATCACAATCATTTCTATTATTGCAATATCTTAAACATATTAGATGATTTGATCTGGATATCTAAGAGAGGTGGTGGACATATGCCAAGGAAATATTATAAGAATAAATATAAATGGTCCGTAACGTGTTTTTCGGATATCGTTTTAACTTTACCTAAACAATTCCCTGATCGTTACGCGTATACGCAATGGGGTGAACCTTGTAACATTCAGCCCAGGAATTTGTAAATATAATCTAAAATATTTATTCCGGGAAAAGAAAAGAGAGTTAATTGAAACAAAAAGAAAATTATATTTTAACGGTTTCTTTATCACAGACATTAATCTTATTGAATATGTTTTGGATCATTTTTGTAATCAAATATTTTTAAAATATTCTGAACTTGTAAAAGAAAATAATAATAATCCAGTTGTAATTTTACACTTCCATGTAAGGTGACAATAGGTAATTTGAATGATGAAAGTTACATTGTGAAATTGTTTAAATATTGTACGGATAACAGTAATTTTATAATATTTTTATTATTTCCTGCTCGTGTTGGAATTTCTGACTTGTTATATTTTGAATTGCCTGATTTTAAACAAATTGTCTCATAGTCGAGAGATCAATCTAACATATTCGCTTACGAATATAGTTTGAAACCATTTCAAGCTCCTCCGGTAATTAGATTGCAAGGTTTATCAGTGCCTGAGATAGAAAATATATTATGAATCCGCTAAGTCTACAGCTTCTTTCAATGCGAGCTATATGTCGCAGATGTCGTTATGAAAAAGTAAAAAATGAATTGAAACTACCGGACTATTTTGATCTGAAATATAAAAATTTTCAACAGTATATGGAGCTGTTATTTGCAATTGGTTGATTATGAATCCATCAAATCTTCAGATTATTTCAAATGCACGTTAGTTATCATAGATGTCAGAATGAATGAAGTAAAAACAAATGGACCTAACGGATTTGTATACCGTTTTTTTTATTTACCTTAACAACTCAAAGTATATTAATACGAATAAAAAATCCCAAACCATTGTATCTTAAAACAATTTTTGTACTGAGTTTCCGAAAAATAAAAACACGTGTTTCTTATATTAATGGATATGGAATTAAGTTGTATGATTCATTTAAAATGAGTAGCTCAGAGTCCTCGGACGATGAAAATGAACCTTTAAATTTAAGTTTGAAATATAACCGAAACAATATTATTATAGCGAAAGAGTGCTTAATAAGAAATCTTTAAAATATATATGTCATCAACTGTAATTTAAAGTAAAATTTAAGAATTTAGATCGTATTAAACTAACCGAAGTCTTTTACTGAATTGCTACAAGGTTATCAAGGATACAATGGAGTTAGATTTTGTATACGATCGGATGAATTGGAAAATCCGATTAATTTAAGATTTATGAACATAAATGAATTAACGGCTCAACGAATTCTTGGTGCTATTTCGCAAGTGGCTCAATCTAATTTTCATTTACAACCGTCTCTCACTTTTGACGTTATTTTTTTACAATGCGATGTTCCTGTTGGAACTTGACAAAAATCATTTAACGTTAGAAACGTTATACCATTTGATAGTTTTGTTAAATCCAATCCAAATTATATTTATATTGAAAATAACGATACTTTGTTTTGGGAGAGCGCTAGTGATTGGAATTTATTTAGCTAATATCAGATATGAAAAAAAAACAGAATAAAAAGCGAAGATTATCAAACGATGAAAAACCTTATTACAGGCAAATTAAAGATAGTAGCAATCCTCTACAAAAAAGGAAGCCCAAAGATTATATCGTCGAGCCAATATTGAACCCGGAGCCGTTAATTTACATAATATTCAACAATTTCAAAATTATTTGAATGAGTATCAGATTATAGTTATTACCGTTGAAAACTTGGAAAATTATTTCATTGGACCTTATAGAGAAAAACAAATCTTTCTCATACTGGTCAACGATTCTCACGTGCATGTACTCAAAGACTATCATTTTATTAAAGGTGGAAAAATCTACTGTTCAAAATGTTTAACATAAACATCTATATATTGAAAAACATCAATGCGAAACTAGAGTTAAATGTTCTCGATGTAAAACCGTAAACGTCTTTCACGAACATAAATTATTAATACCGATAAGATGTAGAGAATGTTTTTGATATTTCAAAGGTCGTTTGTTATGATTTACATTGTACTAACGGTACCTACGAAAACTTTAAACGATGTTTAGAGTGTGGTTTAGAAAGAACTGAAAATCACGAATGTTCGAGACAATGTAAAAACTGTTTAATTAAGCATGAAAAAAATCATTGTTACGTTATGCCTTTAACAACAAATTACGAGAAAAGACGTATGTGTTACTTTGATTCTGAATCGATTGTTAAAAATGGCGAACACGTACCGGTTTTAATCGTTAGTGCTATGGAAAAAGAAGAGAAAGAATACGATTACCAGATCTTTCGCGGATTCAATTGTGTAGAACAATTCTTATCGTATTTGTTCCAAACGAAAGTGACATTTACTCAACACGAAACCAAACGAACGAAAAAAACTCTTCCGGTGTTCAATCACGTGACTATAATGGCTCATAATAGCAAAGGGTTTGACTCATTTTTTATTTTAAACCAATTGTTAAAATGTCGGTCAAATATAGCGTTGTTTTTGACGGAAGTAAATTGTTAGGAATATTTATACCAGCATTGAAAATCAAATTTATCGATTCGTTTAATTTTATTTCTCAACCACTTCGAACCTTTCCGTCAACATTTTCTCTGAAAGAGGAAAAACAATTTTTCCCCTATATATTCCATAACGAGAGTACGATGGAATATTGCGGATCGATACCATCTCTAAAATATTTTCAACCCGAACATACGAAAGAAAAAGATTACCGCGAGTTTCTACAATGGTACGGAGAAAAAAAGAAACAACCAGTCTATAATTTACGAGAGAAATTGGAATACTACACCGTTATGGATGTGAAAGTTTTACAACAGTGTGTTGATAAATCGCAAGAACTCTTTGCGAAAGAAACGAAATTTGATGTGACTAATATGAATGCTTTAACTATCGCGGGTGCCTGCACGAATATTTTTTTTTCACAAATATTTGGAAGAATATACTTTAGCCTTGGTCCCCGCTAATGGTTACGGAAATAAATGTAATCAAAGTCAATTGGCTCTGAAATGGTTGGCTTGGGAGGAAAAGAAAAGAGGGATAAAAATTCGAACAAGTCTTTCTTTGGAAGGCGAGAAGAAAATTTTTCGTTTCCCGGTGGACGGTTATTCTAGCAATCCAGAAATAATCTTTCAATACGATGGCGATTTCATTCATGGATATCCTCTTCACACGAAAGGAGGTCAATGGAATCCTCTTTTACAAGATACCTTCAAAACTTTTTGCGAAAGAACCTTGGATCGAGATGATGAGATAAAAGCAACAGCACCGAACGCCGAATACGTTCGAATATGGAGTTGCGAATTTGACGAGATGTTAAAAAAAGGTTTGGAAATGAAGAATTTTTGCGCTTCTCTAAAATTTCGCGATCCCATATCCGGAAGATCAGCCTTATACGGAGGCAGCACAGAATGTTATAAGTTGTATTATAAGGTTCAGCCGGATGAACGGATTGGGTGGAAGGGTGATATATACAGACACAGACTCATTAGCCTATATCAGCTCGAAAAATGACGAAACAACGAACATTCCTCTTGGTGAGTTCATGGGTGATTGGAGCAATGAATTGGAAGGAAGTTATATCACCGAGTTTGTCACATCGGGACCTAAATCCTAGAGTTACAAAAGAGCCGATGGAAAATGCGTCACGAAAATGAAAGGTATATCTCTGAACAGAAAAAATGAAGAAATAATCAACTTTGATTCGATAAAAACGGCTTTGGAAGTACCCGGAACTACGTATACCTTAGAAGTTCCGTTTAACGTTGTGGGTTGAAAACGTCGAGCCAAACTATTTTCAGCAAATTTAAAAAAAAAACTTTCGGGGTCACTTTCAATAAGAGAATAGTCAACACGAGCGATTTTTCCACATTTTCATTTGGATATTCGGTGGAGAAGGATGAATCGCGAACATAATCGTTTCAACTCATTTAACCTTAAATGGTATACGAAAAAATATGTTATAAACCACAGGATTTCGCTCAAGCCGGATTTTTTTTACTTGAACGACGGTCTTAAAACACAATGTTTTAGCTGTCATACTGCCTTCGAGGATTGGGATAATGATTTGTATACGGATGGTTTGGATCCTATGGGTATACATCAAAAAATAGCGCCTTTCTCGGACGGGATAAAACCAACGTTACTCGTTGCGAAGAATATCGTCGGGAAAAATTGGCTCACGAATGTTTGGAACAACTCACGCCTTTAGTCGAAAACACTACCATTTTAAAACTCCTCGAGGTCTTCCAACAAGGAATTATAGATGCCAGCGGAAAAGATATATAAACGAGTTACCTTTGACGTAAGACCAGTTATCTGGTATTTCCCCACGGAAGATCGTGTAGACTGGTATTATCGAGATAAACTATATTTTAAAAAAAGGATAAAAGATTTTGAAGAGATATTTAAAAAATGACATTTTGTGGTAGAATAAAATTCCAAGCCCCGATGCAACTTTTATTAGCTGGTAGTACCATGTCGGGAAAAAGTACTTGGATTCGTAATCTTTTAAAAAAACGCTGATTGTTTAATTACTCCTCCCCCGATAGAATTGGTTATTGTTACAAAGAATATCAACCCCTGTTTGATGAAATGAAAAAAGAAATAAATAATATTGAATTTCTGCAAGGATTACCACCGGATGATTCTAATTTTTGGAATGAAAAAATTAATAATTTTTTAATTATTGATGATCTAGCATCAACATGTTACCATAACACTAACGTATCTAATATTTTCTGCGTGGGTTCCCATCATAAGAAGCTTTCAGTAGCATTATTAACACAAAACCTATTTGGTCAAGGTAAAGAAAGTCGAACTATTAGTTTAAACGCTTGGTATATAATTGTTTTTCGGAACCCGAGAGATGGTTCACAAATTAATTACTTGAGTAGACAAGTATTTCCAAATAATAAAAATCTTGTTACTAAAGCTTACTATTTTGTTACTAGAGATAATCCTTTTTCGTATTTATGTATTGATTTAAAACAAAATATTAACGATGATTTGCGATTAAGAACCAATGTTTTTCCGCATGAAGGAAATATGATTATTGTATGTGATCATAAATAAAATTCATATATACTATACATGGTTTCTTCTAACTTATTTATTCATAAATTTCAGAATGAGACGCAAACGCTTAACACTCTTAAAAAAGGTCTTATTAAAGAATGCTCGACGTCATAAAACCCACCCCTTAAAAAAACACGTGCGATTTTTTCGAAGTTTGAACAAAGCTAGTCAGCAAGGGGGAGGAAAATTAAAAGGAATCTTAAAAAAAGCTAAAAATAATCAAATGAAAGCCATTTATAATTCGTTTTACAATTTATTAAGAGGTAATATTGATTTACCAGAAAAAGAAAGAGTGTACGTTAAACAACACGGAGCTTTCATTCGAAAACTAGCTAATAAACGCGTTTTAGCTAAAAACAAACGTAAACTCCTTATAAAACAAGCTGGTGGGTTTCTGCCCGCTTTAATTGGGGCTTTGGTTCCGGCTCTGATTTCCACGATTTCTTCTTTCGCACGATGAAGCGAATGATATTAGTTCCGGAATCGAGTCTTATCCGATCCGGAAAAAGAAACGAACGAACTGCACCGAGAAATGTCGAAAATCTTAAATCAAAACACTTATACAACGAGCAAAAACTTCGTTTATATTCTGATGTTTTTCAAAGATATTTAAATATGAAAAGTCTCATCGAAGCACCCTACGTTAACGTGAAAAACATGCCGGTACTGACGACACCAATTACGTCACAAACAACTACATCGCAACCCGTAACACCTTGGCAACCACCTGCTAGTTTTACCAGCGCTCTTCCAAGTATGTTTACACCAACGCAACACTCGACACCGTTGGCGCTATCGGCATCAAATCTTCAACCTACGACACCCCTACCAACGATGACACCCCAGATATTTTTCCAAAGAGTTTTATTAATTAAAACGAGGCTTTTGGTATCGTTACGACGAATAAAAACACCATCTCCTGAGTCGTTTACTCCGATAGTTAGTTTTTCGGAGAGAATATGTTCGTGTTCTTCCATGAAGAAGGGCTCGAATGATTTTGATACAAATTTCTCTCTGTTTCCTTCTTATATCTCGTTTAAAGATTTTTTCATCTCCTCAAAGTTCCATCGAGAAGATACGAAGGATACCGTTCTTATATTATTACGTAACGTTATAACTAAATTCAAATTTTTTCTGTGAGAGAAGTAAATATACTCGTCCATCCTCTTACTCTAACTTGTAAAGAATGTTTCGATCTTTCGTGATTAATAGTTGATTTTCAAATTCGGCTTGAATTAGACACGTAACTGGGTATGTTAAAGGGGTTTTGATAAAGAATAATGCTCGGCACTAGCTTGCTCTTCCGGAGTTAAATCGATCACGGAAAATGTATTACCCTTAGCGTATTCCTCGTACGTAATATCAGTACCTTTATTTTTACCATACGTATCAGTTCCAGTAAACAGACTCGTATACTCTCGACTCCAGTGTTTAGAATTAAAATTTGGTTGAATTTACCAACCGATAGGTATAATTGCGTTATATTTAAATGTTTAAAATCAAATGGATTTTCACTTAATGCACCATTGAAAGCGCTAGTTTTTATAAGGGATATCGTAACCCGATTCGGAATTCGACCTAAAAATATATTTTCTTTAACCGTTACGCTATTTCCGCTTTCAATATTAAAATATTTTGTAACTGTTTGGTTTATCGGGTAGACACAGTTGGTTTTTTCCAAACCATAGCGTGCGCTAGCATAATATCGGAATTAATTTTTATTTTTCGAACATACATCGATGCGTCGGTAATAAGATATTTGTATTTAACAGGCGTTGGTGCCGCGGCACTTCCTGCTGCTGGTGGAGGGATGGAAATAATCGGAAAACTATCCGAGGATCGGATAAACTTAAACTTAACATCTACGTCATTTATCAAAAATTTATTCATTTTACAAACATCAAGGGGTGGAACGCCTATCATTTCTATTATTTGTGATAAATCACTTCTATTTTTTCTACTAACCATACCCTTATTCTCATCGTTAAATATTTCATCGCTATCAACTAACAAATCCTTATAATACATTTGTAAAGCTAATTGTGTTTTTAGCGCCTGTTCCATAATTTAAATGCGTTGCCGTATAAGCCGAATAAGGAAACACAGTGTTCAGAGATTGAACTAACGTATCGTTAAACAGCACTTCCACTTGCGAAAATAGAGACCAAAGCAATTGATTGACTGGACCTACTTCTGTAAGTGCCGCGGTAATATTTTCCCATCCACCAGTAGCATTTTGTTTCAATATTTCAACATTAATTTTAACTTTGGTCTTTGATAAATCAATGTAATTTTCATCGGTACCCGGAATAAAAAATTCCAAAGGACCACCATCCGTTATAGAATTAACGGTTTTTAATTCTACATCATTACTTCCTGTAATATTGTAATTACTTAGGGGTTGAGAGAATAAATCTATTTCAGACATCATTCTTTCCATCTTGAATGACGTTACAGAACTGAAGGATTATACTACAACTACCGTCTTTTTAATCTAAAAAAATCAGCCTTTTTCCTTCTTTTTCGTTTCATTTTTTTCGGAGCACTCCTTTTTCGTTTCCGTTTGTCGCTACCAAACTGAGCCACTTTATCCCCCGCTCGATGTAATAAATTAGACCCAGCAATTTTCAAGTTTTTCTTCAGAGCATTTTTGGGATCCTGACCCGCCGAAATATCCCCGAACATGCGAGTTCCAACACCTAACGCTTTCACTGTGGGTTTAAAAATTGGCGTAATAAAACGAACTAAACTTTTGAATATAGAACCTATTCAATTTCCCCGTTGGAAGACTGAACCTTGAAAACCACCACCCGCTTGACGAAGGTAATAAGAGTAATAAGGATTACGACCCGTCATTATCTTTTTCTTCGATAATGTAAAATGACAACTGTTTTCCAAGTTTTAATGGTATTTTAGCGTCAGAATCGGTTGTAATGTTAATTTCAATAAAGTTAAAATTATTTACACGGAGCTGGTAATAATTTTTCGGGTTATAAATAATATTATGTGGTGTGTTGTATTTATTGTTTTCTGGTCGAATTAAACCACCCCACGCGTCACCTATTAGTTGTGGGTAGATCAAATTATTATGAATAAATAAACTCATGACACCTTTATTTATATCAACCACGAAATATCCGTCTGTGTTATTCGGTAAAATCCGATCGATCTGATCATTGTCAAATCCTAACATTTTTCCTAATCCGGGATTATCTTTATTAAATTTAATAGCAAAGATATCGATGTATTCTTTCTGTTTAACGGATAATTCCGTCTCCAAAACACTGATGATACCTACACCACAATTTAATTTTACCGTTCCGTTTTTGTTATGGGTAAAATCAAAGTATTTATAGATTTTTTTCGGTAAACAGGCTTTCATTTCCGTAAGTAATAATTATATACTTTTATACTTAACGTGCGGTAAATGGAAAGGTTTAGTTGTTACAATTACCGTCTCTATATCTTCATCAATGTTAGGCTTACTCTCATTCTCAGCCCTTTTAACTTTACGTCTAATTTGGAAAGGTGGTATATTCTCGATATTAATTAGATCAAGTGTAAGATCTCTAGCTTTTAAACACATTAGAGATCCAGACGTTAACCAAACGTTAATCCTCTCCGTTTGTACACCTAGTATACTATTGTATTCAGGTGGAAATTTAATAGATATATCCGACTTATCCGTTTTAATACAAATATGTGTTTTACCACTAGGTAGGAGTTGTAAAGTAAACCAAATTTTACCTTTCATTACCGTTTCATTAACAAGTCTTGTTAAATGTATCGCTATTTGATTTTATACGTTTCTTAATTCAGTTTTTGTTATTTGTCCGATTCGAGAGGCGTCAATGTTAGCGATTTCGTATTTAAAATACATATCGGGATATCTAGTGTAATATTCATCATATCGATCAGTGATATTATCCCATTTGGAAGGCATTGTTATTTCAGATAATCCCACCTCCCATTTACCTTCTTCTAAACTTAAGGTTGTGGCAAAATTAGTTTTAGTATTGTCGGGAAATATATTCATAGAAGCATTACTAGCTACCGTACAAAAAAAATTATCTTCAGTAGGTGTTAACATAGACATATTTAATAAATAAGTATTTATATACAAGGTATTACCATTCTCCTCCAATATCCCTGTCTTTATAAGGTAGATTGTTAAAAATCCTTCTTATATTACTTAAAATTAACTACAGCCATCAGTGTTCATGAAAGGGGGGTTTACTTTACTACTTGACCTCTTACCCGACTCGTCCATTGGAACAACAAACCTGGCATAAAAAATACCTGACGAATCGTAATCATTTATCCACCAATGCCTTACCCAAACTCTGATCCAGCGAAAAACGATCGCAGCGCCGCTGTTGAGGAATGGGGGAGTTAGCTCCCCGTGGGGGGTATTACTACTCTTGTGGGACACCACATTTTACTGGATAAATAACGCTACTTATGATATTATTGCACTTAATGATGTTTTTCCTACCCTCCAGGTAACTTTCGAACCATTTGTAAATGGTTCCCGAAAGACCATAACAATAAATTCTTTTTAAAGTATTTGATGAGACACACGGTCAAAAGCTTTTTATAAGTCGATATATATGACGTTCACTTGACCTTTATTAGCAGAAGTTAATAATTATATGAAGAAGTGTACTATTTCGTATTATCATGCGCCATGTAATTTACGATGCTCTCCCGCCGTCACGCGGATATAAAAATTTCGTTAACGCGCCTGTAAGGCTCACGTGACTTGGCTGACCGCTTTACAAGGTACATTAAGAGACTGTGGCGCGGAGCCAAAAAGTATAGTTCCTCTAAAACCAAGTTTCCCAGGTTCTGAAGGCAGAGATGATTTGTCTGCTCCTGTATATGGTTGGTAGCCCCTTGAAAGGTGTTTATATATCCACATATTCAGAATTATGTTATGTTTCTTATGTCGCTGGTTATTTTGGTCAAGTTAGTTAGTAATAATAATAATTAATGATTTTAGGGAGATTATGGAGTATGTTAACTCAAAACTAGGCATAGGCATAATATTTTCGATGAATTTAATTACGTAGAGGAATCATTAGTGTCAATTTTATTTTTAATAATTACCGAATTTGTTTGAGTCGATGCGTTACAGTTGTCACGCGGAATTTGTTTTGTTACTGTAGGTTTTAAATAGAGATCACACTGGAAATTGTTGTTTTGGCATAAACAGAAGGTGAGCCGCATTTTAAATTCAGCTCGATTAATTTAAGAAGTACCCGTTAATGGATCAAGTTGCGAGAGATATAGACTCCGACGCCGTTAAAAAAAGCCCGGCAGCGGCATGACCGTGTTTCGGCGGCGGCTCGCCGAGTTTTTTCCATACCGGCGGCCGCGCCAAAAATATTCTTGAACGGAGCGCCAGGCCGGGAGCCGGAATGTAATGGGCGGCGTCGGAGTCTAGAGCGATAGTTTACTTTCCAAGTTTCCACCAACTGAGCTAACTAAGGCTTAGACCAAATCGAGCTTAAAGACTGGATTAGCAAATACGTGATACTAAATTGAATTTAAAACTTATGTGAAACTGAGAAAGGTAAAAATGCAATTCACGACTAAAATTCGATTATTTATGTAGAATTACAAAACTATAATTGTTTATATCCGGTAATCGTAAAACCTTCAGTCTCGGGCGCCGCGCGGGCCCTATTTTACTTGTTTACTATCGCATCAGCATCTGTGACGCGCGACTATGACGGGCGCCCCACGTGATTTTAAAGAACTATTTTCAACATTTCCTCTCTCTCTCATTGGTCAATGCAAAAATTGCTTTCGTCTGCTCAAGAGATTACATGGAATACATGGCGAAAGTTGAAAATTAAATGTAGTACACTTTTTGATATAATTATTAACTTCTGTTATTAGCAATGACTGGCTTAACAAAGCTATGGAAAGATAAGAGGTTCGTGTCCATTGTTCTACCCTTTACGAAACCATGCCGGCAGTCTGGTATATTTGGTAAGAACCAAGCGTAAGTAGTATTATCCTACTTTTCGAGCTAACTCCCGCATTCCTCACCAGTGGTGCTGCGATCGCTATTCGCTGGATCATAGCTTTGGCCAGGCATTAGCGGGAAAAATGTCTCGTGAGGTAATCCATCAAAGTTTGAGAAGTCAGTCGTCAAAGTTGACAACATTTCGTCAAGGTAAACAAAGGGAGACTGAAAAATAAATCAGGCCTTTCTTCCACCTTGGTATGAAAGGATGAAAGACTATTAAGCAAAGCGAGAGAACTACAAGAGTCAGCCTGAGGTTACAACAAAGGGAGATTAAACCCGTTGTCTCCTGGTTTGAGAATTACAAGAGTGAGTCAGAGGTTACAACAAAGGGAGACTGAAACCCCTCGTCTATTGACCATGGTAAAGCATGTCTTTAGGCTAGAGACTGAGTAACTACAAAAGTCCGTCAGAAGTAAACAACAAGGGGGAACGTTTTTACCTTTGTCAGGCCATCGAGAAATCACCCCCAGAAGGAGTCGTAAGGCAAGCAATAGTGTATTGATTTTTTTTCCCAAAACGGTCCCGTATAACGAGCGTAGCGCCACCGTTAAAAACCTCAAAGAAACGATAATTTAGGACAAGATGTCAGCTACCATATGTACGTCGGGTTAGACGCCGCGAATACAAAACCCGGCAGGGGCGTGAGCGGGTTTCGACGGCAGCGCGCCGAGTTTTTTCCCTAGGTAACGGCGTAACGTATCGGCGGCGTTTATCGGCGTATGACATCGCGTCTCTCAGCTCTCCCGTGAACGACTGGGCACAATTTTTACTTTTACTTTCGTGGCGAAAAGTGAAAAGAATAACTTCCTAATCCAAAAAAAATATAAAGTTTGAGAGGTGGTTAATAAACAGCGGTTGGGACTTGGCCTCTATTGAAAAATTTTGTTGACTCTTCGACGCAGTCATATTGTGGCAGATTTAGGACTCCAGAGACACGCGCTGGAGGGCGCGCGGCTCGTTAGGCGGGACGAAAACGTTCTAAAATTATTTTGTTTGCCTTACGACTCCTGGGGGTGATTTCTCGATGGTCAGGCTGCGAAAAGATGAAAGACTATAGTTTTAAGCCAGAGATTAATAAACTACGAAAGTCAGAAAGAGGTTAACAACAAAGACTGAAACCCGTCTGGAGACTGGTGAGAGAGCTACAAAAGTCAGAATCAATAATAGGGGAAAGGATATCCTTACCCCCCTAGCGATGATAAATCCCTCGGACCAGTGGCGCGACGGTCACTGGAGTTCTTACTACAGTTTTGTTGATTGAAAACATTTGAATAGAAAACTTGATTGAGGATGGACGTATATGAATATGAAATAGTTTTAATAACTATATTATTAATATTTGTGACGTTCTTACATATAAAGTTGGTATTGGCTGTTTTATTAATTCTTCTATGGCCAATTACTTTACCCATGACATTCTTTTATCAATTTTAACGTCCTGGTGATATTATCCCCATTATTCTACTTGACATTTTTAATATATCAAGATGTCAAAACAAACAGTTTATTACCTATCAATGTATTTGAATTATTATTTAAAGCAAGTGTGGATTATTATATAGAATGTATGAATCAAAGAACGCAATAATGGTTTTTACTCAAAAAATTTCTTTATTCACTAATCAAAATCGTATTCATCCCATGTTTCAAGAATAACATCTTGTCGTTCTTGATAAATATCATACAAAGTATCGTTTCTAAAGACTATTCTCTGGTTATAATCAAATTAAAATACGACTGTAAATATTTCACGATATCGTACCTAGTCTAGGAATCGAATAATTTTGATTTTCATACTTCTTACAAGGTTTTATATATCAGTGACGTTTCCAGCTGAATAAATCACAATTTACACAAAAATCTGGTTAATTTTGAGAAAACTTTTCTGGTACGATACTTGATAAATCCTAACCAGTTTTCATATAAACCGATTTCTTATAGCATACACATTCGGTATTTAAGCAGTAATATATCGTCACGTTTTCACTATTATTAATAGTAGCATCATACCTTGTTTCACAACAGAAACACGCGATAATTTGATTTGAAGAAATGCTTGGTTTGTTGTATTTGTATATATCATCGAAATGGTTTTTAAGCATTTCTGAAAAATGTAATATAGAATAAGTACATTATGTGCGACAGGTATTAATTTTTCGTGAGAATATTATGACGGGGAAAATAAGATAATTATAAGTGACCTCCAAAAGACGTCACGAGACTCTACTTTAGTTAATGTTAAAAAACCAAACCTATAATTTCATTTTAGTCTAGACGCTTTTATGTACATCCTCCCGGATTTCGCCTTTGACGTCAACATGTAAAGAAATTTAACCAGAGCATTTGGAGAGTTGTTTTCCATCAATTTAACCTTGGATTCTTTACTATAAAAGCATTATACAAAGGCCTTAGAAGTATCATTTGAAATTCGAAAATCGTTACGATCTGAACTTAACCATAGATATCGTATATATAACTGGCTAGATACATTTCCCTGGGTTAGGCCCGAGGAGTAAAACGCGGAGGGGACAAATAGCAGACGACGGCTATTATCTGGGGAAAAATCTGAACAGCGCCATCTATATTAGATACCTGGAACCTCTAATTAAGTGCTTTTTCAAAAACCCGCGGGAATTTTTGTTTCTTTTGTAAAGAAACTATAAGAAATAAAGCTCGGCTATTTTTGAAGCAAGTGTTTTTTTTTTAATACAAAATGGTTAAAACCTGTTCGTTTTCACATTGCCGTAATAAGTCAACCACTAGAAAAGAAATATCTTTTCACATGTATGAACAAAACTACTCAAGAATTAAGTAAATTAATAACTAATATCATGCAAATTTATAGATTTCCCATATCCAACCCGGAATTACATGCCAAATGGATTGAGGCTGTTGATTTAGATGATTTTAGGCCTAATTCCAATTCCTTCATTTGCAGCGAACATTTTTTGGAAAGTGATATTGTCCACCGAAATGGCAAACGATTTCTTTCAAAGCAAGCAATACCTTCCAAGGTTTATACTTAAGCAATTACACTTTTTGGTAGTGTTTAATCAACAATCAACCATCTTGATGGTGGATGGCGGTAAAGCAAATATTTTTTATTCCGCGGGTAATTCAAACTTTATTCTTCAACATTGAATCTATTTGAAAAGGATTACGCTTCCCTTGTCATGCAAAGTCAAAATATTCACCCATTTTGCTCGTCTTGTAGTCAGTTCTAGAACTTGTATCGTAATTGTAAGCAGAGTTAAACTGAAATTCCATTATAGAGAAGGCCAAGGGTTAGCGAACCAAATAATATTTATTGATTTAAATAATATATATGTTATATTTACCTTTTAAAAATTGATGGATCATGTAAAAAACAACTTTTTTAACACGTTTTGAGCCGATTTCATTCTCTTCTGTCGAATAATATTAAAAAAAAAAAACATTTTCTGGCCGAAGCGGGAAAATTAAACTTCTCGCATTTTGAGCTTTCCATTTTCGGGTATAGATGGCGCTGATCTGATTTTTCCCCAGCATTGTAGGTCTCCATAGCCGTAGTCTGCTATCTATACCTCCCGTATTTTCCCTCGATTTAATACGGTATCTAGCCAGTTATATATACGATATCTATGAACTTAACTCATTTTATTTACTCTTAAAATGTACCAAGCCGAAAGCCAACCCTTAACTTCTACCATGTAAGCACTGAGGTATATAGATATATTATAAAGCAACTCAAGTATTTCGTTTTAAAATAATCATGCCCCAGTTGTGGTCCCCGAAGAACTATAGTACAAGAAGCGGATGCTGGAGAAGGAAGACGGAAGGGGGGAGGTAAGCTAAAAATATTTATTTCGCATGTTTATAGCCAGGCTATGTAATTTCAATACGAAAGTTTTGTGCCCCTGCGGAACTTAGGATAGGCTTTCCTGTAAGGCTTCAGGCGTTTAACCCCCCTCCCTGAGTAGCGGAATATCGCTAGGAGTAGTTTAAGCCTGTACTTCTAGGAGGGGGAAAACACTTTTCTTTCCACCCCCCTCCAAAACAACCAATGACGTCATCAAATTAGCATCATCCCCGCTCCTAAAAACAACAAATGACGTCATCCGTCAACAAATTTGCATCATCTCCGCCCCCAAAGGCTACAAATTTACCTAATTAGCCCCGCCCCCAAAATCAACAAACAGCGCATCCGTCAATAAACAGCTCATCCATCAACAAATGACCTCATCCGTCAACAAATTTGCCTAATTAACCCCGCCCGGCTAGTACAGCATGACCCTTCTTAACCCCGGTCGAAAAACCCATTTTCAAGGAGGACTACCAGTAATTTTTATTTTTCCGTCCCTACTACTTTGTTTTACTGCATGACTCCGGATATAAAAGGGGGATTCTGTAGCAAAAAAGACTGGGGGCCAATGACTCATTCACTCACTAGGGGAGAAGGATATCATATAAAAGACTCGATCCTAAACACAGCTTAAAATGGATTTACGAAGGTAAGATTCAACACTCGGAACCTCAGAACAGTAATAGGATTTTACTTAAATTTGATCAATTGATTAATTTGCGCTAAAAGGAACATCTTCATTGCCATTCTCAATAAAATCGATTTTCTCTTAGACTATTGAAGAGAATAAAATAGTTTTTCTACTTTCGAAATAAAAATTGGGGCATTTTCGTTCGCCATTTGTTTTGTTCGGGATTCCCCGTTTAGTTTCACGTCCGTGATAATCGGGACAGTACGGGCTGAGCCCGCGCAGTTGATATTTGGGCAAACTTCCTCGCCTCATCAACCAATAAAATCGGAATATTCTTATTCCCAATTTCACTTACTATCGCTGCAATAATTTTTTTCATGAGGGCCCTGCAACATACGAATAATTACCAATTAATTTCGTAGCCCCAATTTTCCGTCACTGGGGACGTTTAAACGTCGCCTAAGTCAATAGAATTGTTACGACAATTTCACTATTAGAGTTCAAAAATACCGTAATCTTGGAAATTGTTAAATTCCTCAGAAATTTACTTCGCAAAGCGCTTTGTACTTGAAATTAAGCGATGTTAAATGCGGCATTCCTCCTTTAAACGCTTCAAAATTCTTATTTCTGATTAAAAAATGCAGTTTTTTTGTTAAACAATTGAACTTATACCATAAGAGTAGTTTATTCCTGTACAACAAGGGTAAAATAAACAAAAGACGTCATCAAGTAAAAAAATTTGCATAAGCCACGCCCCCAAAATAAACCAACAGCGCATCCGTCAACAAATGACGTCTTCCATCAACAAATTTGCCTAATAGACCCCACCCCCCAGTACACCCGCCCCCGTCAATCAACAACTCATCCGTCAACAAATGACCTCATCCGTCAACATATTGGCCTAATTAACCCCGCCCGGCCGTCCAGTCTGACCCGGCCTAACCCCCGGTCGAAAAACCCATTTTCAAGGAGGACTGACACAAATTTTCATTTTTCCGTCCCTGCTCCTTTATTTTTTATTTTTTCCTCCCTGCTCCTTTGTTTTTCTGCATGACTCCGGATATAAAAGGGGGATTCTATAGCCAAAAAGACTGGGGGGCCAATGACTCATTCACTCACTAGGGGAGAAGGATATCATATAAAAGACTCGATCCTAAAGTCAGCTTAAAATGGATTTACGGGTAACGAAGGAAAGTGCTCGCGTTCAATTACAGAAATGTCAATGCTGTATCTGGAAGCGTTGGTTCTTTCACGATTCTTACACTCTTCGCCATTGTAAATACTGGCTTAAAGTCCTCTTGACTCCGATCACGGTCCCTATTGGTCTTATTCGTTCAATTATTACTCGAAATTCCCGATTCGTTCTGGCCCCATGGTACGATATTCTCGGGCTAATCTTTATTTTACCTTATTATTGGGAGATCTACGAGTTGAAACCTTTAAACCATATATGCCGCTGGTGCGATAGCTTAATTCCTCTCAAAAGGAAGGATAAATAAGTCTGACCAGCTTGTTTCATCTTCATTGTTATCCTTCAACTCTGCTTGACGATGCTCGCTCCCATCTACGATTCGTTCTACTTGACTCTCCCGAGTAACGCCTCCATGACTCAATACCCGAAAAACACAAAAACCAGTTACACGACGCAATTACCCACGTCATTTGATTTATCTGAAGGACATTGGGAAGTCGGTTTATCGGGCATTAGTATGCCTTCGAAATGGGACAATATTACCGACTTCTTCGATACTTTTGTTGTTAGAATGGTTGATTTAGATTTAAAATACGAAACGGGTCAGGGAACCGTAAACGATAAAAGTACAATAATTAAAAATACGAATGAAAGTATTTATAAAATATTAATCAGATGCAGGCGTATATTACTCAACAACAAGTAAAAGACAAGTTAGAATTTCAAATCGGTATCGTCAACGGTCAGGAACGTTTTCTTATTGAATTTAAAGATCCCAATGGTGAAACCTTCGTTAAATTTCCCAGAATGTATTGCGATTTATTAGGTTTAGAAGCGCGGGATTGTGAAAAATGGATAACGGGGACAGCCATTGTTGGAACACGAGCTTTAGACCAGAACAGGATCAAACTCGACATCTCCAAATATCCCCCTTTTTACGTTTGGCAGATGGTCAAAAGAGACAAGACCATAAAATTAACGGGTAACGAACGAGTCGAAAATCTTTTATATCAAACTAAAACTTATCAATTACCACACGGTACGTACGAGACTATAGAGAAGGTGTTAAAGGGAATGAGAGAGTGTTTACCCCCGAGAATGTGGCCTTATTTTGATTTTGAACAAAATAACAATGGGACGGTAACGTTACTTTGTGGTCTAGGGTTAATTGATGAAGCAAAACCCGATTATCTTCTCACGGATCAACAAAAAAATTTGAGAGACAGTTTTACCATTCGCTTTCCCAAATCCAATCCTGGTTTAGGTCTTATGCTGGGTTTTGATACCAAACAAATTGAGAAAGGCTTAACGCATAAGACCCAGGGTGAACATATCGCTGATATAAATAGAGGTGTCCAGAGTTTATTCGTTTATACCAGTCTCATATACCCTCAGGCTATAGGTGACGCTTGAGGAGGTCTATTACGTACAATTCCCAGACCAGAGAACAACAAGTATAATATCCCCTACGAGTTAAGGTTTAACCCGATTAATTATTACACCGAATTTTAACGTGGATGATATAGAAATTGCCACTGATGCGGGAAGTAAAATTCCTTTCAAACTCGGGAAAACAGTGACCACATTACATTTTAAACGAAGGTAAAAAAATGGCGTCGCGAAATAGGTATTATTACTGTTACCTGCAGCAGGCTGGAGGAGGAGGCTTCCGAGGTCCCGTTTTTCAACGAGGTAACGGGTTAGGTTCAATTTTTAAGAGTCTAGTTCGATTCATTACGCCAATTATAAAGCCAGCGGTCAAGGCCTTAGGTCGGGAAGCGATTGGTGTTGGAAGTCGCTGGATCGGTGATATTTCAGAGGGGCAAGATCCAAAAACAGCTTTAAAAAGGAATATTAAAATTGCTGGTTCTAATGTATTACACACAGCTGGTGACAAAGTTCTCAATTCGCAATACGGCACTGGTAAACGTAAAAGAAAAAGTCTAAAGGCTCGTAAAGTAAAACGAAGAAGGAAAACCGATTTAACGCCAGAAGAGGGAGCTAATGGCGAACATTTTTCTTTGGAAAATCACGGTAGTTTACGCTTAACAATGAAATTTAAAAACCCGTTAAGCTCGGCAGTCACAGTTATCGTCTACGGCGAGTTTGAGAACCAGATGTTGATAACGAAAGATCGAACCATTCTTTACAAGTTAGAGTAAGAGGATGGATGAGTACGTTTTCTTCTCTCAACGAAAGGAACTAAACCTGGTGGTGACAGTTCGAAACAATCTTAGAGAAGTCGGATTTGTTCGATCCTGTTGGAATTTCCAAGAGATGAAAAAAGCCTTAAAAGAAGTTTAAAAAGAACTTTGTGAATCATATCGCTGGCAGATCTCGCGTTATCATGCCGCAAGAACATTTTCTCTCCGACAAACAGATGATTGGAATAAGCGCTTCTGGCGATAGTTTCTTTATTCGACGGAATGACACCAAATCCGTTGTTCATCTTCAACTCCCGGTCTGGGAAAATATCTGGAGCTTAAGAGACGTTGTTAACGATTTCTTCGAAGACGTGTTACCACACTTTCATACTCGATTAGCGGAACACTTTCAACTCGAAGGGCATATTTCGGGAAGCGGAATGAAGTTTATTGATATTCGTCAATATACCCCCGATGATACAAAATTCTGCGACTCCTGGTTTGCTACATTGAACGGATTTACCTTTAGAAAAGATACTTGGCTCAGACTGAAACAGCTAAAACCGGAACTGGATGAAGAACGTCAAATTCAAACTCAAATGACGAGAAAGAATGGTTTGAAAGAACTGATTGTCGACAAAATTGGACAGAAGTCTAGAATATGACAAAAGACGTGAGAAGGATTTGATCGAGGCCGTTCAAGCTTTAAACCGGGAAGATATCAGGTTGAGGTTCTTGGCAAATACGGATCTGACAACTTTGAAGAATGGTATTTGGAAATAGTAAATGATATTGTAGACTTGAAAAACCATGTTTTTTTGCGATTGTGTTGGATAAAAATAAAAAAATATATAAAATAACCTATTTGATTGTTTGATGTCATTATTACACATACTATGGTCACGGAACGCGTAGCCCAAGATCTGGCCCGGATATATTACGATCCGCAACACCCCGCTAGTTTAGGGTCGTTAAAAAAACTGCAATCAGCTCTCCCTCGTGTTAAGACTCGAGACGTCATCACCTGGTCAAGGTCGCAACCAGCCTATACAAAACATAGAAATCGAAGAAAAAGGTTTCCAAGAAATAAAACTTTTGTTAATTCTAAAGACGAAATATTCCAAGCGGATATTCCACCGTAACCCGCGCCTAAAACAGAAGTTAAGACAAACAAGGCTGAATAATACAGAATTTTTACTTTTTTAAATGATAATAGGGCCTTTACATGAAAAATAATAAAGTGTAAAGAATTACACCAAATAAAAAAATATACTCGACGAAACTGCGAATCGTGAAAATAAAGTCGAACTAAGCCCGGACATTCGCAACAGATTGAATTCCTATGTTCAAAAATATTACTATGCATAAAACCAGTTTAGCAAACTTTTTCGCGATAGAATAAATCATTGTCAATTACTCCCAAATGAATGTTCCTTTACCCGATTGTTTAGTCTTTTTGGGATTTTTTCTCATAGTCATTCGGGGTTTCACATCCTCATCATCGGCAATATCAGTAGCATCTTTCAAAGTAAGCGTACGACGGGCGTATCTTTGATGCTCTCGTTTCTCTTCTCGATTTTTCGCCAATAGTTTTTTAGCCACGCTGCTCGCGCTACGCTTCGGGGGAAGGTGAGCAACTTGTAGCGGAGGTAAAGAGGACGCCGCTTGCGAAGTCAACAGATTCGATATCGCTTGTGACAAACGCTGGGTCTGACTGCTTGATGCACCGGCTGATATCTGAGGTGGAGGGGTAGGAGTCCCTGATATAGAAGCGACCGGTGTAGACGTACCAGTTGACGACAACGCTAAGGCGGGAGAAGTTGTAAAACTTGGAAACCAGTAGAGACGAGTCGGGCCCACCATTTTTAAGACCCGACCCGAAAAAAAAATTCTAAAAAAAAACCCGACCCGGCCCGACTCAAAAAAAAAAATAAAATAAAAGAAATAAACCAGACCCCTATTTGAAAACAAATCTCAACTTGGAGCTTGTAAGATTTGAAACTTCGAACTCAATGCACGTTCAAAGATGATTTCTGTGAAACCAGGTGTACAACAAATTCAAGAGTGTCTTTTTTACCACTTACCAACTTATCTGAGTTAACAGATCTCTGAAAGCAATATATTTGCGTTTCTTTATTTGTTTAAATAATTTTTATGAACAAATGTAAGGTTAGAAAGAGTCGATCCCATTAAATTGGTTCTTCGCGGTCCAAGGGTTGACCCTGTGCTTGAAAATACGCGTTCGTCACTCGTTTAGGAAGCAGGAATTCCTAGTACTCTTTGTGCAACATTTTTCAATCCTGGCAAGTCCGAAGTGTTTGACCAAAAATCGAGAACTGAAACAGGATTTCCTAAAAATATATTATAGGAATTGTAAAATAGTCTTTATGTACGGAAATTGAATTTAACTCACCAACGACAGATTTTAATTTCAGTTTTATATACCGCTCAAACTCAGCTTCTTCTTTTTCTTCACATGTAACTTCTGCATCCGTTTCAAAACCTTCTTCTGATGAATCTTCAAATTCGGCTAATTTCGAAACCTTGCTCTTGGGAGAGCCTGCAGAACTTGTATAGCCACTAGCCGCACTTGAAGTTCTTGTAAAGATTTCAGTCTCATTGCTGTGACTGCTATGTAGGCGTTGGTACTCCATAGCCAGTTGAGATTTTAATTCCGAATAGGCCTTCTCTCTTATTTCATTGGTGGCAAATTTAAGTTTGCGATATCTGTTAAAATAAAACCGATGAATTTCGGGTGAAACTAAATTATCATACACACAGCTGTAATTAAAATATTACTTAGGGTTAAGCAGCGTGGCAACGTAGTTAAATGTATCTAAACAGCAGTATTCTTTGTAGCATTCTCTTGCCTGTTGTTTCAGCAATTTTAACTCCATCGAGTCGAGATCATTTTCTTGAATATGATCATTAATGATATGCCACCACGGAGCAACTTCGTGAATAGTTGGCTTCTTTTCTTTGCTAAACACCTCAGTTGTGTCGCGGAAAGGTTTTAAGAAGTTAATGAATATTTCCAATACTTGATCATCTATTTAGGATATTCGATGCAGTTGATTTTTTTCTAACAAAATTTGCTTAATTTGCTTGGCAGACTTCATATACGACTCTAACATAATGAGAATCCTGTTCCACCTGGTTGGAACCTCTTGTTTCAATTAGTACTCTAAACCTGAGTTTAAACCCGACCTTTTGAAATAGGCAACCACGGTCTTAACTCCTTGAAGGGTAGAATCAATTTTCGGACATTTATCCTTTAAAACAAAAAGCTTCTTTTTTGGCAAAGATTTCCCATCTGAGCTTTTAATTTTCTTTTGGTACATTGCAGTATTATTTAACATCCACGTTATAAGAAGATTTAATTTGTGGCACTGGCAGTTAAGGTGATGTTTTAATGGAAAAAGTTTCGTCATATTTGAACCTCCATCTGTCACTATCCAAGATAATTCCATTACATCGTTAGTCAGTTCGTCGAAATATTTCTTTAGAATATTGGTCAACTGAAAACGTAGATTTTCCTTTGTTTTCTTTTCGAAATCAAATTCGTCAACCGCGAGCATTCTACATACTAATTTCCAATTACGGTCTATGTAATGAATAGTGAGAGAGATGAAGCTCCTCTGTTTAAATCTGTCAGACCACATGTCTGTGGTAAAAGTAAAAACCGGTGACTGGGGTGCAACAAGCAAGTCATTAATTATTTCTTGCTGTTTTGTCGATAATATCGATGGAAGAATCTGTCGCTTTAAAGTTGTACGGTGGTATATAACTTCGGAAGCATTTTGATGACCGTGTCTCGCTCCGAAATCAATTAATGCTTGACTTATATGTCTGAAACCTTCACCCTCAACTGACCCCAAAGGCCGCAAATCCTTCGTCAGGCCAACAACAATGCTATTGTTTAAAGATAGTACTTCTCCCGGTGGTACCTTTCTAGAAAAACAACTAGTCACAGACGGTTGGTTTTGACCCTTTTGGATTAAGGTTTTTGAAGGATTTGGTTGAGTTACTCGGGTAAGACTAAGAGACCCAGATTTGACCGCCCAGCAATAATTTTCTTGGTGGCGGTTTAAGCTCGACGTTCCGATTTTGGCTTGATAAGAAATTATACTTTTACATTTTTGACATTTAACAAAGGGTTGTTCATTATCGTCTACAAAAGCGGATACAAAGGTTCCCCATATAGATGACGTTTTATGAGAAGACGAGTTATTTTTAAATATTATTCTGTTACTGTTTTGAGCCATAAGTCCTTCTATAAAGGCTTTGCCAAACGTTTCTGTAAATAATTATAATAAAATGAAATATAATTTACATTTCCGAGATATATTATTTAGCGAGGGGTCAGACACTCTTGAATTTGCTCTACACCTGAGTTCGGCTTTGACAGTGTAAAGAGTTAAAAAATTTGTAAACCTGAGTTCGTGAGTGTCTGCCCCCTCGATTTTTTTGGTTTCGTGCCAATTTATATAAGAGAAAAATCTTTCAACTTATTTATAGCCAAAAATATTATTTTCAGATTTAAATTTACAAATATAACTTATATATCACTCATATTTTAGTCTTTAAGGTCGATAAATAAACTATATTTGAATTTTCAATAACAAAACACAGCAGAATATACATTAAAAATATAAATGAACCAAGGCGTATTGCGCCTTGGCATTTATACTTTTCGATCGTTAGATTAGAGAACTAAAACTGCTCAAAAAATGAAACGAGAATAAGTTGAAATAACCTTTTTTGTTCCCAGATGTAGAATCCTCAATAATGGTTTCCATACTTTCCATATTCATTATAATTTGTAGTTACCAATCGATATTCGCTAAGTTAGCATGACCACTTGAGTCTTGATCAGATCGTTATATTCGTTACGCGTACGCAGCCTTCGATTGGCTTTTTTACTTTCGTACGCGTAACGAATATAACGATCTGATCAAGACTCAAGTGGTCATGATAACTTAGCGAATATCGATTGGTAACTACAAATTATAATGAATATGGAAAGTATGGAAACCATTATTGAGGATTCTACATCTGGGAAAAAAAAAGGTTATTTCAACTTATTCTCGTTTCATTTTTTGAGCAGTTTTAGTTCTCTAATCTAACGATCGAAAAGTATAAATGCCAAGGCGCAATACGCCTTGGTTCATTTATGTTTTTAATGTATATTCTGCTGTGTTTTGTTATTGAAAATTCAAATATAATTTATTTATCGACCTTAAAGACTAAAATATGAGTGATATATAAGTTATATTTGTAAATTTAAATCTGAAAATAATATTTTTGGCTATAAATATGTTGAAATATTTTTCTCTTATATAAGTTGGCACGAAACCAAAAAAATTGAGGGGGCAGACACTCGCGAACTCAGGTTTACAAATTTTTTAACTCTTTACACTGTCAAAGCCGAACTCAGGTGTAGAGCAAATTCAAGAGTGTCTGACCCCTCGCTAAATAATATATCTCGGAAATGTAATTTATATTTCATATTATTATAATTATTTACAGAAACGTTTGGCAAAGCCTTTATAGAAGGACTTATGGCTCAAAACAGTAACAGAATAATATTTAAAAATAACTCGTCTTCTCGTAAAACGTCATCTATATGGGGAATCTTTGATATCGCTTTTGTAGACGATAATGAACAACCCTTTGTTAAATGTAAAAAATGTAAAAGTATAATTTCTTATCAAGCCAAAATCGGAACGTCGAGCTTAAACCGCCACCAAGAAAATTATTGCTGGGCGGTCAAATCTGGGTCTCTTAGTCTTACTCGAGTAACTCAACCAAATCCTTCAAAAACCTTAATCCAAAAGGGACAAAACCAACCGTCTGTGACTAGTTGTTTTTCTAGAAAGGTACCACCGGGAGAAGTACTATCTTTAAACAATAGCTAGCTAGCGCGTCTCGTAAAGTATTCGTTTTATCCACGTGACAACAATTTACCACGAAGCATCTCTACCCCCGTCTGTCCCCCGTTCTCCCAGAGTGGGAGTTTAGGCCGACGCAGTAGGAGCCGCGCCGTTCCCACTTTTCCTCTCCTTATCTGATCAACAGTAAGAAATGAAAACCAAATTGGTATTGGACCATGGGCCAAGAAACGTGATACCAGGAGTCCAGTGGTGGGAATTTCGCGTTTTCTTCCCGAAGACAAACTTCCACTTCCTTGACACAGACGGCGACACCGCCGACTCATGCTTCTGCTTCTCAGAAGAGGAAGAAAAAATTCTCTCTCTTCCCTTCCTCAAAATGAAACTGAAGGGAAAGAAATGAGGAGAAGAAGTGGGCTTTTCTAGGAGGGCTCTGGGCCTTCCCCTCTTAGAATTTTTTCCCTCCCTTCTTTGAAAAGAAGGAACTTGGCTCAAAAGGAGAGTTTACCTTCTTTAATATTTTCCTTCCTTAGCAAAGAGGGAAGATTGCTTGAGAAGGGGGTAGTCCTTCTTTTTCAAGAAGGGGGGGTCTGCCTGACTATTACCTATCTTCTTTTTTAAGGTTGAGAAAATAATGATTTTACTACCCTTCTTTTTCGAAAGTGAGAATAGCAGTTAATTGAATAAAATTAATTTTCAATATTTATCTCAGAAAATATTTGTAAAACTTCTAACACGATCAAAATTATACAAATTAATAGATTTACGAATTTTATTTAAATATAACATTATTGTAGTTTCAGTGTTTGCCACCAAGTGGCCAGTCATTTAATATTGAGATTATAGTTCGTGTGCTTGCTGTGAAGTGGCGCCACTTAATTTGTCAGGCTAAGGATTTAACTGGTTAATTTGAACTTTTACAGTAGTGGTAAAGACTACAATCGCTATAAACCGCGCCCGTTTAGCTTTAGGTTTAAATTTTGAAAATAAAGCATACAAAGAATTAAAGTAATATCGAGGTATCCCTCGATATATTTTAAACTTTATTATTTTTTACATGGTTTTTGTTTATAGGATGAAGTTTCTTTTTTTTTTAGTGGCAGTCAATACTCAATAGAGGCTAGGTTTTAAATTTTCAAGGTTATTTTTGCACGAAAGCAAAAAAATAAAAAAAAAGCGAGAGAAATTATAAATGTATATTTTCTTAAACTTTAAACTATTTGTGAATTATATATTAAAAAATGGTGTACTTAACCTTGTTCGTTGAACAAGGTTAAATACACCATTTTTTTAATGCTGGACTTCTGGTTTATTCAATCTAATGTTTATGATAATTTCGGTAAATTGATAAGGATCAGTTAAAAGATACGTTAAACAATTAATAGTTTACGTTTTCCAAAAAATATCCCCAGACCCCCATTATCCCCTTCGGCTACACCAAAATTGTCAATTGCCCCCCTCCCCTTGCAAAACTTCCTGCGGGCGCACATCGGTCCACAGCATTGACCATGGCGGCCATTTTGTAGGGAACTTTTTTCTTATAGGAAATAGCGTGGGTGACGTCGCGTTACGTCACACTGATATAAATATCACTGATTATATAAAATCTGACTTTGACCCAACCTTGATAAAATCCAATAAAAAGGATTACAAAGGTGTAGGATCGGCAATTAGGTGCGGGGCAGTAGGCGTAAAGGCCCATTTTCAAACGAGATTTTTTGGGATAAAAATCCACCTTTTACTTTCAATGTTTTCAATGGTTCAAAGATTCGAATAGGCTCTTCTTTTCAACAAGCTTTTTTTGCAGATATCTAAATTAGTTTTATATTTGTTTTTTTTCTGTTTTTTTTTTGTTTTTTTTTGCATTCGAAGAATAGACAATAAAAGCGGAAACAAAAACTTGAAAAATCTTTTTTGAAAACGGAAGGCCCATGCCTATGAAATACATTTTTCAACTTATTTAGGATATTTAAAATACCTACATACCATACGCCTGTACATAATTTTATGAATTTGAAGCGAAATTATCACTTGTAGAGATCCTGCTTTAATGAATTCCTGATCTAAACATCGTCTGCTCTTATGGAAAAAAATACCCCATAGGGATAAATAACGCCTTAGGAAGTTAGGAGGCGGCGTTTCGGTCGTGAATAGACTACATTTATAATTAATTTTTTTTAATTTTTCTTGGACTTTCGCGTTTTTTTTTAATCTTATTAACTATAGTCTTAATTCGCAACAAGTTACTTCTAAAGTTCCGGCCATCGATTACTTCTACTTCCTAAAGTGCAACTCCGCGCGTCCAATTATATATAATTAACCAATAAAAGATACTCATGCGTTTTTCGCTCCACAATCTTTGGCAGACTGAATCCTTGCGGTGGGTGACTCTGCAACCAATCGTCAAATGGTCGGAATAGGCGGAATCCCACCCCCTGGCGTATACTAGCGAGCCTTCCTAAAATTCAAGTCAGTTTGCCTAATGACGTCAGAGCTCTATTTACCTGTTTTGTTCCTAAACACTCCTTTTTTAAAACTCACGGCCATTAATCATCATATCGCAACGTCATGAAGTTTCGAGTCGAGGCTGCCATTGTGCTCGCCAATCGAACTGGTCGAATTTTGGGAAAGGATACGGGCTAGAAGTCATGAAGTTGGATAACGTAATTTATTCCTCCATAAATACGTAGAAATAAAAATTCCTGTTTCTGGGGAAACCTTTTTTAAAGGTTATTTAATATTATCATCTGTAAAAATAAAAAACAAGTTTGGTTTGTTCAAAAATTGGACAATGTTTTAAACAGAAATAAATTGTTAAATCAAAGGCAATTAAGTTAAATGAAAAGTGGTAGATAATTAAGTTCAATTTAATAAGCAAGTATTTGAGATTAACTGATTAAATATATGAATGGTTTCTTAAAAGTCTCTTGAACTGCGAGTTACTAAAACGTTGCTGTTAAAAACTTTTAAAACAATGGTGGTTACTATCCAATTTTTGCATCAAATCATTTATTTTTGAGTTATTAATATATATATATGATATTAATATATGCATAATATTAATATTTACATAACATTCATATTTACGTAACATAACATTCATATTTACGTAACAAAACATTCATATTTACGTAACATAACATTCATATTTACGTAACATACACTCCTATATTTACGTAACATACACTCCTATATTTACGTAACACTCATATATTTACATAACACTCATATATTTACATAACGCTCATATATTTACATAACGCTCATATATTTACATAACGCTCATATTTTTACATAACGCTCATATATTTACATAACGCTCATATATTTACATAACGCTCATATATTTACATAACGCTCATATATACACATAACATTCAAAATTATGTACCTCAGAAGGTTAATCAAAACTGAGATTCCTATATTCCCTGTATACGAGAATGTCAGCAACATGTTTCAGTGTTATAGAGCTTCTTCTGGCTCTCATAATGAAGCCAGCAATCGAAAATAATCTTTCGACGTCGGCTGACGTCGCTGGTACCGCCAAGTACCTCCTAGCTAAAATGCTAAGCGTAGGGAACTCCTTAGCTCTGGTACGCCAATAGTGCAAGGCCACATCTGGCTGGGTCGATCTGGCCTCATTGAGGTAACACTCCACCTCCTTCATGGGCGTCCTTGGGGCTGCTGACGCCAAGGGTAAAGCCAAAGAGCTGAATGGGTGTACTTCTCCTCGGTTGGTGCTGGCGGCCTGACAGGTTCCAAGTCTTCCACTTTCTCCTTTAAAATTGCATTTTGGAGCACAATCTCCGCCCTGGTCTTGGTTGGGCATTTAAAACCTGGGTGGGTTTCAATCCAAGGTGGGTGGGTGTAGCTGCCTAGAAAGAAAAACATGTTTTAAACTACTTATAAGAGAGTTAATTAAAAAGTCGGTATGATATCCGGTTTTGATAGAACTCAATGAGAAGTTCTAAACGAGACCGAGAAAGTATGAGTGCCCAATTTATTGAAGCTATCATGAGTTCGTCTAATATTAAGAATAATATAATAAGAATAATACAATACTTGGAAAATGGTCTACTTACTCTCGAACAGCAGAAATTTTTGGTTTGGGTCTAGTATTGACGCCAAAATATAAGTTTCGTCATTCAAAACGTCTTCAAATCTGTTTTCTAACCCATCTAACAGAGATTTTTTCATTCCGACAAATTTTACAATTTGGACGTCGAACGTCTCTTTGAAAACCGTTAACAGGCCACCTAAAACCTTAGGGGCCATTGAACCGCCTTTTTGAAAATAGTCGGTGGCCTTTTTCAGTGGTCTGAGTAAGGCCACCAACTCCTTTGTGTCTTCAACGTCTTCATCTGTGGGGACTTCAAAACATATCTTTACTTTATCCTTGTTTGCCTTCGAAAAGGTGTGAATCATGGCCTCTTGCATGTTGTCCTGTAATCAAATTTTGCTTTTATTAAATAACAACCGACATCATGGACGCCCTTTTGATCTTGCGCAACCAGGAGCTTATAAGAAACCCCCTTTGTGAACGTACGTAATGTTATACATATTACCTCCACAAATCGCTCCAGGGAGAAAAACAGAGAGCTCCATCTTATGCCACCCGCTTGCTTCAAGTCTCTCCCACCAGTTCTAGTTTTCAGTTCCTCTGTCCATTTCGCGGACCTTCGAAAAAAATTCGTCCACTTCTGGAGATTCTTCAGAAGTGGTTTTGCAAGGGCTTCTTCCTTAATAGCATCATTGATAGCCAGTTGGAGTGTATGGGCGATGCAGAATTTTCTTTCCCAATTTATTAAGGGTGCTCGATCGTTCGCATTCTCATCTTCTGCCTCCTCATGCTCAGCCTCTCCATCTTCTACCTCCCCATCTTCTGCCTCCCTATTTTCGCCATTCGCAAAAATGATAGTGAATGGGTCCCATGCTGTTAATGTTGAAAATTTTCATTATTTAAATATAATTTGATTCGATGCGGTAATATAGTGAAAGTAGAAACTCCAACAATTAATAATATTAACATCTGGGTTTTATCCTTCTCCTTTACAAATTTTCGATATTAACAATAACACTCTGCCTTAACTTACCATCATCTAGTTCATTTTCCGATTCATTGTCGGTATTCTCTCCATCAGCCCATGGCTCGTGGAAAACCTGCCCCATGTTTAGGGCTTTCGTAATATTCGCTGCGTTGTCGGCGCATAAGCAGGATATCTGAAAAAGAGTTATTGTTATTTTACAACTGGGCTTTAGCCTGATATTATTTTGCTCCTCTGTGGAGGCTTGGTTAACATTAGGTATATATAGTAAGTAGTATATAGAATTTTTTGTCTTACCTGGGATGGTTGGAGGCCAACTTCTTCCAAATCTTTTTGGATCCTTTGGAGGATCGCTTCCCCAGAGTGTTTTCCCGGAAAGTGGGAAAAAGCGATGAGGAGGTTTTGGAACTCCCAATTTTCATCAATAAATTGGCAACGCACCCCCATGACAGATTGCCGGCTGCGGCTACTCCATAGATCCAATGTCAGGTGAACGCTTCTTTTTGATAATCCAGCTAGAAGATCCTTTTAAAGGGAAAAAAATCAATAGAATTCAAAACAACTTGAAAAATAATGTCGGCTCCGCAACTTACTTTTATTTTCGGCTTTAATTGCTTAATAGCCGCTTCCAGATCATTCACTACCGTGCCTCGACACTGAACTGTCAAATGTGGCGCTACCTGGTCCATGAATCTCTTCCACCCGTCACCATCAACAAGGCTAAAAGGGAGCCCGCTCGTACAAATTAAATCCAAAACTGCCCTTTTGTAGCGTTGTTGCTCCGGGTCAGTCTGTTTTAATTTCTTAGCGCTCTTTTTATGGCCAATCTCCGGGATCCATTCCAATGTCCTTTTTCCCCTTTAAGTTTCAAAAACTTCTCAGGATGCTTTTGCTGGTAAAAATGGTAAATTTTTTCCGTTAAGACAGAATGCCACCTTATGTCATTATCTTAATTAAAAAAATAATTACCAGAATATGTCGCTCAAAATTATTAGCGGACTCTGATTGTATTGTCCCTTTTCCATTCTTGCAATATTTGCAGCGCAATACAACCTTTCTCGATGGACTTGGGAGACATTTTTCGAACATAAAATGTTCCTGAATGTTTTTTTTGCCGAAATTTCCTAAGTCAAACTTCTCTGAAAAAGCTAAATCCCGTGCTGAAGATGTTTCCCTGGAATCTTCATCCATGCTTGACGAATTATTCCTAGTGAGAATGATATCAGAGGAGAACCTGGCGAATGGTTTGATTCGTCCAATATTTTTCTAAACTCGGATATTTCCCCGGACTCAGAATCGGACTCAAAGACCCCGCCCGAGAAGAGCCTCAGATGGAGCCAATTTAAATACGTAAGCTCCCAGAAACATTTCTTCGGTGAATGCGAGTCCGACCCTGCGTATAACACTGGGGAAACTCCTTGCACACGCGTTAAAAAGGACATTACCGAAATCTAGGAAGATCGAATACAACCGTTTAGGGGTTCCGTTACTCGGAAAACTAAAGGTTTCCCCAATAGACCGCCGCCCTGTCTTGAAGAAGTTCCGGTTCGCGGATTCACAATTTTCAGACTCGGATTACGAGTAAAAACTTAAAAAAAAAAGGCCCTTTTAAGGGCCACCCTAAGATTTGGATGAAGGTCTATACTAAAAATGTATTGTAATAACATAACTTAATACCAAAAGGCACATAAGTAAAAGAAAAGCGTCCATTAAGAGTTAAGATCATGACTTAATTAAAGAGATAGTACCACGATATGGTAAAAGTTCTGCGCGGTGGCATTCAGATAGAAGTAAATATATTTGTGTCCACCGAAAATTTCCCTACTTTCCCTATGACGTCACAAGCTTGTCAGTCAGACTTAAAACTTAGTTCTTCCAAATCAAGAGTTGGTTATCATGAGGGTTAAGTTATCGGGTATAGGTTTAATTATGAAAAAGAAAAAAAACGTAAAATTTAACATGTAGTTTTGATTTCTGGCGAGTGACAAATGGATAAAATTCTGAAATTAGTTCAAAATGTTGAACCCAAATAGTTTACTCTACGCATTTGGGACATCAAAATAAAATTACAGAAATTTATAGGCTTATAAAATTTAGAGCCTTATAAGTTATAATCAGTGTGATTGACCAACTATATAAGCTTAATATTTGCAATACATTTGAGACAAATCCTCTACTTAATATTTGGTGGCCCTTAGAAGGGCCGTTTTTATTTTTTGGTTTCTCACTCCTCACTCCTGGGACTCAATTCTCTAAAAATCTAAATCATTTGGAACGTTCCAAACCACAGATGGTTTGGATTGCCTCCATTTGGGTTGTGTACAAAAAAACGCATTCTATAGCCCAAATCCAAATGGTGATTTGGAAAGGTCGAAATCCAATTGCCAAACCAAATGTACGTCATTTCCGACTGAATGACGAAATAGTTTTTGCCTCACGTGAGAGTTCACGTGCTACTATTTCCCCACCCCTTCTTTTTTATTGGTCGGTTTATAGCTCGAATTTTTGAAATGGTGATTCTTTTCACATGTGATTTTTCCAAGAAAGAGAAAAACAATTTCCAAGAATTTTTCATTCTTTCATTTTTATTATATTTTGAAATAATATTTTCTTTTGCTTTACCTCGTCCTCGTGTATCTTGTATCGTGTATCTCGTATCTTGTAGAGACAAATTAGGCTTAGTTTTTGAAAGTTTGAATTTAAGACTTTATTATTTTTAGAGTTTTATTGAGCTTTAGTTATACAATGGGTGGTGCTAAAGTACACGCAACGCAACAATTAATTTACGTAGAATTTTTGGAAGCGAATATTAATTTCGTTCACATGAAATTCAATATTAACTTCACTAAAGCGAAATACGATGCGATGTGGGTTGAACTCACTGCGCGCCTTAATAGTTGCGGAATGGGACCCGCCAAATCCGTCGAAAAGTGGAAGAAAGTAAGTGAAACGTAAAAAAACTTTTGTATAGTTAATAAATCTATTTTCTTCACTAGTCTTTCTCTTCGTGGAAATCTAACGCTAGAGCCAAAGCTTCAAAATCATTAAGGTGTAAGACTGGTGGTGGGCCACCAACCGAGCCTTTAACTGATTTGGAAGAACGGCTACTGACTGTTTGCGGGAAAGGAAGTGTTACCGGGGTCGAGGGTATGGAAGAGGCGGGATTTGGCCAACTATTTCGACCGACGGTTCCTCTACCAATGGCTCCTTTGCCTACAGCACCAAGATCAAATTCGCCTTCCTCCACCCCATCTTGCTCAACTTATGTCCCGTTGGACGACCAATTTGAGGTCCTCGCTGACGTGACAATGGAGGTTCCTGCCAAAAAAACCCCACCGCAGCCAAAGACGTCTCAACGAATCGATGAGGAGTCTAGTGGAGATGGCTTAAATGGCAGGGTTTCGGATTCCATCCTCAATGCTGCAAGAGGTAATTTTTGTTACTTCTATACTTTTGTAAAAGAAACGGCTATTTATTATAATTTACAGCAGTAAACGAGGAAAGGAAAAAAAACAAGGCAAGGAACAAAAGGACCCCATACGAGAGGGCGGCTCAATCGCTATCGGAGGCGCAAGATTCAACGAATCAAATCTTCGCTAGAATCGCTACTTCCTCGGAAAGGATAGCCACTTCCTTCGAGCTATTCGTCGAGACGCAGAGTAGGATGGCGGCTGCGTTCGAAAGACTTGCAAACCGTTTGCCATAGGATATTTTATGAGTAAATGGGGAAAAAAAGCCCTTTTAAGGGCCATTAGACAGTAATATACCCCCGATATAAGGAGTTGTCTCGATTAGATAATCGAATCGTTACGCATGAAGATTTAAACGTCGGATACCTTGTGACGAGGAGATGATTCTAATTGAGATGACACCCTATATCGGAGGTATATTACTGTCTAATGACGCTTGAAGTTTCGATTTAATCTCATAAATAGAATAATATCGTAACACGTGCGGAGTGCGTTGCCTTCTCGTGGCGAGTGTCGAAAACTTGTATATCAAGGCCGAAACGTACACGCTTTAATTATTATTTATATTTATTTTTTACTAAAATTTTTTTGTTGGTTATATTGGTTTGGAATGATTATTTAATCCCTTGAGAATTTTTTTTATTTCATTGTAGGTAATATTGAGGCTCTCGGAACTAATTTTTTGTTTTTCGGAATGAATATTTAATCCCTTGAGAACAATTTTTTATTTTATTGAAGGTAATATTGACGCTCTCGGAACTAATTTTTGGTCTTCCGGAATGAATATTTAATCCCTTGAGAACCATTTTTATTTCATTGTAGGTAATATTGACGCTCTCGGAACCAATTTTTTTCTTTAACTAATATAAAAATTCATTATATAATGGTTTCAGTGGAAAAATTATGTGTTAAACCTAAAAAAGAAAAAACAAATAAAATCCCTTAATACTAAATTTCATGAAAATAAGCTTAATAATGAAATATTGCCTATAAAAATCTTAATTGATTAAGGTTTGATTAAAATAAAAAGCGTGTGCGTTTCGGCCTTGATATACAAGTTTTCGACACTTGCCACGGGAAGGCAACGCACTCCGCACGTGTTACGATATTATTCTATTTACGAGATTAAATCGAAACTTCAAGCGTCATTAGACAGTAATATAACTCTGAAATAGGGATTTATCTCAATTAGAGTCCTCTCCTCGTCACAAGGTATCCGACTTTTACATCTTCATACGTGACGATTAGATTATCAAAAAAAAAAAATCCTTATTTCGGAGTTATATTACTGTCTAATGGCCCTTAAAAGGGCCTTTTTTTCACCATTTACTCACGGAATCTCTACCGCTCTACGTACCCTTTGGCCAAGGGGATTATAATTTCCATTGCGAGGAGCATCAATGACTGGGTGGGGTCGGTCCGCCGCGACAAATTGGGCCTCACCATCTTCCTCCCTTTCAAGGTCCAAATTTTCTCCAAAGCCATTTAAAATACACATATTGTGCAAAACACAACATGCCATGATTATTTTTGCTGCAAATTGTGGTTCATAGTGAAGAGCCCTAGCCTTCAGCAAACACCGAAAGCGCTGCTTCAAACAGCCATTGCACCTTTGAATAGTGCATCGGGCCTTTAAAAAGGCTTCCATGAAACGAGATTCATTGCTGTTTTCTGACGCGTCTAATATTGGGACCAATAACCAAGGAGTTAATCCATAACCGCTATCCCCTAGAAATATATAAAATTAAAAATTAGGCCAAATTAAAAAAAAAAAGAAAAACAAGTTTTACCAATTAGCCAAGAGTCATTTAATGTTCCATTAAGATAGGATTCTTCCAAGTATTGTTTTACGTCAGATTGTCCAAAAATATAAGAATCATGGGTGGAACCCGGAAACTTTGTATCGGCAGAAAGAATTAGTAAATCATAGTCGCAAATCTAGAAAAAAAAAATCCATTGTACTTCCTTTTAGACAGTACGTGTAATTAATAATTACCAACTGAACATTCATGGAATGGTACGATTTTCGGTTAACAAATATGTACTCCGGATAAGCTTGATTAGTGTTGGCTGTCGCAACAATTGCCACATGTGTGCAATCTATAGCCCCAATTGTGCCGGGGAAATTGCACTCCTCTTGGAACCTCAATTTAACAGCAGTTTTTCGGTTAACAAATATGTACTCCGGATAAGCT